>LR990294.1:2292500-2820000 GCA_905147355.2 Apotomis turbidana
GAACTAGAAAAACATGTAATTACGAAAACGACCGAATGACACATAAGTATTTGAATGAATAAAGCGTTTATTCACTGGAACATACGGTTACATGAAGATCTTACAATAAATATTTCCCATGATATGTTCAACCCAGTACAGGTATGTGAAAATTTATGAGGGATTTATCAGGACATTATGTTCGTTGATAACAATTTAAAATTAGCTAATAAAATTTACTACTTACTAAGAATTTATACACAGTCAATATAAATAGTAGTAATTAAATTGCATGCGATTAATTTATACCATGTCAATTCTTAGGAACTAGTTTAAAATATTAAGTGAAATCAGAATTGTGATATAAATAAAATAATAATTAAAATAAAATAAAAATTGTTATGTAGGTACCTAAGATCTATTTAAATTCATGCGTCAAAAATTCCTTTACACTGTAAAAACACTTGTCACTCAATAGTTTATATAATTTCGTTTTAAACTCACTGAGCGACAAGGCTCTCATCTTTATCGCTATAGTACAAATACAGTGGTGAGTTTGCTTGATGTGATATTAAGATTAATTATAACGGGTCTATCGATATATTTCTTACTAACCTTCATTGTCATACTCATTTCTGACGTTTTTATTTAATTTCGCTACCTAAAAGTTGTCTGAAAGAGATCGCTCTTTAGCGATAAGACCGCCTGTTGTTTACCTCTATTGAATTTTAGGTGTAATTTGAATTTGTTTGTATTTATTTCCCGTTAAGGTGTGCTAGACTGACTCCGCCCAAAATATCTCGATGGACCCGTTGTAATTAAGTAGTTTTAAATGATGTGTACAAACCGCGAAAGTATAAACTGACCAATGCGGGACATTTAAACTTTCAGGAACGGCGTGACATGTCTCGAACGCGTATGGAGCTCTTTGTTAGGGATTGCTAACATGACGGGCCGTTCCTGTCAATTTCACATGTCTCACAAACGTTTTAAAAATATTATTTAAATTTTCTGTTAATAATATCAGTTAGCTTCAATTAGATTAGCAGTTTTTTGACATAACATACAAGGGGTTACGGCTATGGCCTATGCCAACGTTTGTATAGCGCATATAGTGGTGAATGATGCCAGTGTCATGTCGAATTGAGGCTCTGCGCCTACGCCGACGGTAGGGCGCAAACAAAACACGGCAGAAACAATGGACGATGTTTATTGAGCTCATGTTAATGTTTCTGTGGGCTGACGTGTCGCTGGGGCAACCAGCTGTTGGTGTGAATGTATATGGTTTATCTTGAGACCTAAAATCTAAGGTGGTTATGGTGCGTTAGAATACTCATATTGCATGCTGCGGCACAGACTAACTCATAAAACATATTGAATCATTGATACAAAAATCAAAGTATAAAGAAAATTCGAGATGCGTAACGTGGCGGAAGAGACCGGGGATCGAACCCGGCACCTCTGGATTACCAGTACAACGTGTTAACCTCTCTACTACCCTAACGCCAGATAACTCTTCGAATTTTGACTTATGTTTTGTGTGTGGATCTTTACATTGTGTAATTGAAAGGCTTTTAATTCTTCCGTAAGCATTTCAATTTTTCTCTGTACTTTGATCTTTGTAACAATTGTTCAATATAAAAAAATAAGAGACATTACATGTTTCATAAATTCATAAAAAATAGCTCTAGTCAAAACGCCACAACGCATTTGCTTATATATAAAACAACTATGAGAAAAGTTCGGCCATAGACGGACTGGCAGATTTGCGAAGACAAAAGTCGCCGTCCACAGAAGTGGTGCCATCACGTGGGTCCGAATTAACGTCATTATTAGTGTTTAGTTACGCCTAAGAAGCACACAGGCCGTATAAGCTTTTAAATAGACCCAAAAAAAAATTTTTTGCCATCCCAGCTGTAATAAGCTGTGTTATAACTGTATAAGCTCTTATGCAGCATGTGTGCTACGAGGGCGTCCACGGTCTCGAAGGGACGGACAGCATCACGACATTAATAAATAAACACCTTATAAAACGCGATTAAGTCTTCTTATAATAATGGTGTATTAAGCGGCTTACACTCACGTGAAATGGTCAGGAACGGCCCGACATGTTTCGAACTCGTATGGAGCTCTTCATCAGGGCCTGCCGCCCGTACTCCAGTGCGGCAACATTGTCTTCTTATAATAATGTGTGAAAATCGTGTTAGTTTAAATTATTATAAAGAACAAGTATTCCGTAATGTGGTGTCACTACGACTCAAGGCGCATGTTTGACTTGCCAAGTCGCGATTCCGAGAACATCATTCATAAGTTATTATCATAATCGAAAGTTTCCCAGTTAGCACTTAAGGAACGGATGTCGCCCATACAAATGGCAAAAGCCGTAAAATTTGAATAAATAGCCTAGTTGTCTTCTTTAGAGACGATAGTTTTTTCTACAAATTCTTTTGCTTTAATTGTGGTGACAACCCTTATTGGGAGATACTATTTTAATGCATGTTGAATTGTTGATTTCTCTTTTTTACTTGTAGTAATATTCACTGACATTGTCTAGATGATTTATTTTTAATGATCACGATATAGATTCTTATTTGTAAGACTGAAATTTTTGCATTATAAATATTTTTGTATAGTAAGAAAATATTTTAAATTATCTTTTTAAATGGATTCCCAGCGCCCACAATATGCATATTGACAGGGGACCGAAGAGGTGGCAGCTTCCTCAAACAATGCAGCATAGCTGCTCAGCGAGGAAATTTTGTCAGCATATTTGGTACCATGCCACAGGGGAGTAATTTTCAAAATATGTTTTACTTATTTTAATCAAATCGGTCTGACCAAATCCGCACTGCACTTGACTCCAACTTTCACGAAGCACTTAAGGTCGCCGTGGACCGTGCAAGGTGGTGCAACATCATCCCGAGGCGAATTTACAAAACCTATACTATTTCAGTCACGATTCAGATTCAAAGCGGGGAGCTTTTGTTTGCGCATATTAGTTAACAATATATATACCGTTACGGTAAAAAGTAGACACTCAAATGTATAAGCTTTTTGCTTACATATTTTCAAGTATTATTCACGACAAAAACCTAGTCGAGTTTGGTAACGTCTACATGGAGCAAGCGTGCCGCGGTAGTGGACGAGGAAGCGCAGGAACCAAACTGCTACCAGTAAACTAGATTAATGGGTTAGGTTAGGTTAGAACTCCGACCACAACAGCGCGCGAGCCGAGCGAGCGAAGCGAGTGTACGGAGTGTCGGCGAAGCGCCAGAAACGATTTGCTACCAGTAACAGTAAAGTAGGTTAGGTTAGAACTGCGACCACAACAGCACGCCTCCTGATATAAATTCAACTATTTTATCACGATTTCACACTAAATAATATGGCCTAATAACCTAGCCTAGTACCTATCAACTGAAATAATTCTAAACGTAAAAAAAATGCTTAGCCATTGGCATGAACGGTAATTTATTGAATACAATCGGAGTCGTTAGTAAAGTATTATTCAAGTTATAGACCGCAACAGACTAGCATTTGTACCAGCAATATCCGTATGAATTTAGTTAATAAACTCTATACGATTTCAGTAAATTTATGTACTATACCAGATTAGGGTTTTGTTAAGTTTTGTCCAAACAAAAGCTAATCTGGTTCAGTTCGCATCTGAACCCTATCAGTATAGGCTTTGTAAAGACGCCATCCGGAGGAAGCTGATCGATGGTGGATGTCACGACCCTCAGCAATTAGGATTACGATGCACGGAGGAGGAATTTAATTTAGCTGTTGCTGCAGCTAATACATGACACATCGGTAACTCGTGGCATTTAGGTAGCTCTTAAAAGATTAGTGATGAGACACGTTTTCTAAGTGCCTTTTCAGATAAGATAAAATAATACATTTATATTACCTACATGGTCTTAACATGTGACGAAGTAAGTTTGAGTACTAGTTTAAAAACATCAATGTCAACGATATTGTCATTCATTTCCTTGTAATAATTATTACGAATATTATCAATAACTTATTACAAAATAAAGAAGTTGAAATCAAAGAGAATATCAATAAAAATACGCTACAACTTTACAATAAAATGCTTTTTTTACCCATTACGTCAGTGGAGGTTGAAATATCGTTTTCTTACACAAAGTGGATTTTCTCGAGTAGAAGACGTAGGCTGACTTGTGAAAATTTAGAATAAATATTAATTGTTTATCACGAATGTCATATATTAAATGATTAAAATTCCTTTTTTTTGTGGTTTTGTTTTCTCGACTGGTATAGGAAGAACATTGTCACATCACTAGTCTGTTGGAAACTGTCAAGTGCTACCTAAGTGCCACAAGTTACCGATGTGTGTATGACCATAAGAAACAAAATAAAACATGTAACGTGATGTTAAGATTTTTCTCTTAATTCTTATATCTCCCCATGGAAAATTGGTTTCTGAGTTTCACAGAACTAAGGGTTGTGCCTTGGAGTTTTACCTATTTATTACTTGCAGGGCGCAGGCAAAAAGTGTTTAAGTTAATTGTTCATTCAATACATGTCCATTTACAATACTTATCGTATGAGTAATGTCATAATAAAGAAAAAACAAATCCTACTTACTAATTCGGTAGTACACAATAGTATAGTTAATATATTATCGACATAATACATAATAAAAGTACAAACAGATAGGTATACCAATCAACTATAGAAAAAGCCTGCCAGGTTTACAATAAAAAAAAATGAGTAATTTTTTTTATTAATTTAAGCGGTTATTTTAGTTGAAAAATTATTCGGTAGGTCCTAGGTACCAGTCATAACACCACTCTCCTCATGATCCTTATCTATCTAGGGCGTTGATCGTTAAAAGCCAAATAAAAATACAATTCAGGTTGCAAACGTTTTTAACTTTCGGAAACCGTACATTTCTTTTCAGGATAAAAATGCCTGGGGGCACTTATGCCGAAGTCTCACGCGAAGAACAATCAAGACCATCGCGTGGTGGTCCGTTTATCCTTAAACATCAAAGTAATTCACCAGTCAATACTCCCTACTCCTGTCCAGCATTTTTTATACTCACTTTGAATATAAAAACGTTTCCTTCAGACAAACAACGTGCTATAACACCTATGGAGTTAGTAATCTCATACGACATTTTTCTGTTAAACGTATCAAGCGACTTGCAGCGTTTGCTTTGGACGAACAACATCTTATTAAACTAAGGAGTTTGTAATTCATAAGACCTTTTTCTCTTAAGTGTCAAGTCAGTTGCAATTTGCAAAGAAAAGGAATGTCTTAAGTGTCTTACTAGGATATAGGCACATGTGACGTTGCTCTTCTGAGTGTGTTTGAGTTGTTTGCGTATGCGCCGCGCGTGGTGTCGCCCGCTGCGTCCCACGGTCGGATTTATATTGCCCGCGCAATCAATGTACTGCATAATTCGGAGGTTTTTAAACTACTGGGTACTTAGGCTGGTTTGGAGGGTTATGAACTTATGAATAAATGTAAAGGGAATATTATCACCACAGGGTTTCTGGGTAAGATTTATATAGCTCTTCTTTTCAGAAAAAAATCAATGAACTATCATTGAATCCGGAGCGCTGACGTTAGACACTAAGTAATTTTTTTGCAAAAATTGCTACAATTAGTAAAACATTTTGTTTTCTTCTTATACTTGTTCTAAGTCGATTTTAGGCTACGTTTGTACTTAATTTCGTGGAAAGGCTAGCATATAGGCCTTGATTGCGTTTTGTGGTAGCCTGGTAGGACATCATAGTTGGTCACTATCCTTAGTTGGCCACTAGCACAGTTGGTCGCTATCCTCCAGGACGCCGATCCGTTTCACGGTGACGGCGGCGTGCCATCATGATGTGGCCAGGCCCTTAGGCAATAACGAAGCAGAAGAGACATAAGTACAACAGGAAAATATTGTTACATAAATGCTAATCTGCCTGTACATGTTACAATATTAGCATGTATGTAATGCAATCGTGTAAGTGTGCATGTTAGTCAATAATGATTTAATCGCTCGTTACTGCGCCCACGCCGGCGCCCGCGGAGGTGTTGCTGACTGAGATCACTTACATGTGACCATTGTAGATGAGACATTTTGTTTGAATGGAATTATAAAGGAAAATTGATTTATTTTTATTGATTTTTTTTGTAGGTATACCTACATACCAAAATTTATCAAAATCGGTCTAGCCGTTTGAACGTGAACGTGAACAAACAAACATAAACACTTTGTTCTAAGATCTTAAATCAATTTTCCTTTATAATTCCATTCAAACAAAATGTCTCATCTACCCAGTGGAGCCTACTGAAATTACAGTAAGCGTAACCGTTATAACAGTTAGGTTTACTGAAATGTCAGTAGGCCTAACTGTTATTGCAGTAAGTCTTACTGTAATGTCAGTAGGCTCCACTTGATGTTTTTTTCAGTGTAGCTGACACTCTGGATTAACACATAAGCTACTTTTTATCCTAAAAATAAATTGTGTTCCCGTGGGATGAGCGGGTAACACCGCGTGGCGCAGCTAGTCTTGAATAAGTGTCTCGTCTACACAGCTGGTCTATGTCGGGAGCTTGTTCCGCCCACCGCTTGTCACAACTCGCAAGTTTGCAAATAATGTACTAGGTACAGTCCGCTGTTAACATCGCTCCACTGATCAGTTGGGAGCGAGTGTACCATCTACAAATTAAATTGATGATGGCGTTTTGGGGTTTCTCATGGACCGATCATAATATTATGTAGGTATAGTTATTTTTATGAATATTGATACAGATGATAAATATAAATAGAACTTATTTTATTTCGAAACACAAGTATATTTTTACAAGCTTTTATTTAACTTGCATTTTATGTATGTATCTAAGTATGTTTGTTCGGGTGGAATCTTGCAACTCAATTTTGAAGCAGATATCGTCATCCGATTGAGCTGAAATTTTGCATACTTACTTAACTTTGATGACAATACAATAATATGGTACCATGGGGCTGATCTGATGATGGAGCCGGAAGGTGGCCATAGGAACTCTATGTATAATAGAAAAAGCAATCCTACCGAGTTTGATGGATATCCAGAGAAAAGTACAGTCGGCTATAAAAGCTTGTCACTTAAATATAATTTTTGACAGAAACTTATTCGAAATTATTTTTAATGTGGGTAAATTAACAACACATTTTTTGCTATGTATGTAAAAATATCAACACGTAAAGAAAAACTCAATTGCGTTTTTTGGGTTGTGGACCACGTATGAGCGCAATTTATTTTTTCTTTGGTTGTTGCGCTTTGTATCTATATAAACTTTGCTTTGTATCTGTATAAATAAATAAATAAATAATAAATAAACAACATTTTATGCGATCAACTACATTGCAGGGGATCGATCCCATCTCTAATACTTATAGGGAGTACTGCTCTGATCTCTGAACCACCGCGATGTTACTGTAGAACTACAGGGGATGCAGTCAGATGGAGCTGATGGAAAGAGCAGAGGTACTTCGTTAAATATCTTTATTGCCCGGAGGCCAGATTAATAATCAATCTACATTTATTACATTTGACGGACGTCACGCTTCTTATTCTAAACTTAAAAGTCATATTTATTTTTATATAGTGGCCAACACCACTAAGAGTGAAGTTCAAACCTTCACATTACACACATCGCCTGAAATTAAGCATTATAATCCGCCAAGGCTCTCTGTATCACATTTCGATTTTAAATGCCAAGCGTTTAGCGTTAAAACACCATACTTCTAGAACTGGCGTTTACGCAACATCCCCCGCCCTATTGCTATTCCTGAAAATGTTATTTTTTTCTTTTCCTTTTTACTGTCTGAAAAATAATTTATTTAACAAAATAATAATTGTTTTTGGCAGGTTTAGATTTATTTTCCTAATCTTTAATGATAAAAAAACCTTTCTTTTTCTTATTTTGCGTGGTAACCCAAATATGTGTTAATAGCTTTTACCCGCGGACTAGCCCGCATTATCAACGACTTAATTGGTCAAACAAACATCCAAACCTGAGCGAGTTTGAGACACATTTCAGAAATAATTCTTTGATTATGACGCATGACAAGTACAAGCCCCAAGCAAATTATACAATCTAACAATATTTAATTGCAGTATGATTTATTTAGCATCTGTTTAACATTGGCATCTGTTTATAATTGCAATACTGTCGTCTAAAAACAAAACGCTATAAGAAAGTACGAGTCTCAAACAATCTTACGACTTTTTATCTCGCAAGCATAAGCTCAACTTGCAAATCAAAAGGAAGTAACTACAATTGACTCCAACTGCACATAATACTGTTTTCCACAGGATGTTAAAGATGCAAATAAGTCCGCCCGCGATTTTTCTTGCGATTGCCATTCTGTCGAGAATATATTACCTTTCAATAGAGCTTATATACAAATGAGTGTCTTACCTAAAGTAGACCTTATTCACAAAGGTGTAAAATATAGATTTGAAGAAAATTTTTGAGATAAATAAATATTTTTTAAATGTTCGCTCAGTTGATAAATCATTAGATTAACATGAGTTAATGGTGTTGCATTGGATATGACTTACCAAGGTCGTGGTCGCAGGTGATTTTTAATTGATGGTTGGTGTTGGTACGTAATCTGTAAAAAATGAGATGACGATTAAATATTTGTAAAATCTTATTTAAGAGGTGGGTAATGTCGCACAAGTAAAACACTTACTGATTCTTGTACGTATTTCAAATGTAGAATTTTAGAATATCTTAAAATAGTTGAAACAGTAGGCAATCCTATCGTGCCATCGTTTTTAGAATCCTTTTATTATTTACTGGTCTAAGCGCTGCGGAAATGGTACAAGGTTCAAAAAAGCAATGGTGGAAATAAAATTTGAAAAAATAAAGCTTGCTCTTATAATCAAAAGCAATGATACCCATTACAAAAAGGGCTTTCGTTCAAATTACTAGCATTTACATCAGCCACTTTGTATGTTACACAAACAGCAACTGTCTTCAGCAGTGCAGGTTTCTAACCATTTCATGAACAGGGACCGCTTTTATTTCTTCTTTGTTCGCAGGGCCAAAATTTAAACACATTCATCTGCTCTATTTCGGCATAGATCAAACATTATATTTCGGGGACCATATTTAGACACCGGCGTACCAACAGTGGTCCACGGACGATTGGTCGGGAACCACTGATCTACAGCATTTGATGAATCATTATTTCACTATTTAGTTATACTGCAATCCAGTGACCGGATTATATGCGTTCACTGCTGCAATAAATAATAATAAAATTATAATAAATAAATATCGGACAACCTCACACAAATTCATTTAGTCTCAAATCAAGCTCAAGGAGGCTTGTGTTATGGGTAATAGCCGACGATATAAAAAACCTATAAATCGATCCTGTAATTGTGAAAATTCAAGTGAATAAAGTTAACCACGTTAGGAAGTAACTTGACCTATCGTGCAGCCGGGCAAAAAGACAAACCCTATGAGTGTTGTATACGTCGTAAACAGTAATAACTAGCACTAAGTACATGGTTTCTTCTACAATGTAGCATATTGCAGTGTTTTACGCTCGCGAACGTAAAAGCGGGGTGGTCCCATGTCCTGTTTATGTGAGCGGCTGCTCGCGCCGAGAGTTCACAGTTCGGTGGATTATTAATTACAGGAGACACACTGCTCTGGAAAGTCATTGAATTATAATATGGAGATCGCCTTTATAATTATATTTTTCGAAATGTGTCTAATGGATGTTGATGTGCTTTATTTTAACCGTTATTGTAGGTACACAGGTGAGTGTCTTCACTTCACATGTATTCAATTTTATTAAGATATTGGATTATGAATCTTAATGATGTATGTAATATTAAATCAGTCGCCATAACATCTTATAACTGACGATACTTATTTCATTTATTAAACCTCTAGCTGCAACCTTCAGTAACTAAACACTAGTGCGAGTGCTCCGGAGTACTTTAACTTAACCCAGACTAATAATAAATAATAATAATATAAAGCCCGCAATTATCAATGTCACCTAATGTAATTCGGTCATATTTCATGTGTCTCAGGTGAGAGAGAGGATTTGGACCGCAATGACCAAAATTTCCTCAGTTCCTCGAAACTTACTTCGTCGAATGTTTCATTTCGCCGTTTATTTTTTTTTATAACGGCACAACATAGTGGCTCCCCTTCGCCTGATGGAAAGCAAAAAGGGAAGCCCAAGTCGCAATGGCAACTGACGAGAAACCAACGGTGCCAAGTCAGTTGACACTGCCATGCTGGCCCGAGAGATGCTTCTTCACGCTTCGTTTGAAGGGTCCCAAGTTAATAACATTTCGCAGAATTTTTACCTATTCCTCTTTAGTCATAAATGATTCATAATTCTTGCAAATATCATCCCATTGATTCAGTTAGGTTAGGTTTGTTTTATAACAATCGCAAATAGTTTACGGTTTCAAATAAAAATGTTTTCAACGAAATGATTTGTACTGTGAAATTAAACATTCGACGAAAAATAATTCTAGAAGTCAATATAGACCCTTCCTCTGTATATATATGCGTCAACGTAGAGAGCTAGAGAGTGTATAAATACGTGAAGAAGAACCAGCTTTGCTTTCCTGGCAAGAACTGCCTGATTATGGACCGTGCTCGGTGATGAGGCGTCAGATTGTGAGTAGGCTTTTTCATCAGTGGAATAAATAGGCTGATGAATGATGGTTTACTTCCAATCATCAAGAGCACACAAATCAACGAAGAATGACATTGCTTGATGATGTGGCGTCAAACAATTTATACTCTCGCCGTTTTGTAAACATAATTTAAACTTATTATACTGGGTCTACCGCGGTTTCATCGATTAGCGATAGATTTGGTTGACATCTCCAGTAACAGCGAGTTTTCATCAGTACATCTCGCTCGTGAAACCGTGTCGAAACGACAGGCAATGAAGGTAAATAAAGAACATCGCGGTAAACCCGATTAAATAAGTTTTAATGTGCCATAAACTTGGCATTATCCAGGAGTGGACTAAGTGGGCTGATGATTATTTCGACTTAGAATTAGACCACTTGCTGCTCATCCTCGAAAGCAGTGTGTCCCATCCATTACCGCTGTACGTTTAACGAGCGTCCGGCACGACGCCGACACGATAGCGTAACCACGGTATCCGCTCACGAGAACATTCGTGTCGTGCCAGCATTACTACAAGCAATTGGACAAAGACTGTAAGTTGCCAACGTATCACACGTTTAACGAGCGTCTAGAACGACGCCTAGTCGATAACGTAACCACAGCATCCACTCCATTCGTGTCGGGCTATCGTTACTATAAGCAATTGGACGAAGACCTCAGAGCAGTGGCAGTTGTCAATATCGAAAATGCCAAGTCTCTAACGCTCTTAGTTTCTCGCTTAAATAATATTGTCACTAATGCGGACGAGAGGTTTTTTGGATTTAATTGCAAACTGTGAACATTATCGTTAGAATTGTTATTTCATGGCGCACTCCGTAGGATATCTCTTGTTAGGTATGTATTAAAAACAAATTAAAAGCAACTAAGCTCAACATCTGCGAGAGCAAACTACGTATATTTTCTGCTCTCACAACAAGATTTTGATGTTGATTTTGATTTTTGAAATGAAAATAATCTTATTACTAAGTTTAATGGAGATGTAGAGTCTCCGTGGTCAACAAATTAAATTCGGAGATGTATAAGGTCCTGAGAGTCATTTTGGAGGTGTAAAGGGTCTCCAAACGGCAAAGACAAAAAAAAACTAAACAAGTCAGAGAAGAGACTAGTAGCTATAACACTCAACTACTGCCGTTTTCAATTAAAAAAGCATCAATATTTGCGTTAGCTTAGGAATGCAGCCTAACAGCTTTCATTCGCTTAACGCTTCTAACCTCCCTTCCACGTCGTGATATGGAATCGCCTGAAGCGCGTGTTAACTCGATCACTCCCCCCATCCCCCTCCCTTCCGGGTAATTAGCCCGAGTTACCCGCTGACGAGGGCGCGGGTTCTAATTCGATTTGTTATGGGTCAAACTGTGCTTATGTCCATGGAAGCAACGTGTAGGTTAGTCAGACAGGCGCCGCAGATTATTTTAAAAGTTAATCGTCACTTCTGTACAAAGTGACACTGTGTCGACATATGTATACCGACTACTATAACTAATATTATAGTAGTTAACAATTCTATGTTTATACTTTTTTTATACTGCGACGGTGGCAAATACGCATGCGGTCCGCCTGGTGATAAGCAGTTACGGCGGTAGGTGAAGCGTCCATAAGTGGCGACCTATGGACGCTTGCGATGCCAGGAGCATCACACGCGCGTTGACAACCCTTCAAGAACCTATTTACTCACCTTTTGAAGAACCGCATGCTGTAGCCTCCGGGGAAAACCTCGGCAGAGGCTCAATCCACATGCGGAGCGTTCGTGAGAAGAAATTCCTCTGGAACCGCATAATTCTCCACCGTTTATGCTCCAGTGTGTGAGGATGAACACCCTGCTGATGACGAGTAGTGCGATGGTAAGAAGTAGCCGTGGGCATCATGTCAAAAAATTCCTCAGAACTTTATTCTACATTATACAGACAGAACATACACAAGGAGGAGTCTCTCCTCAGGCTCAGAACTCGCATTAGTACAAGATTTCATCTCTGTATTTACCTACTTTCCAACACGGTATGACAAAGAAGAGTGGGTTTTACTCCGGGCATTTTTTTTCCTAAACATTCAAGAGTGAAGGCATTTTGCAAGCATGCGTCATCTTAGGTTTCATAGATAATTTACATCAGATGATGTGGTTGGGGTCAAACGCTTATTGACCGAGCAAGCGAAACGAGTCAGATCACATTTCTCGACATGAAATTTTATGAGCAGGTTCAATAAACACACATAGATTTTTACGTCGAATATATATTTTTTCGAAATTATTAAAAAACGGCGGAGATATGGGGTTGAAAGGTAAATGTGGCGTTATCTGGGTAAAGGGACCTTACTGTCGGTATTGAGTTATATATATCCCCATAATTTACATACATTGAGCTATCGAACCATGTAAAAAACATGCATGTAGGTTCAATAGATATTTTTTTTAAAATAATTGAAACTCATCAGTCAGAAAAGGTGATTATGAGAAAATTGAATTCAAACTTCTACACCCCATTAAAGTATGTTATTGTTGGAAGTTACATAGATAACATGCTATTTGAGGAGTAGATTGTATGGGCTTTTAGGTTTCAAGTACTATTTTGTAATTGTATATCTGTTTTCATATAGTTTACCTTGCCAAAGTGCATAAAGTAAAAAAATATATATTGATGGTTTTTTTACTTAAATTCCTATTTATAGTGTATTTCCGTTAGATATTATAGAAGGAATAAATATTATATGTAATTAGACACTCAATAAGAGCTACTTCGATTTGAATCAACGTTGTTTATTATAAAAAAATATTTATTTATTCTGTTGTCTACCGTTATTTATAAATTGTATTTATCTTGTTTCCTTTTGTAAACTTTTTTGGTGTGCAATAAAGTATTGTTGTATTGTATTGTATTGTATTTTAACAAAAATAGCTTTGTTTTTATAAATCCAATTAAACAGTCAAAATCAACAAACATATACATCTACTACGCTAAAACATAGCCAAATGAGATCAAATTAACAGAACAAATATTAAAAAAGTAGTTTTTTAAGTCTCAATATTCAAGATAAAGTTTAGTAAAAAGTTGGTACAATCACTTTATATTTTCTAAAAGGGACCTTATCGTCGGTGGTAAAATATTTAGTGATATCATCTGATATCGACTATCAATTTATGTTTAATTTTGATTGTCTTAATTTTTAGAGCACTTTAGTATTAAACTCTTACCAAAAACCTATAATTTTGGTTCGGCAAACACTAAATGATTAACGTATTTGAAAAGGGACCTTAGTGTCGGACGTAAAATGTTTAGTGACTTAGTTAAGAATAAGTCTTGAAAAATACTTTTAATTTGTATTTTGCTGCTTCGCCAGCCAAATTGACGCCAGATTTACACATGAGGCATTGCCGGACCTACCATCCGATCACCGGACAATCCTCATGTGTATCGAAATGGATCCATTAATGGGAATTAGGAGACCCAAAAACCGAGTCAGCCGGGAGACATTCACACAACAACTTGAAGAGACCACCACGTGCCACACTACTCCGGTCTCCACAGGTGACGAAGTGGAAAAAGCGGCAGACTTGGTCACAGCTGGACTACAGGCGGCGCTATCAACAGCCTCCCACACCATCCCCGCCACAGAGAGGCACACGCCCCTCCCGGCGAGGAGATTAGGAGCATGATCGAGGAGCAGCGCCGCCTGCACAGAAAATGGCAGGCTACAAGATGCCCGACGATCAAGGCAGAGCTCAACGCCATGATCATAAAAACCAAGAAGGCGCTCACAGAACACAGGGCCGAGAGTTGGGAGAGCCACCTAGCGTCTGAAGAGGGTGATGTCCCCTTCATTCATCGTATCTGCAAACAGCTAGCGACAAAACCTGAGGCAATAAGACCACTTTACGACCCCGTAGACAACACTCCACGCTACAAGGCTGAGGATCGCGTAGAGATCTTCGCCGAGTACCTGGAGGGACAATTTAGGCCCAACCCGATGCACAATGCAGAGCATCAGCAGTGCATCACAGAACACCTGGAGAGGTACTTCGGAGGCACCAGCAAGAGCAGAGGAAGACGCGGTCTTCTTCTCCCCCAGCCAGATGCAGCGAGCCCTCCAACGTTGCGATCCCAAGAAAGCCCCGGGCGCCGATTCGATCCCCATTGTGGCAGTGACGCGCCTGTTCAACGGGATCATGCGCTCGGGTCACTTTCCCCAAACTTGGAAGACTGGGAGCCCAAACCTGGCAAAGACTGCCGAAGACCGGAGAGCTGTAGGCCAATAACTCTGCTCAGCACCCTCTCCAAGGTGTTCGAGAGGCTCCTGTTGGGGAAACTTCTCCCCCACGTCGAGCCCCGGTCGGAAGAGTTCGGGTTCAGGTAACGCTACAGCTCACTCGCGTGCTTCACTTTATGGCCAATGCAAGCAACAAGACGGAGCATGTTGTGGCTGTAATGCTCGACATGGAAAAAGCGTTCGACTGGGTATGGCACGAGGGGCTGCTGTACAAACTGTTGAACATCACGGCCCCACGCAGCATTTTAACGGTGATTAAGTCCTTCCTGAGCGGATGCAAGTTCCAAGTGGCAGTGGAACAGGCACTGTCCTCGGAGCGCCCAATCCTAGCAGGAGTCCCTCAGGGAAGCTGCCTTACACCAGCATGCTACGCAACCTTCACCGATGACATCCCAGTGGTAGGAGACGACGTCAAGCTGTGGCTGTTCGCGGATGACGCGGCCTTTTACACCGCATCCGTCAGCCCCACAGGAAGCTGCCAGGAAGATGCAGACCCAGTTAGACGCCCTACCAAGATGGCTTGAGGACTGGAGGCTTACTGTCAACGTCACCAAGACTCAGGCCTTCATGGCCGGAAGAAAACAGACTTCACCTCCACTCCGCATGTTTGGTCAAGACGTGGAATGGAAGCACACGGTGAGGTACCTGGGTGTCACCATAGACCGGGGCCTCACCATGAAGCAGCACGTGGCGGAAGTGGTTTCAAGAACCTGACCAGCGTGAACTACGCTGAGACCAGTCCTAAGGAGCAACCTGCCGATCCGCACGAAGCTGGCGATCTACAAAACGTATGTGAGGTCCAGGCTCACATACGCGGCGCCGGCGTGGTTCGCCCTAGTGGCTACCACAAACCGAAACAAAATGAGAGCCCAAGAAAACCTGGCACTGAGACACATTACAGATTGCCCACGCTTCGTGCGGAATGACCATATACAGAGGGCACTGAAATGGAAACCCTTAGACGCCTAGATCAGCAGACTGGCCAGCACAATGTTCCGGAAAGCTGATGAATCCCGCCACGAGCTGCTACGAGCTGCAGATGCAGTCACACCACCACCAACACCAACAGTGGGAAATAAGAAGAGGAGATAAAGCTCCACCTGGGCCTCGAGGAGTCATGGAACATCACGAAGGCCCAACCAACTAAGAAACCGCCGTCGCAACTACGCGTCACCAGAAAGACCGGCCCGTAGTAACGGGCCGCGACAGAAGTAGCCTAAGTGTACATAGTACAGATAAGGCCCCCACACTCCCAAGAAGTGGGAGTGTGAGAGATGAGCAAGGATACTCCTAATAATCAATAATTATCCTTTGACGCGCCGATAAGTACCGACACGTCTCTCAAACCGATACCGAGCTCACAGAAAGCATACAAGAGGGGCACCGACAATAAGGTCCCTTTTTCACTAAACTTTAAGGGCTGTTCTAAGTCTTAAAAAATCGATTTAAAAACTTGTGTCTTTGTCAGATTAAATTTTAGACCCTGCTTATTAATATAGAATAAAAAAAGAAAAAATGTTTTTTTTCGACATTTTACTTTAAACGCGATTATCTCGGCAACTAGAACCGACAATAAGGTCCCTTTCCCCAGATAACGCCACAAATAAACATATTGCAGCCATTTAAAAAAAAACCTTGTGGTCTTCAGCTCGCAAAGCTACTAGTTTTTTTACTGCTAGTCATATCGTGCATTTTAGGGTTCCGTACTCAAAGGGTAAAAAACGGGACCTAAGACTCCACTGATGTCCGCTGCCCGTCTGTCTCTCTGTCTGTCACCAAGCGGTATCTCTTGAACCGTGATAGCTAGACAGTTAATTTTTCACAGATGATGTATTTCTGTTGCCGCTATTATAATAACAAACACTAGAAACAGTACAGTATTTGCCTCAGTACCTCATTTGTATCCGGCGCCATTAAAACCAGGTAAAAACTTACGAGTAACTTAACCCGGCCAGTTAAGATGAGATAGGTGTTTGTACGCAATCCTCGATGCGCGACTCTCGCATGGCCGATTTTTCTACTCCCAGCTCCGAATCGCAGTCTCGAGCAGAGCATTCTAGTTAGTTAAGCTAACATTCTCGTTGCGTCGCCGTCAACTAGAATGAATAGAATAGATATGTATGACAGTATATGATATAAATTTAATGAATATGTATAATGAAATGATACAGAATGGTCATAAAAATATTGTAAACTAGCTTTAGGTTATTTAGTTTTAAGATATTGCTGTGCCCTTGCAGGGTTCATGACCGCTACTGTAAACATTCTATAACATCTACTTGTTTGTACCATGAATGCAATAAATGACTTTGACTTTGACTTTAACTGCAGCGATGTCACATGAACATGACTCGCTCCTGCTAACTTCCAAACGGGACCTGTTAGAGTTTAGTTAACTCTAAGGCGTATTTAAATACTAGTTGAGTAATTTGAGGCATTTCAATAAGGACAACCGTGAGCGTGGCGAGTGAAGCGACCTCGTTTCAGTGTAGGCAAAAATGCTTTTGTTTTTTTTCCTTTAGGTACCTACTGATATATAAAAAAAAACACAATTGATTATTATTGTATTAAGCGCTTTATACTCACGTGAAATTGTCAGAAACGGCCCGACATGTTTCGAACTTGTATGGAGCTCTTCATCAGGGCCTGCTACCCGTACAACGGCGCGGTAACTTTGTCACTGTGAGTGTCAAAGTTGCCGAGCTAATTAATTTAGCGTGAGATAGTAGATATCCTAGTGTTGACCATGAAATGAGTCATGAATAATTATTTAATAGTATATAAATCTAGAAACCATACGATAATACGATATCCCATAAAACGAAGGAATAAGGACGATGAAACGATAAAATACCATCACAATACTCGCGTCACATATCCATTCATTACGCGATGTATAATCCAATTTAATTTAACCCTCCGGGCAAAGTACTTTCCGGAAGAGTTATAATAACGTTCAAATGTCCCTTAAATGTATCGTAACTTGAGTTAAACTCGTTAGCCGCACAAAATGGAGTCCGCCTCTTAACGCGGGGTAACGTTTTGGAACGAGGAAAAAACTCATTACCCCATTTGCTTATTAATTAAGCGTCTTTGAGTGTACGTGTAAGATTTAAAACGTGAGATAAGTAAGATAGCTTTAAAAAATGTTGTTTGCTTGAGGCACAGATACAAATGCGATAGGATTTAGGCAGTGGTTATTATGAAATAGAGCTTCGAATTTAAAACTCAAAAAAAAACCCTTCAAAAAATTTTACATTTTTTTTTTAAGTGGTAAAACAATTTAAAAACCTAAAACCTACACTTACCTAACTCTATCCAAGGTCTGTCATTCGCGGAAATGATCCCAAGATGCTGGCGGCGTTTCCCCGCTGCACAGCAATACTGAGCCTTTGTCCGAGAAACGCGCCAGCTCTGGGATCACAGGTAGTTCGTATTAGTTTTTTTTTTATGGAATCAAACAAACTGTGAGCGGCTGGGCCCCATGGGTCATGAGTCTCTACCGCAAACGGCACGAAAATATAGTTGTCACCTAAACACATATATTTTCGGCGTTTAGCCGCCTCAGCGTTTGTGGCCGCCCCACCTGGATTTTGGCACGTTGTTGCAATGTGTGACGGTGCCAAAGTGTCCACACAGGTGGAGTCCCACACTAAGGGCCGCCCCAACCGCCACGGTACTAACGTCATTATATTTATGTGCATTTTTGTGATTCGTAAAATTTGATAGAGATTAGCAGCTTTTGTATATGTGACTTTTATCCTCAGGAATAACCAGCTCAAAAAAGCGTTAAATTTAAATGTGCTATGCTTTATCTATGTACATAAGTACCGTGCTAAGCCCAACACTTGTCATTGGCAGAATTGTGCTCAGATGTTACGACCCATATTCGGTGCTGTAGTCGTGTGTGTAGCGTATGCCGACGGTAATTTAAACATACTTAACTGATGATCGCATTAGATAAGGCGTCGCCAAAATAACGAGTAATTTTATAAACTCAGTAACGCAGTGCACGCAGAAAATAATAATAAAACGCGCCGTTAACAATTAAATTAAGATGAGTACCGCCATTGCCTCCGCTTTTCGCTTAAAATATCATGAGATAATTCTCAAACCCAGACCAAAATAGCCTAAATACCATACAAGTGTAAACGAACATAATACCTTTTTTCAGTAGGAACGGAATCCTTATCTAATGCTGAATAGTATAACCAAGTCCCTGAAACGCCTTAGATTGGGTTAAGTAGGCGCCCGAACGCGTTAGGCCGCAATGGCCGCAACCGCAACTGAGGACATAGCTCTCCGCACTGAACTCCGAGGATATCGCGGGACCCTAATCAGGGCCCTCATGTAAGTCAAATGTGTGATATCCCTGCTGAGCCGGAGGCTCTTTTAAAACAACAGTCCCGATTGCGATGACAGTAACAGTAAACCTCACCTATAAACTATAGTCACCTAGAAATTGCCAGGAACAGCCCGACAAGTTACCAGCATTCCCAAGTAGCACATAGGCTGTAATAAACACTAATAAAGCCCTTACACAGCTGTAATAAGCTGAATAAGGGTTGTGTAAACTCATACGCAGCGTGTGCTACATGGGAATACTTGTAGCATGTTGGGCCGTTCCTGGCAATTTTTAGGTGAGTTTGACCTTTTTAATATTATATTAAAAATTATAATTTTCGTAATATTATAGTAAAATAAAAAATAAATCTTAAAAGTAGCAAGTAATATCGTCATCCCTATTATATCGCGCTTGGCAAACTTGTGTTTTGATCAAGGGGTCTTCCCTGACATCCTAAAACAAGCTATTATTACTCCGGTATATAAGGGTGGGAACAAAGATGATGTCTCCAATTATAGGCCGATATCGGTGCTACCCACTATTTCAAAAATTTTAGAGAAACTGATAAACAATAGGTTAATGAACTACTTAAATAAATTTGATATTCTATCAAGGGCCCAATTTGGTTTCAGAAAGGGTATCTCCACAGAAGATGCCATAACTGCTCTCTCTTCTCTAATAATTAGTAAAGTAGATAAAAACAAAAAATGTCAGTCTGTCTTCCTAGACCTTAAAAAGCATTCGACACCGTCTCTGTTCCCATCCTTATTAATATTCTAGAAAAGATTGGCATAAGAGGTACTCCTCTATGTCTACTCAGTAGCTATCTCCAAAACAGGACACAAAAGGTCAAGATAGGAAGTCATGTGAGCGATGAGTGCGTTATATCTTACGGTGTACCCCAGGGTAGTTTTTTGGGCCCTACCCTTTTCCTGATCTACATAAACCAGCTATGTAATATGCCTATTGCGGAGGGAACTGTATTCACATATGCTGATGACACGGCGGTGGTTTTTACTGGGGACACTTGGGAGGACGTGCAGCACTCCGCAGAACTTGGCCTTGCAATGATTGCTGGATGGCTCAAGAGACATTTACTTACCTTAAACACAGCAAAAACTAACTATGTTTGTTTTACAACCGTACACAACCTGATGCTGCTTTCTCAATTAGGATCCATACCTGTAACAACGCTCAAACCACCTGTTCCTGTCCTAAAATTGACAAGGTAGAATCTACCAAATACCTGGGGGTTGTGGTTGATCAGCGGCTCACGTGGCACTTGCATACAGAAAGTATTATGAGTAGAATTCGTAAATTAATATGGATTTTTAAAAATCTTAGGCATGTAGCTACGAAAGAAATGCTAAATCAAGTTTACGTGTCGCTGGCCCAGTCAGTCCTCACATACTGTATTCCTGTATGGGGTGGTGCTACAAAGGCTAAGTTCCTTGAGCTTGAAAGAGCTCAAAGAGCATTGCTAAAAGTAATGTATCTAAAGCCGTACAGATTCCCCACAGAGGAACTCTACGTATTAGGTGACCTACTAACTGTAAGGAAACTGTATATATTACATCTGATCTTAAAGACACACAAAACAACTACATACAAAATTGATACACCTTTCACACGCAGGAAAAAGTAAAGCTATCCAACCCCCTACAGTAAAATCCGCATTTGCAAGGAGACAACAGGCAGCACAATCCGCCAACCTGTATAATCTCATAAATAAACACATAGATATATATTCTTCCACTACATATGAGTGTAAAATTAAACTAACAAAGTGGCTAAAAAGTAAAAGCTACTCTGATATTGAAAATTTAATTCAGTAACCAATATAATTATACTGATGCATGCGCGCGCATGCACACACACACACACACACACACACACACACACACACACACACACACACACACACACACACACACACACACACACACACACACACACACACATACAGCTGTACGACTTTTAAATTTGTACAATTGTTTAAAATTTAAGCCTTTAATACAAAGATAAAATGTTTTAATTATGAAAAGTAAAATTTGTTTAAAATTGTATAAAATTAAAATTGTTTAAAATTGTATAAATTGTTTAAAATTTGTTTAAAATTGTTAAACATTGTTTAAAATTGTTTAAATTTAAATTTAAAGATGAATTGTTTAAAATTCTCACTTTTTAATATCTTAAATCTATAAATCAGTATTACTTTGATAAAATAAATTAATAACCGAACTAACTAGTAATAATGGTATAATGGTATACTCACAACTTGAGGGAGAGCGGTGTTCTCTTAGCACAAGTATCTCGTATACTTAAAAAGAGGCACCAGTGCAGAATTGTAACCCTACATATGATACCAATAAACATTTTTGTTTTTTTTTTTTTTTTTTTAATACTGACTGATCGTTCCTATGCTATCCCAGCGGCGCTTGAGCGGATTGGTTGTGTTGTGTTTATTGCATAATACATACATTATAAAGCATCTGTCACATTATAAAACGAATGTGACGATTGTGATAGTGACGAATGCTTTACCGTTTATTTATCACGTCATAAATGAAACCATCATACTCCCCGGAGTGGGACGCTGAGCAACTAAGTAACATGCGTCAAGTTAGTTGAAAATCCACTCACAATTAAAAATATAAAAGAGATAAAAAGGTTGCAGATATAATAGCTCAGACAGTCGGCAAACTTATGTGGCAGTGGGCGGGCCACATTGCTCGTAGAACCGATGGCCGTTGGGCCAGAAAGGTTCTTGAGTGGCGACCGACGACCTGGTTAGGATTGCGGGCAGAAATTGGATGAGGGTGGCGCAAGACCGATCGTTGTGGAGAACTTTGGGGGAGGCCTTTGTCCAGTAGAAAAAATAAACATACAAAAAAAATGGTTGTAATCACGATGTGGGGAGAGATGGTGCAAAATTATAATTGGACCATTTTGTATGTTGATGACGATATGATGAGATGGGGAAAAAAATTGTCAGAAAAAAATTTTTTTTTGTTAATAACTTATTCTTACTAATATTTTTTATTAAAGCAGTAACGTCTGCTAGCGTAAACTTAAAATGGTTCAGGCAGGGTTTGAACCTGCGTCTCTTACGGCTTCCGGGCCAACACGGGTGACCCTATCGGGCTGAACCTAATGCAAGAGCCAATGAATTCTTCAACCAGTTGCTTATTGCATGCCTTAGGGTGAATCTGAATCTTTACGATAGATGACGCTACGATGCCACTAATTACCATAAACTTACACGAATACTTTATATAATGGTAGGTATCTCATTGTATATAATGCAAACCTGTGTAAAAGCAAATAAACGATTTTTATTTTTTTTATTTATTTTTTATATGAAAGATATTTTGAAGAGAGTTAGAAAAAGAGATTGTTCGAAAGGTGCTTGCGCAACATGCGCTTAAAGGAGAATTTACTCTGAGCTTGCCTAATGTTGATTGGGAGAGCGTACCAGAGGCGTATTGCACGAACCGTGAAAGAACTGGACATAAAACCGGAGCTTCTTACTGTTTTGTATACTTCCACTGTGGAAACTAGAAGTAATTTAGTCCCGGGCAAGGCCAGCCATATGCAGCCCGTCCTCACGAGTGATTGCTCGCTAAACTATTCGGATTCCGCTAATGTATGTAAAGCAGCGGCCTAATCGAGTCGTCAAAGCTAACTTCTGTTGGATATGGTAATGTTGCTGGACCCTAAACAGATAAACAAGAGTACAGTTCAATATTTACACTATATTATGGAACTATTTAAAGGTATCCTATCATATATCGGAAATATTGTTTCCAATTTGTAACGTCTCGCCAAATTTTCTGTCCAAAAGTATTTTTTTCCTGAAACCCGTAATATTTTCGGGATTTTATAATCATCATTTTAAATAACTCATTAGGTTAGGTAAGGTTTGTTTTATAATTATTCTGCCAAATTAACAGTTTTGGAGAAATGGGGCTTTCGGACAAATGAAAATTTGGTGAAAACAGATGGGTAACATAAGTTTGTGTTTCAGAAAGGTAACCTTATTGAAATTATTAGTGAAAAAAAAAAGAACTCGACAGCTCCATGCACTTTTTCTTTTGTTTCGTTTGGGCATTGTTTACAATTACAACACCATATACAGTCGCAATATTTTTCGGCTTTATTACCTGAAATTCCTGAAAACCATTGAACTTATCCAAAGAAAAATTGGGACAAAATGGTTGGTCATCCAATAATGGATGTTTTTTACCATATTACAGCAAAAAAAGAGAGAATATTGTTCTAGCGCTAGTCAGCATCATCTATTTTGACAGGAAAATACATAGTGGCTATCTGACCAAAAAGTAGTTGAATAAACATTTCAAATTCATTACAATACAAATAGTCATAATTTAAAGCAAAAACTTACAAAATCCCTTAGAAACCTGACTCCAAATCCCCGCAATCCGACGCCCCTAGGACCATTACTTCATCTCCAATTGTCACATGAAAGCATTTAAATTGATTCACACTTTGACGCGTCATTTGACGAGTTGACAGCCGCCCAAATTGTTCCTTTCTTTATTCTCACTCAATTTGATGCACGTAAATTCTATGGGCGTTTAGATGAAAAAACAGGGATGTCACAAGTGCTCTTCAAATACGACATTTTGGCACTTTTTATTATTGTAATTCAAGTTTTCTGTGTGCATGTGCACTTTAAACTTCGGGGCCTATTGTAACCATCTGTGTTATAATGACATATATTATGTTATCGCAATTATTGAACTAATGAACGAATGTTTTGCAATAGAATAGAATAGAATACTCTTTATTGCACACCTCAAGAATAAAGAAATACAAATACAAATGACACTTAAAATTACAATAGAGGCAAACAATAGGCGATCTTATCGCTAAAAAGCGATCTCTTCCAGACAACCTTTGGGTAGCGGAATAATATAAATGAAATGAGTAGGCGATGCAAAAAGTAATCAAGAAAACTACTGAAAAATTATTAAAATCTACTAAAACCTATAATAATATATATTGATACATAAACATACATAAAAAGATACATAAATGAACATAAGAATAAATATATACTCACATATAAACTTACTTAAACCTTATATTTAAAATAATATTTCGTGTAACGAACCACAGATTATGTCAGTCACAGTGACAGAGTATTAAAGGAGAGACAAGTAATGTTCTTTGAGGTGTATTTTGAAAGTAGCAACGGATTGACTACGTTTCAATTCAACAGGGAGAGAGTTCCACAATAGAGTAGCCTGAAAGGTAAATGAGCTGTTATAGAATTTGGAAGAAGAAGAAGGGACAGCCAGAAGCAAATTTTGAGAGGACCTAACAGAACGAAGGTAACTGAAACGCTCCTTGAGGTAGCAGGGAGTTGCAGGGTGAAAAAGAATATTGTAAAGAAGAGAGAGAATGTGAGAGTTACGACGAAAGCGGATAGGAAGCCACTTGAGCTGCGAACGGAAACTGGAAACATGGTCATATTTACGAAGCCCAAATATGAACCTGATGCAAATATTCTGAATACGCTCAAGTCAAATACCTACTCTTTAAGCATATTTTCACTTTTTGCAACCAATTTAGGTATCAAACTTGTAGAAAAATCTGTGAATAGAGAAGGCGATTTTCGTTCTGTAAGGAACCAAAACTAAAATATATTGTTTAAAAGATGGAAGTAAAAGATATTTTAGAAAATGACCTAACTTTAGATTTTAGGAATGTTACTCTTCAGGTCATTCTATATGTGGAAAAATATGTCCGTTTCATAGAATTTGAACACCTTAATACTACACTATATCCTTCCTGACGTACATCCAATCCATGCTTGTTCCTGTGCGAGAAAGGAACAAACTAACATTTTGATTTTGAACGTCCGCGTCTATATAGTGACTAGTTGCGCCCTGCGGTGTCATCCGCTTCCCACGGGAATACTATATTTTTTCGGGATAAAAAGTAGGTACCCTATGTATTAGTCCCGGGTGTAGCTATTACATCTGTACCAAATTATAACAAAATTCTAGCAGCCATTACGCAATGAAGCAACAAACATACACACACACACACACACACACAAACTTTTGCATTTATAATATTAGTGTCATAATAGGTACCTATTTGTATACCTGTTAGAGTGTAAATGTACCAGTAACATTCAACATCCAGAGCAGAAATGTCACCGTCATTTAACGAACATTTCTTTACATTTGTTACTTTGGGATTGAAAGAGAACTATAATTTGAAATGTTTCAAGAGCGAGGCCAGAACAATGTGCGTACATTGTAGCAGAGTCCCACTCAACTCAACACGCTGGGGTTGAACAGACGTGACACTTTCATAATACAATTAGAGGTGTTTTGGTGGACGCGGGGTTGAAACTTACATGTCAATTTGGATAAAGCACTAATGATGCACTTGAAATATGGTAGCAAATAAATAATTGTTAAGTATTTTTAAAAATAGGAAGTCTTTATATATTATAGGGAAATCAATGAGGTGACTATGGATAGAGTTAAATAATAATAATAATAATAATAATAATATATGGCATAGGGATGTGAGGACTCCATCGCCCGCTGGTTTTACCAGCGCAGGCAGTCACGCAAGGCAGCCTATCAATCAATCAATCAATATCATTTATTTTCAGGCAACTGTGGCCCATAGATAAATACCTTAAAACTAACATACATATAAAATAACAAAATAATATATAAAATAATCATAAACACGCCTATGGTGAGCTGTTGGGGGGTAGCGACCCCACGTACCTGAGTGCTCCTGGGGAATCCTGACGGGGGTTGATGGGTCAGGGCCTCCGCCTCTGTCTTGCCTTAACCGGCCGGCCAGAGTGGAGTCGCGAGAGTTCCGAGCTGAAACTTTCGCGACTCCACTCTGGCCGGCCAGTGGATGTGGAAACGTAAGGGGTTAGTTGGCTCCGGTTTAAAGCCCAGTATTACACCTCTCCGCCCTTAGCCTTCCGCACCGATGTTGCCCTTAGGCCACTCTATGTGTCGCTATTTATGGGGGCCCATTTTTGCTATGAGACACTTTTCCTGGTAGACGTCCGATAATCTCAACCCGTAGCCCAATTAGCCAGTCCTCCATTTCATCCCCATAGCCCAATTTGTATTTAGATTCCATATATCCATCAATAGTTCTTGCACCTAGCGGGCGCTGTCTCTGTGTGCGTCCCATGACACGGATAGGGACAGCATCCGCTCGATGTACACCTTACATTTCATTAAATTGTCGAAAGGGCCTCTACGCGTTGGCTTCGGCTCCGCGCACGCCTCCCAAAGGTCCGGAACACTATTGTCCCGTGAACGGGTGCGACATACAAGATAATAATAATAAACTTTATTTTGACCAACATGGATCATTTTATTAGTAACAATAAAACTTACAAACACTATTGTTAGTAGGTAGTTATTTATTAGTTATTACCTATCTATCTAAAAATAAACTTTACTTATTTATTTCTAATTACATGAATCATGCAACACTTATTTATATACAGGAAATCTAATCTGTCCGCAATCATTTTCCGGTTAAGTCAGGTTAGGTAGAATATTGCTGCATACCTCATCAGCTACACCGAAAAGAATTTGACTCTTAAATTAATGAAATCTTATTTTTTATTACATTACAGGCGAATGTTCGCGGTGAGCGAGCACCCTAAGAGACAAGCTTTATAATATAATCTTTTGAGTATATTTGGTGGCAATTCTAAACATGTAATACCTATATCACAAACTGAAGTAACTTTCAACACAACATAACATTTTCAGTGGACAAAGCAACTCTGTGCCGATCTGGGAGATCTATAAAGAAGCTTTTTTCAGATATCGCTGTATGTCATAAGAAAGGTCTCATTGTCCTATGATCTATGATATATTTGGACAGACTTTTTATAGTAACACCATCTACGACTAGTCGATGAAACGCGACTTTCCCACAATATATTTGGATAGACGCTTTTTAAAAGTAACACCATTGTAAACTGTAAAGTAAGTAAGACTTTGTAAAGTCGTCTTTGTGTAGCTATTGGTCCATGCTTCAAGTCAAATAGTATAAAGACGTAATAAAACGAACATCCCTATTAATCAAAAGAATTTTAGCGCCAACCGCCAGCCGGTTACTGGCTCCACACACTACGCCTTATTGTGGCCGCCACAGTACACTTGTCTCTTTTCCACGCTCCAAGTGAGAAAAAGAGAGATGTACTGTCGCGGCCACAAGAAGCCGTAGTGAGCGCTGGCTCTTAAACACCACTACGGAACGTCCAGTATAGTGTGATCGGGGCGGTATTGGCTTATGATTAATTTTGGTATGGCTTCTTAATTTCTATCTTATAAGAAGCTTTCTCTTTAAAGGAAAGTCACCATACGAAAATATGGGCCAGAGTCTTCGTGATGGTGGTGCCATCTACATCACGTCGGCGGTTTAAATATCCTACACTACACTATCCTACCAACAGTTTACGCTTCAAGTCGTATATTATGCAATTAAACAAACATCCGATCCGAACCTTAAGCAAACTGATAGTTGCAAATCGTACTTTCAGGAATTGAAGATCTTTACACTAACTAGTCTGTATTTTTGCGAGGTAGCCACTTTTGTAAAATCAAATCAAAATTTATTTCCACAGAAAGTAAGATCAAACTGAAAGCTCGCGCTACAAGTACAAAATTAACATCGTTCCAGGTAAAACCGCATTGCTCCGAAATAGCATATTGGGTATGGCCTCAAAAATATAAAATTTCTTACCAGAGGAGCTCAAAGACTTAGAGGTTTACAGTTGTAAAAGAAAACTTAAAGAAGAGCTCATAAAAAAAGCTTATTATACAATAGACGACTTTTTTAAAGAAAAGTTACAATACAATGTTATTAATAGTGTGCTTTAAATGTGAAGATTGTTCTGTAATTTAAATCGTAGTAATGATAATGTATAAATATTTTATTAAACATAAAACTAATTTTAAGGTATATATATAGCATGCAATAATTTTCTATTTTTAGTTACCTAAGTAATCAAGTTTCACATGCCTAACGGTAGAATATATTATGGAACCAAGCTACTATTTACTGTACCTTACCTTACCTTACTTTATATGTACCGTATATTCTGGTGAATAAAATATCATTCATATCCCTATTAATCAAAAGAAACACGTTTTCTCTCACTCCTTAACGCCAACCCTAGCTATTAAACACCACAATCGGTATTGGCATATGATTAATATTGGTATTGGAATCTGTATTTATGTCTTACAAGAAGATTTCTCTTAAAGGAACGTCTGAGCACTATACGAATTATATGATCCGGAGACTTCGTAATGGTCTAATGGTGGTACATCTCGTCGCCGGTTTATCACACTAATAAAACGCGAAAGTTTGTGAGTGTGTTTTTGTGTATGTTTGTTACTTCTTCACGCTCAAACGGCTGGCCCAACTTTGATAACTTTTGGTATGAAGGAAGCTGACACCCTGGATGTATGTGTTCATCTATGGCTACTTTCTATCCCGAAAATATGTAGTGTATAGGAATATGTATACAGTCTAAGTATATGCTTCAAGCCGAATGTAATGCAATTAAACAAACATCCCTATTAATCAAAAGAAACACGTTTTCTCTCACTCCTTAGCGCCAACCCTAGCTATTAAACACCACAATGGGACCTCCACAATGGCCGCATCACAATATTGTGATCAGGGCGGTATTGGCAAACAATTGGCGCATTAAGGCGCCATTCAGAGACGTCCTTAAACGCTACTGTTCAAGTATTTCTTTGTTAGTGTCGCCCGTTCGCGCTGTTGGCCGATACGATAAGTTTGGGATTTGTGAGTAGTGAAATCTTTATTTGTCTTGTCTTTTATGAGTTTTCTAGAGACGGATTTCGTCTAAGACTGACTAGGTACAGTGAGTTGAGAAGTAGCTGTAAATTTTACTATCGCCATCAGGGTTCGGAAATTCGGGTATATACGAGGGCGAATTGAAAAGTTTTGAGCCTGAGGTTGATAATGAAATTAAAAGAAAAAAATAATACTGGCACGTTAGACTTGCATATTTTTTTATCATAATGCACTATCTTTTGTTTTTCTTCTGTCACAATTGCAAATTTTGTGATAGAATTACTATAAGAGGTTCGCGATTTTCTTTAGAATGGATAAAATTGAGCACCGTTCTGTAATAAAATACTTACAAAAAAAGGGCTTAACGCCAAAGCAAATCTTTGAAGACATGTGCCAGACTTTAGGGGAATCCGCTCCATCATATGCCACTGTAAAACGATGGGTAGCAGATTTCAAACGCGGCAGAGAAGCAGTTGAAGATGAACCTAGGTGTGGCAGACCAATAACGGCTTCTACAGATGAAAATATCAATAAAATACTAGATATGATTATGAATGACAGGCGGTTGAAAGTTGCAGAGATAGCGGAGACAATTGGTATTTCCTATGAGCGAGCGCAAAACATAATCACTAAGGATCTAGGTTTTTCTAAGGTTTCTGCAAGATGGGTACCTAGACTGCTTTCAGCTGAAAATAAACGCACCCGCCATACAGTATCACAGGATTGTTTGGATCTGTTTCAATGCGACCCACAAGATTTTCTTGGTCGTTTTATAACTATGGACGAGACTTGGGTCCACCACAATACACCGGAGTCAAAAGTGCAATCCAAACAATGGAAAAGGTCAGGGTCTCCACCTCCTAAAAAAGCTAAGGCCATTTTATCAGCGAAGAAGGTAATGGCTTCAGTTTTTTGGGATTGCAAAGGGGTCATCATGGTTGATTATCTTGAAAAGGGTAAAACCATAAATGCTGATTACTATTGCATCCTCTTACAACGTCTGCATGAAGAAATTAAAATAAAAAGACCTGGTATGATTTCTAAAAAAGTGTTGTTCCACCAAGACAATGCTCCTGTCCATACTGCAGCGAAATCTATCGCACAAATACATAACTGTGGGTTTGAATTGTTGCCGCATCCACCCTATTCGCCGGACTTGGCCCCTTCTGATTATCATCTTTTCCCGAACCTAAAAAAACACTTGGCAGGACGGAAATTTTCGACAGATATTGAGGTGCAAGAAGCTGCGACTGAATATTTCAATCACCTTGAAGATTCATTTTTTTTTACAAGGAATAATGAAGTTGGAAGCAAGGTGGCAAAAGTGTATAGATCGTTTTGGAGACTATGTAGAGAAATAAAATTGATATAAAAACCCAAGTCTTTATTTTAAAGGTTAGGCTCAAAACTTTTCAATTCACCCTCGTATTTACCTAATGTTGACAAAATCCTATTGCTATCTCACTCATGCCTCAAACAAAGCCGCCTATAACATAACCTACAACTAAGCAACAAAGCCGCCGCCGAGGTTAGGGAAATATCTATCCGAATTTCTGAACACTAGTCATATAAAATAAGTATAGTAACGAGATCTCGAATAGAAGTCAGTGTCAAACGTCGAGTTGAGGCCCTACTTCAGCGATTATTTTTATCATATGTTATTATACCTTAAAAGCGGCATCAGATATAAATCCATGCCGTCTGACAATGGAAACAGTTGAAAGACGCGGGCGCATGATTTTTTGCGGCGCATTAATCTACATTCACGCCCCTGTCATGCGCCACTCGCGAGTTGTCACTGTGCGTTAATCCGAACATCTGTCCTCAAAATAAATAATCCAGGCCGCCAAGCATGATCGCTATGCAGGTTCACTTTCATTACATACGACTGGAAGGAACTAAGAAAGAGTGATGTAGTATATAGACATTTATAGATAATAAATGTACCCTCGATCCGCCAGCTATCGGTCATTACATTGACAGACGTCACCGGTGGCGGACGCACTGCAGGTTTACTGAAAGCCCGATTAATGTGTTTATTGAAGTATTCCAATAGGAAACCCTAGTGAACACTACAATGGCGACGAGTATAAAGCAACGGAATAAAAGCGTGAGTTAAAATTGACTAAAAAATCATCGACGTAATTACCAACGTCTTTGACAGTATTTTGTTGGAAAATAAAAAGGGACGACAAGGGCATTGGAAAAGTAGATGTGGTTACTCTGGGGGTGATAAGACTATTAAAACACAAGTTTTCGGTTGCTAAATGTAGAATAATTTAATTTTGGGTAGTGTATATTAGTCACGGGGTTCGTGCTGAGGCCTACCCACGACATGAGGCTGAGGCCTACCCACAAAGCACCACTGGGTGGAAAGTTGCTTAAATAAATAGGAAAACAGGCAAAAAGTATTATTTTGAATATTAATTAGTAGTTGTGCACTCGAGGAATATGAATATTTAGCAGTTTAGCGTAATTCTTGAATTGGTCGTGTTACTAATCTTCGACTGCGCACTCTGCGCAGTGGCGCAGTGGATGACAAATCATAATATAATAATTATGAACAAATTAGGAAAACGATTGGACTGCTAGGCGTCTATTTAATTTACACGACTGTTCATTTGTGAGTGCGTAATTGAATATGCTACTTAATACTTTCCTATGGAGTGGGCTTGATTGTTCTGAATTCCAAAATATATTGACGGGTTAAATATTATAGTGCTTATTTAAAATTAAGCTTATCAAAGCTTAATTTGTCTTATGTTGAAAATGTATTTTGGAATAATTATCCAGAGTATCTTGTGTAGTTGATAAACCGTATGAACATCCAGCTCAAGGGTCGTGCATTAGTACATATGACACATATAGGTGCATATGTCACATGTAATCAATTTGGTATAACAAAATCATTAATGAAATACCAGCAGATACGTCTTGTAAGGTATAGAGAACAACGAAATATAAAGAAGCAAGAGCGCCATACACCTGTGTCAATTTCGTTGTAATTATAATCTATTTGAGAGTTGTTGAGTGGTCATTATCATTATATACCAAGACGGATTTAAAGTGATATGGAAGACTTTAATTTGGAAAATAATTTTAAATTTAATTATAACACAGTTCAGTAACACAGTAATCCAGTAAACAAACAGTTTAGTATCTCTTAAGTATTTGATACTTGTGCTTAGAGGCAGCACTTTTCTACGTGGTAAAATTATTTGTATTATGGAAGAGTTTATTACTTTTTAATTAAAATGTTACTGAATAGTATACAGTGGAAGTCATTTGCCAGTATAATAGGCTATGACTGGATTGTTATAGAAAATAGGTGTTTTTATAAGGAAGGTCAATATGATAGACCAAGTTGAATTTAAAAGTGATATGGAAGACTTAAGTTGAAGGTCATTAGTCAATATGATAGGCTATGACTGTATGGTTACAGAAAACGAATGGTTTTATATGAGAGGTCAATTTGATAGGCCAAACTAGATTTAAAAGTGATATGGAAGACTTTTAAGTTGAAGGTCATTAGTCAATATGATAGGCTAAGGCTTTATGAGAGGTCAATTTGATAGATCATGCTGGATTGCCAATATGATAGGCTAAGACTTATGAGAGGTCAATTTGATAGGCCAAACTAGATTTAAAAGTGATATGGAAGACTTTTAAGTTGAAGGTCGTTAGTCAATATGATAGGCTAAGGCTTTATGAGAGGTCAATTTGATAGATCATGCTGGATTGCCAATATGATAGGCTAAGACTTATAAGAGGTCAATTTGATAGACCACGCTGGATTGCCAATACGATAGGCTAAGAGGATTGTTAAAGTAAGCGAAAGGCATTATGAAACGTCTATTTAATAGACCACGGGAACCAAAGTATTCGTAAGAAAGGTAAAGGCTTAAAGGCTAAGCAAATATAATTGCATGGAAGGCCAATTTGATAGACCATGGAAATATTATAAGCGGTGTGTAAAGTGCCGCGTTCGTGCTGGAAGGTCAATTTGAAATACCATATTATTAAATTTGATTACTATAATTATGTATTAAAGCTTCCTTTTAATTGGGAAATATTAAAAGTAGTTACTTTAAATTCGAATTTGTAATGAACCTGAATCTAATGTCTCAAAGCGTTCATAAACTGGGGAGTATGTGCTTTTGAGACTTCTATTAAAATTTGAATATCGGTGGCTTCGACGCGTCGATTAAATTGAAATATGATGTGCTTTAAATCTTTTATTCAATTGAAAACGGCTGTTTTTTTAAGACTTTCATTAAATTGGAATATCTGAGGTTTCAGAGGGTCCGTAACATGGGAATATGACTTGGTTTTGACTCCCATTCAATTGGGATACTAGAGATCTGAAAGCCATCAGTTAATTGGAATTAATTGACAACCTTTATTGAATTGAAAATAGTTTGGTACTTCAAATGAATGCCTGGATAAAACTGTAATTGTTCGACAACATTTTTTAAATTGACAAAAGTTTGGCTTTTAAAATGAATGCCTATATTAGGTTGGGATTGTTTAACAACCTACATTATATTGACAAAAGTTAGTATTTTTAATAAGAGCTTACATTAAGTTCGAATCGTTTGAAAACATTAATTAAATTGACATTAGTCCGGTATTTCAAACGAATGCCTAACCTATTAGGTTGGAATTGTTTAACAACCTCCATTATAATGACAATAGTTTAGTATTTAGAATAAGAGCTTCCATTGAGTTCAAATCGTTGGAAACATTAATTAAATTGACAATAGTCCGGTATTTCAAACGAATGCCTCCATTAAATGGAAATTGTTTATCAACCTTCAATTGAGAATGGTCTGGTATTACAGATGGAAGCCGGAATTAAATTGGAATTAGTATATCACTGTAATTTAAAACCTTGATCCAATTAGAAATGTTGCGGTTTCAAGATCTCAATTCAATTGGATCTTATAGTTGCAATTTAGTTTAGGAATTCAAATAATGTGCCTTCATTAAATAGGAATGGTTTGAAAACATTAATTAAATTGTCAATAGTCCTGTATTTCAAATGAATGGCTCCATTAAACTGGAATTGGTTATCAACCTTACATTGAGAATGGTCTAGTATTCTATATGAATGCCGCAATAAAATTGGATTTTGTTTATCTGTGATTTAAAATCTAGATCCTATACGAAAAGACGCGATTTCAACATCTCAATTCAATTGGACTTTAGTTGCAATTTCGAAAATTTGGATTCTCATATTCTTTTGAATGGTATATCGGAATTTTAGATGACAAATTATAATGATGGCCTTAGTGAGAATATTGAACGAGAGTACATGATGACGTATTAAGCAAGTTAGCTACTTTCAGTTTCAGTTTCATTTTAAATAATTGAAGATAAATAATAATGAAGATAATAATTGATGGTAAAAGGGGGAAAAGAGCAAGCACTAGTTCTTAAGCGCTTGACAAGATGGTTGTTGTGAAATAATTATCCAGATAAGGCTACATGTCGCAATTCTTAAAAATTCTGGTATCAAGTGTATAAACCTTTGTTTTAATAATTCATTTATTTTTCAAATAAGTTACACGATATTACAGTAATTAACCCTACATGCTTTGGAACTACAAAACTGCATGCAGACCAAACTTAAAACTAGTTAGATTTAATTTAATAAGCGCCTTAATGACTTAAGCGACATAACAGCGTGGCTCCGTTGCGTTGTTTGACCCGCAGCTCTGGCATAACTGTCACATGCGACTATTTCTTGCGCGAGATATTTGCCTGTCTCTTGCTGTGCAGTAATGTGAAGGAGTGACGGCTAACGCTAAGTCGCGAGGCATAGTTGTGCTGGACAGGCTGGCAGGATTAGGCAGGTAGTAGCAGCCTGTAGCTGCTGGGCCACGCGTAGCTCTAACGAGCTGAATTGCACGCAGTGACAGGTCTGAAGTGGTACACCTTCATGTCCTCTCGTTGGACACGGTGTCTGTGCCACTTAGTGTTGTGGGGCACCATGCGCGTCTTGCTCTTCCTTTCCACCAGTGTGACTCCCTCCCTAATATCCACATTGGTGTGGGAGAACTTTTCCTTATCGCGAACGCGTACGGGGACTGGTTAGCCGCGATCGCGACAGACTGATCGGCGACTAGCATATTGCACGCTGTCGCGACTTCGAAACGGTATCCTTTGTGTATCCTCGATGTATCCTCTAAAGCGTTGTGTCAAACAAGGTTCAGGGCAAGTTTATATTGCAGAACTAGTTCTAATGGGTTGTGTGAAACGAATTAAATTTTAAATTTGCTTTGATTTCAGAATATTGTTTTCAAGTATCAGGAATGTTGTTTCAAGTCACTAATGTCGATAACTATCACTGGCTTAGAAGTAAATATACTTACGGCATTTTACGATAAGGAAAGTAAGCTCGGAAAAAATCTTCATTAAAATCTTTGAACTAATTTATATATTTTGCTGACAGGCTTGATAGAATTATATTAAAAATGCAATCTGTGAGTTTTATTGCGGCGCTTCTTTATCACGCAAGCCTTGTTTAGAAGCGCCGGTAGATATTATAAACTTTCAAATATAAATAAATAACTTTCTAGCTAGCACATGAGTAAATACTTAATAAATATCTTAGAAACATTTAGTAGGTATGAGATGGTAAAAAAATATAAATTTACTAAATAGTTAATAAAAGTAATAACAAATTGGAAATAAATAATAAAATAGAAACGAACTGAAATAAAGATAAAAAATTAAAGCAAAAAAAAAAGTTGTCAACGGGATATGGAGGGCGGCATAGAAGTTTCCATGGGATAAAGGAAAAAAGTGGGTATGATTAAAATAAATAAGTAGAAGACCAAATTGTTCATGTTGACTACTAATTGTATTAACTTGAAGAAAACTAAGTACAAAGAGGATTATAAAATCATAATACAAAACAGCTCGGGTTCTTAACGAGACGTCGTAATCGACATAGTGTAAAGAGCGTTGTGTTGTTGGTCTTCGAGATCTTTGAGCGAGCATTTAGTGTGTTGGTGTTTGTCATAGCTGTCTGGTGTAGGGCGCCTGGAAGTGGACCCTAAACAGAATTAGTTGACACTTGGGCGGGACAGTGAGTAAGTCTACTAAAGGCTTGTAATACTTGTAACTACCTAATTCCACGCAATTTCTAATTGGTAAAAAGGGAGAGATGTAGTATATAGACATTTATAGATAATAAATGTACCCTCGATCCGCCAGCTATCGGTCATTACATTGACAGACGTCACCGGTGGCGGACGCACTGCAGGTTTACTGAAAGCCCGATTATTGTGTTTATTGAAGTATTCCAATAGGAAACCCTAGTGAACACTACAAGTATTATCAAAATGACAGTTTTTCTTAATTTCAACGAACAGCGTACAATATTACTGTCTTTTTGTAAATGTTCATCTAGTTTTCAATCGATTAAAAAGAATAGCTCCACAAACCGATTCGTATGTAGTTTAAATTGTTAATTCAGAATTAGTTAGAAATTCTGATCAACTTGCACTAGAACTGGATCCAAACTGCACCTTTGCAAAAGAAGCTCAAATGGACTGCATTTCTGTACCAAACTCGTAACTGTGATTCCATTCTTCACACCTCGCAACTCATGCTAGTCCTATTGTCACAAACGGATTTAATCGTATTTGACATCTTTGTGTTCCTTCTTAGGAAGTGTCATCTTTTGTGCATTTATGTGTGTTTTATAAATCTTTATGAACGGGTTAACTATACTAACAGACAGTTCAATAATACTATAACTAGACAGTTCAATGTTTGTTAGACTTTAAACGCAGCAAAGAATAAAACACTACAACTTTAGCAATTCTATATTTTTGCTGATCCTCGTAAAAGCGACATGTGAACTACATTTTATTGGTTGTTTGTAAAACGTGACGCAATTCGTCGCGACGCCACCGGCCGAATCGTGTGCCGCTAAAGTCTTAGCGGCACGGCAAAAAATCAGCATAGCCAGTCGGCTATGCTGATTTTTTGTGATCAAAATCTGGGACCTATGCTGCCGTCCTAAGCTAAAAGGCGACCTTTTTAAATGGAGCTACATAGCAAAAGGTCGCCTTTTACATTAGCACGGCAGTATGATGGTTGCTTTTATCACACCATAAATAAGTGACGAAGCATCACGTTGTTACAAAATGCGAGTGTGAGTGATAGATGCTTTGTCACTTTTTTATCACGTGATAAACGCGACCATCATAGGCCGCCTGAAGTGGATACCGAGCACCCACTGCAGAGCAATAGTGAGGCCATCCTGCTAAAATGAGATCAGAATTAATGCATCGGTATTTATTCCCTCATAAAATATCACCCGAATTAACAAAGCAAATGGCGAAGTCCTGAAATAGCCGCAATTAATATCACTCTGGGACGTGCGCGATGACGGGTTAATCTGTTCGCCAGAAAGTGAATCATGCGCGCGGGCTGCTTTTCTAAATTCCACAAGATCACTAAGCTCCATTTTGTGATGATAAGGTACAAATGTGAAATAATGTTAATAATAATACTCTTTATTGTGCACCACAAAATAACAAACAGAAAACAAAAGAAATAAAAATGCATTACAGTTTGTAATGTTTTCATTCGTCCGAATAGGTACCATTTTTTCGAAAACTGTTCATATTTCAGGATATTTATAAATATAAGGCTAGGTAACCTAATGGGTTCTTTATGCGATGTTTATATGACCTTGAAAATATTAAGGTTTCCGGAAAAAACTACTTTCGGACAAATGAAAATTTTGCGAAACGTAGATGGGAAGCAAAGTTTTGGAGTTGTTAAAGGATATCATTTTTAGCTATTCAAATAATAGTACATATTTGATCCCTCATTCTTCGTTATTGTACTCATTTCTAGAATAGTCTTTCACACCCTTGTACCCATCATTCCAACAATCTGTGAAGCGGTTCGTTGACTTTAATAACTTAATCCCAGGGTATTAAACAATCACACAATTATTTAAAAGAGACCAAAACGCGACAATGTGGGACAAACGACCGCGATGACAGCTTAATGCTGTGAGTGAAACGCCTGATGATGGATTAATCTAATTTAGTTATATGGAAGGCAACTAGGTTGATCCCTCGGCTTGGGACTGGGCGCGCCTGGGCCATTCGGATTGGTTAATTTATTATCTTATTTCTTCTATCTATCTATCTGGGTATCTATCAGCCACAGACCCCCACTGCTGAACATAGGCCTCCCACATGACTCGCCGCAAAGTGCGATCCCGGGCAGACCGCATCCATTGATTTATTCACGAGGTCATCCGTCCATCTAGTCGGGGGCCGACGCACGCTGCGCTTTCCTAGACATGGTCGCTACTTTAGGACTTTGCTGCCCCAACGGCCGTCCATTCTCCGGGCTTCATGGCCTGCCCATTGCCCTATGAAACAATGACCCTTCTCCATAGAATACTGTTTTATTGATCATGAAAAACTGCATTCATGGTTCCTAAACTTTCAGATAACATTAAAGAACAAAGTTCAAATGAATGTTGTCACAGGGTAAAAGCTCCATTCCAAGAAAAATAAAACACAATTTCTATTGAATTAAAAACAATTAGAGCAAAACAAAGGACTCTCTCATATAAAGGACACATGCTGACTATAGTGTTGACATGTTTGTTTGAATAATCAAACAAAGCATTCGTATAAACGAAGCATTGGAAATAGCAATAGTGAATTGAGGGGCTACTCTGAATTATTGTATTAAGCGGTTTACAGGCTTACACTCACGTGAAATTGTCAGGAACGGCCCGACATGTTTCGAACTCGCATGGAGCTCTTCAACAAGGACTGCTACCGGTAACAGCGGCGCGGTAACTTCGTCACTGGCTATTCTGAAGTTCCCATCGTGCCATTCGTAGGGCGCTAATTCGAATGTACTTAGATATAGCCAAAAAGGCTATGTCCCAGGTATATCGTCATTAAAATGCGATGTTTGCGTTCGAGCTTAACCATATAAAATCCATTAGTCTAGACTCTAGATTAGGTTTGTTCGTCCTTCTTAGACAATTTTTTATCAAACGTTGTTATGTACATCGAGAAAAAACGCTACCCTAAAATTAGTTTCCTTTGCGGAAGATAATGTTTCATCTAGATAACTAGTTTTCTTTACTTTTCTGGATGGAACAAAGCTAAAAGAAATGTTTTATTGCCCTTGTTGTCTTTTTATGTCAGTTTTCTCTCAGAACTCTTCGGGGTAGAATAAAAAAAGACTTGTTACCCGAAAACTGAACTAGATAGCAAGGTTATCTTTCTGGTTACATATATACTTTAGGCTTGTGTTTAAACGCCTACCAAATATGTTTAAACGCCTACCAAATATGTTGATAAATTAATTCCAATAAATTCTAAATAAAGCTAATAATTATTTTTCTTACATGCTATAAAAATATGTGAACACCGTTAAAGTTAATTTCAGACCAAATAATCTATATTATTGTTAAATGGATGTCACCAATATTTTATATTATTACTTCCATTTTAGCCATTTTTGCTGAGGCAAAAAACTAACTGCTGACCAAAATGGCTTTTATACCCTAAAATTAATAAATAAATATTGAGGTTTCAAGTACGGGTAGTATTTAAACGCACATCAAAAAAAACCTTTTTCTATGCAAAAATAATCAAAATTTATATCAAAATTCCTGATTGCACAGCAAATATTGCACTCAAAATGTTACTAAATATACTACAATTTATATTTGTGGCGTGCATCTATTTATTTAAAAGTAAAGCATAATTAAGTATCGTATATAGCATAGCTAATAATGACTACCGCACATTATGGAGCGTTTTTTAGGGATATAAAAAAGAGAACTAACCTAACCTAACCCGGCCGAGTCGGATCTGCTCTGAAAGGTGATCAGGATTAGATGGTTATCTAGCTGAAACACTAATTTTTTTCAAAAAATTAAACGCGGGGCGGGGGGCGGATTGCGGGGTTAAGAAATAAAGGGAAGCAATTGTAATTTTAGATAGACAGTAATATATTTTGACTAAAGGTTAGATAATTTGATTACACTAAAGCAAAATAGACTGCAATTTTTGGTAATAATTTTGATGTTTTATGAAAACAATATTTGCTGAGAAAAAAATCTATTTTGGGAAGCAAAAAGATATACGGACTCAACGTAAAATTATTCGGTGTAATGTATATTGATTTTGGAATACAAAATGATTTTATTTGGGGAGCACTGTATAGAGTGGGTTTAAATTAAAAGGAGGCAATTCATTTTATTTGGAATTTAGTTTTAGGGTATAAAAGCCATTTTGGTGAGCGTTTAAATTGTTCCCTATTCTTTAAACCATTACGTTCTTCAGACATGTTCTATTAAATTTACTGCGTGTTCGCAAGGCATTAATTTCAGAAGTACTTCAGGGTTGGCACACACTTGTATTTGTCAGTGTCGAGCACGTGAGGACTGACAGACGCCAGGGTTGTCAATTCACGGAGATAATAAAACATGTGCGAGTTAATGCATGTTACTGTTTCGTAAATAATTAGCTTGTGAACTGAATTTTATGTCTGGTGAATTTTATGATGTGCAATAATGTTACCTTAAAACCGTTACCATAATATTATTGGGATACGTGCTATCTAAATTTAATGCGTTTTGCAATGCATTACTTTCAGAAGCACGTTAGGGTTGGCACGCACTTGTATTAGTCAGTGTCGAGCACGCGACGACTGACAAACGTTAGGGCTGTCACTTCGCACAGATAATTAAACATGTGCGAGTGAATGCACAGTACTGTTTCGTTACAAATTAGCGTATGAACTGAATTTTACGGATTACTCATAGATAATGTACGAGTGCGACATTGTTTCACTTACCTAAATGAGGATTTTTGTTTTTAAATTAACTACCGGTTATCAGACTTGTGACCGTTTTAGTTTTCGACAAAATTTGTCGGGGACATCTACAGAACGACAAAATTGTATACTGTGATTAGAAGTGTTGTTTTCCTTTTAAGTGGCGCTAGATACGCATCATATGACGCCTTTACATACTTCATATACTGTGCATAAATAACAACTTACTTAATTTTGATTCAACAGTGTTACCCAACTAGCAAAATTGAACCAAATTTAGCTGTAAATCAGTGACAGACGCAGTTTTATATCCGTGATAGAAACATCTCTATCACTGGGAAGTGGCCCCAGTTTTACAGCTATTTGATGATATATCATGTGTATTTTGGCACCGCACGTCACTACTTTGATGTATATCCATGATACTACAATGTTTTATGAATCTCTTTAGCGTTACACCAATGGTGCCTGAATCACTATATCACTAAATTATGATAAGAAAGTAACAGCAATGCTGATATAGAGCTGTTTGTTGTTATATTGTTATTAGGGATTCTTTTATGTCGCATATCGTTAGTGCTAAATTCTGAGTATTATGTGTAAATAAAGTTGTATGAAAAAAAGTGACCTTACAATTAACAGTTTTGTAAGTATAATAAAATAGCAAACTATTTTTGTGTTAGTAAGTAGTGTCAAGTTGCTTTTAGGTACGTGCATAACGGGTAATTTATCATGCGCTTAAAATTTTATTGATGAAATAATAGCATATTATTTGTGTTTTTTTCATGCCCCTATTAAATATTGAATATTTAATTAAATAAAAAATATTTAAAATAGCAAATTATTTAAAGTCACCAATATGTATCTAAAATGTGTTCTGGTTGCCGATATATCACAAATTTACAGTTCCCACCGCCATTACCAAACACTTTCGGGTTCCTTCATAAAACTAGTAAAACCCCCTACTGTACCTACCTTTAGGTAATAAATAAAGTATCTTCAATATTGTTCAACTCATTTGCGTGAAATGAAAGTGGTTATATTTTTGGTCAATTACTGTTTTTCAAGCAGGTTATTTCATAAAACTCAACAGATTTGAATGGCTGTGGAAGAATATGTTTTCATCTTCTCAATTATCATCAAAATTGTCAGTCGCAAACAAGTCATCTTGGTATCCTGAACAAGGTTCTGTTTTTTGTATCTACGGAACCAACTTCCGAATTCTCGACGCTGGTTTGACTATCATAAAGATCCTATAAATGAGGTTACAACAGCTGATATACATTTGTTTAGCGGTATATTAGTAACAATAATGTTTATATGTCACTGATGATATAAAAGGTCTTAAAAAGTGTATTTGCAACTTTTTAGTGTTAATGTAGATCTTTAAACAACTTTATGCTGCTGGTGTTAAGGAAACGCCATTATATGATACTTTAGACGCATATCAGCTGCGTTATGTTCTTATATATCTCGAGTTAACTCCATTAGTGCACTGATATATCACCAGCGATATTGCAGCGCATTAAAAGCCACAATAGAGTTACTTAGCTGTATACAGGCACTGTATATATCTGATATGCAACGAAATTGCTCTAAATCACAGTTAGGGATACTGTTGTGCAGCTGTGTTATATGTGCCGTATTAAGAAGTCCAGTAAACGTTTATGTCATCAATTCTTATCACGATATAGCTGTATAAGATTATACAGCTAGATGATGATACAAGTCGCCAATATACAACATAGCAGCTCCGAGTTGCTATTTTATGACTTTTATATCATTATTTAGTGTTAAAACATTTTATTATATCACTACTTTGCTAGTTGGGTAATAATATAAACAATAGGCAAAAACTATTTGTGTTTCATGCATATCAAGCACGACTCAAACATGTGCACTGAATAGATTAGATTAGATTAGATTATTTATTTCACGATAAAAATTATAACAATCTATCCCCGCCTGAGGTGGTCACGGGTTTAAACTGAGATGCACCGGAAGCTTGGCAGAGATCTCAGGTGGTCGTGGGTATGTTTTAGGTATTGCAAGTTTCAGATTCCCAGGAAAAGATTACAGATGTTTCTTAGTAGTAGTTTGGACGCCAGCACATTTTAACCTGATACAAATGGCAAGGTAAGCAAGTAAAACAATCTGCAGTATTTTGCTGAAAACTTGAAATATCAAGTTGAAAGAAACAAAAGTTTATGTACAGTACGCTTATATTGCAGTTCAAATCGGGAAATCACATAAAACAGTCATACATACACTGCTAGAACAGTGCTGCGGGAAGGCGTGCTATCTTACTTAATACTATGTACTTAACTAATATCATAAGTATTTAACACTAACACTGTAGATGGTTTCAAGATTGTGTAGAAAGGCTTTGTAGTCTAATATCAGTAGTAATTTAAAGTATGAAGAGTAGGGTGTAGAATGTGAGTATGGTGACTCAGCGCAACAAACAAGAAGACCCGAATTAAAAGAAGTGAGACAAGGAATAGTATCACCTGGTTAAGAAAGCAGCATAGTTTCTCAGCCTCGGACTCATCACTTGATAACCGTTGGCTTAGAAACGAAGTGAAGCCCTAGATGTGACAGCCGACACCAGCAGAAGAACATGCACGCAGGTACGTGCAAGAATCCCGTAGGAACGTGTCTGCATGCACACTCCTGGCTACAGCACCGCGGCTCACACACAGGTACGTGCAAGACTCCGTGAGGACCGTCCCTGCATGTGGACACGCAGCCACTACAGCAGCCTGGCGACTCCGTCTATGACACCCGGTGGCACCGGGACAGTTTCATGTTTTAATGAATTTGGAAATAATTCGAGCTGCCGTCTTCCGTGTGGCATTCTACGGAACCATGCTTTTAAGATGTGTGATAGTTTTAGAACCAAGCCTCCCTTGGAAATATCCTTGTTTAAGGTTTAACACATTTTATAGAGATGAGAAAGTTATAACGCTGCCATCACAAATGGTATGGGCGTTTGTAGTTGGGATTATTAAAGGCTTCCCTAAGCCGAAGTCCAGATTCCTTGACGAAAAGACACTTGTAATTTTCAAGTCATGTTGAGAGCAACGGTATTGCACCAGGAATCACTGCCACGCCTCAAAGTGTGAGTGTTGCCCGCTTTCCTCATGTCAGACGCGGTCTATGCGTTGGACATTGTGATTTAATTAATCATGTTCGAGAAATATTTTGGAAAGGCCAAAAGGAAGATAATTGTATTTGTGAAATTTAATTTACACAAATAATAAACTACAAATTGAAATTATTTAATATTGTTGAGAAGAAAACAAATATAGCACTAGCGCCATCTAACGGAGGTCGATAGAATCACTTGACCCACGGAACTCGCTTCAATACTGTTATCTGCCGTGATAGATTTTGCTATGTATTTCCGAAAAATACCAACAGATGTCTCCGTCAACCCTATTCTAAGATAAAAAGTCCTTAATCAAGTTTTACAGCGTAACATTACCTCTTAAGTTGTCCAAAAAAAAAAAAAGTTAAAAAAAAAAAAAAAAAAAAAAAAGAATTTAAGCCACTTTTCAAATTCCCCAGCAAGAGCGAGATTTACCTATTTCTATTTACAAACAATCCAAAACAGGTCGCTCGTAAACCCAATTCAGAAAGAACCTGACAAGACCTTCCCTATGAAGAAGTTACACAACGCAGAACCAACAGCGACGAAATTTCAACGCATCTCCAGGATTATCTGCAAGACACCGACAAAATCAAACAATGGAACTCCTTTCCCATTTACTTATGAAATTATAACCTACTCGACTGATTCTATTAAAATTATTCAACCCTTGAATAAAAGTATATTCCCATAATGGAAAGCATTTTAAGTACCTATTGTAAATTATCCTCTACTTTAACTTGACTCTGTTTCTTTATTGAGGTGTGCCTCCCTCAATGAAGAAACAAAAGACGATCGTAACTAACAGTAGCTAATCTAAGGTCAAGCTTACCTACAGGCTTGTTACGTATATATATTCTAAACCTTACCACTAGCCCTATGTCTCTAATTCCTCGTTCAACTATATCTAAGCATGAGTGAGATCACTCTTAAGTATTTAAGTTTAGTTTTAGCTTACAACCTAAGACAGTTAAAAGCATACTAGCTTGTTTCCTAGTATATATATATATATATATAGAAAGTAAGTAGAAAAACACACTATGCGAGTGCATTTAGAAGTAGTTATGAACGTAGTGACGACCCTTCGTATTCAGAGTAGTCTGAAACTAATAGCTTATTAGATAAAAAAATTATATTAAACTTAAGTACAGTCGAACAGTTTCATGTGTAGTCAAAGGTTATCTGACCCTAGGTAGTTGCATAACTAGCCTATATCGTCACATGATTTGTACTGTGTCGACCACCTACAAATACTAGAAAAACCTAACATTTAAAATAACTCTAAACCTAGAAACCTAACATTTAAAATAACTCTAGACCTAACCTAACAAATCTATATACAGTGTGATCTCCCAAGGTAGTATGTTGATGAACCGTATGTCCTTTAGTCGCCTTCTACGACACCCACAGGAAGATATGGGATGGTGCTATTCTGAACCCGACACCATACAGGTTTACCTGCAAGACGGAAATAAAAGACAGAGTTTATTTGAAATGCTCAAAGTGCTACAGGATTTATGACATTATATGTGCCCAAGTTAGTGACGAGCGTTACGACCTAATGTTACAGACAAGAACCAAATCAAAATGGGCATGCGTGTCGTGTCTTCAGGCACCGGGTACATCTCGAGGAGTAAAAAGCAGCTGTAATGCACCGCCCAGCGTAAATAAAACTGTGTCCCCTGACAACACTAGCAGCTCGTGCAGCACGGCAATAATAGAGCCACTGGAATCGACTTCCGTCTCCACGTGCAACGAGTGGAATTCGCCAACAAAAGAGCAGCCGGCTCCGCTGTCTTCGGATATTACAAACAGTGAGTACAAAAACGTTGCTCATAGGAAAAAAATACAAATTAATGTCTCGACCAGCAACTCCTTCGACTCCCTTCCATCAGAAGTGGAAGACTCCTGTGACGACACACGCTGCAGCCATACGGGCTTAAACAGAAGCTGCCCAGAGATCACAATTAAGAACTGCCTCGACTGCGAAACCCTCCAACTGGAACTTACAGCACTTCACCAAAAATACGCTTCCGCTGAAGATGAGATCGAATCCTTGTCCGCAGAGAATTTTAAGCTTAAGCAAGAACTGCAAAAACACGAACTAAAAATAAGCAAACTAAGAAATATTTGCGCTTCAACCGAGGCAACACCATCTAAAAAAAACAGTAGTGTGAAAAAACCTAGGGCGCGGAGGCAACTGACGACCGGAAAAAAAAATAACCCCGACTTCTCTCAGATTGAAGTTAATACTGAGACAAAGCAGTCTCAACCGGATATATTAGGCCACAACCTCCAATGTGCAAAAATACTAGGTGAGGCAAAAAACCCTGTGACCGGCCCGTTGCCGACGTTGCCGACACTAACATCATCACCTAACATAAGCCTTATCAGCAGCAATAGGTCCCATATGCTGAAAATCGCTGAGCAATCACTACCTGGGGCTAATTTGTGCCATTACCTCACTCCGGGGGGAGGAATCCAACAGCTATTCCAGGGCCTGGATAAAAAACTAAAGGATTTTACATACAAGGATTTCTGCACTATACATATAGGTGATAACGATTTTAAGGCTACACAAGACTATTCAAAATTAGTAATATTTATTAGAGAGCAGCTACTGAGTGTACAACACACAAATATTATAATATGCGTGCCTACTTACAGGCTAAATGATTATGCGAACCTCGTTAATAAAAGAGTAGAAATCTTCAACAATTTATTGTATTTAGATAACATTACTCATGAATACGCCTACATCCTTGACTCTAATTTAAATATACCATACTCAGCCAAAATGTTTTTAGCAGGGTCGGGCGACGTAAATAAAAGAAGTCTCAATATAATCTTTAAAGACTTGGCAGACTTAATAAAATCAATAATGGAGACTGAATGGGTAAATTCTTACCAAAATTCAGATAGCGATATAGCTAGTGTAGGAAGCAATAGTCATGAGGATGAACACGAAAACGAACAAAACACATTTTTTCGTTCATAATTTAAGTAATATAAATGAATGTACTTTTGATAAACATCTAAGTCAGTGCATAACTAATACAACCATCACGTTATTACACCAAAATATCCAAGGAATACTCTCGAAACTTAGTGCTCTAGAATTGTGTATAGCAGAGTTCTCGCGAAATGGTGTGACGCTTGACGCATTATGCCTGACTGAAACTTTTGTAAAACGTGGTAGCGAAAAGAGTATATATTTGAAAAACTTTAATTTAGCGTCTTGTTTCTGTAGAGATAAGAAGAGAGGAGGTACTTGTATTTTATTGAAAAAAGGCATTGATTTTAAGGTTCTCCCGATATGTCATGATTCTTCCATTGAGCGAGTATTCGAATGTTGCGGTGTAGAGATTCCCATGTTCAACTGTATTGTTATTTGCTTGTATAGAATACCGCAAAACAATTTAGTTCATACGTTTTTCTATCATCTAGAAATACTTCTTCATAAACTTACATGCAAATCGAAAAGGAGAGTAATAATCACCGGAGATTTAAATATTGATACCTTAAAAGAAAGTAGTGCTTCTAACAAACTTAAAGGTATAATGAAAAACTTTAACTTAACATTACATATTACTAAACCTACACGCCAAAAGTCTTGCATAGATCACATAGCCAGCAATATCCGCGGCGCTAGGGGCTATATCTATCCTGTTCAGCTATCTGATCATGATACATGTCAACTCCTAAAATTCCCAATAAATACTACCACTAAAAAAGCCAATGACTTTTGGTATATAACAATACGTGATTTGTCTAAAAATAATATAGAAAAATTCAAATATTACATGTCAGGTCTTCATTGGGCTGACGAGCTCTCAGAAAATAATTTAAACGTCGCATTCAACAAATTCCATGACACGTTTACCCAGTTCTACAATCTTTGCTTCCCTGTGAATAAAATAAAGATTAAAGTCAATACCACGGCGCCTAAATGGATAACAAAAGGTCTTATAAAATCCAGTAGGACTAAAAGGAAGTTAAGAACGTTGTATTATCGTAGGAAGACAGCGACAAACAAACAAAAGTTGTTGGCTTATTCCAAGCTGCTAAAAGCGTGCGTCATTGACTCGAAAAAAAATGTTAACAATAAATTCATATCTAAGTCAAAAAATAAATGTAAAGCAGCTTGGAACATCATAAAGGAGAAGCATGACGACAATAGAAATAAACAAGAAATTGAGTGCATTGAGTTGGATGGTAATATCATTAATAGCCCCACTCGGATAGCACAAATATTCAATGATCATTTAATTGATTCAACAAATGTTAATATCAATGCCAAAGGAACCAGTAGCCACCGTATATCACTATCAAAGATTAATAGCACTCGTGATAGTTTATTTCTACAACCGTGTACGGAAGACGAAGTAATAAAAATTATAAGGTCATTGAATAACTCTAACTCAGTGGGATTTGACCAGGTTGCGACCAAGGTTCTCAAAGAGTGTGCAGTAGAAATCTCTTCGATCGTGGCACATCTTGTCAACTTATCTTTTACTTATGGTATCTTTCCGGAGCGACTGAAGCAGTCAATAGTAAAACCTATCCATAAAAAAGGAAATAAACAAGACGTACGAAACTATCGACCGATAACTTTAGTACCAATATTCTCTAAAGTGTTTGAGAAGGCATTCCATTCTAGAGTGTCGCATTTCTTGGTTAAGCACAATATCATTGCAAAGGAACAGCACGGTTTCCAGAAGCACAAGTCCACCACTCATGCGGCTTATTCGCTCATGCGTACAATTACCCAATATATTGATGACAAAATTCCTATAACAGCAACATTTTTCGATATGACCAAAGCATTCGACTTTGTTGATCATAATCTACTACTTAGGAAATGCGAATATTATGGTATAAGAGGAAATGTTTTAAACTGGATAGCAAGTTACCTAAGCAATCGAATGCAGTGCGTTGAAATAAGTAAACTTAATAGCTCAAATGTAAACATATCTTATCGATCAGCGTACAGACACAACGGGTACGGCGTCCCACAAGGAAGCATCTTAGGTCCAATGCTATTTCTTTTATATATAAACGACCTACCCAAAGTGACGACGTGCCCTATGTCTTTGTTCGCTGACGACATAGCGGTAATTATACCCGCGGACAATGACAACTCCGTCGCGTATGAGGATAAGTTAAATTCTATAATAAATGTAATAGATTCATGGCTAAGCAGAAATAATCTGCAGACGAATACAACAAAAACATGTTACATACAATTTAGAAATTATAAAACACAACCATTAAGCTTAGAATTACTCTGTCAGAATCAAATAATTGAACAAGTTAGCGATACGAAATTTTTGGGCATAACCGTGGATCAACATTGTTCATGGAAACAACATGCTAAGTCAATCTGTGATAAACTTGATAGATTCGTTTATGCCTTAAAACAGCTAAGGTTAGTGTCAGGAGAGAAAACAGCATTGCTTGCTTACCATGGTTACGTTGCTTCGGTGTTAAGATATGGAATATCATTATGGGGTAACTGCACAGAAGCAAGCAAAGTTTTTAGTACACAAAAAAGATGTCTTAGAGCAGTGTGTGGAGTACACCCTAGGGATTCTTGTAGACCTTTATTTCAAAGACTTGGATTACTCACTTTGGTTGGCTTATATGTATTAGAATTAGCATGTCTCGTTCGAAAATTGCATCATAACTTTAAAAAACCGCAATTTAATAGTAAATTAAGAGCAAGGGACGAACATAAGCTGCTAATGCCACCATGTAGAACGTCATTATTTAAAAAAAATTGTTACATTATGAGTATTCGAGTCTACAATAACATACCTTACGAAATAAGATTGCTGCCTGACAAAGTATTTGTAATTAAATTAAGAAAATGGTTAATAGATAAATGTTTCTATACGTTGACAGATTTTTTTAAATTTAAGGAATAGACATAATTTAGAGTTGATTTCCCTGGATATATAAATTTGACATTCCTACTATCTAAGCTGTTAATTTTTGCATGCCATGTTGGCTAAACATGTGATACTGATACTAATTATGTTAAGACAAACACACAATGTTACAACCATGTTTACGCAAATAAATCATTTCATTTCATTTCATTTCAAAATTAAAAATAAGGCAAGATTAATAATACAAGAAAATGTTAATATATCATTGTGTATGTGTATATATATAAATGTGAATATTATCTGTGAACTAAAATACAACTTTTAACTATTGACATATAGAAACGTCAGTTTTTTTACATTTAAAAACAGTAAGAGATTTATTAATTTAAACGTTCAAAAAGTTAGTGACACTTCAGTGTTAATTTTAATGTCAGTTCTCATAATACTCCCAAGACACCGTGTCATCTCGCGTTAGTGTACTATAATAGCAACAGCTGCAGTATATCCTGTTATAGACACCGTGGAAACATTCAAGGAGTATGTTAGCGACAAGCACGAAACGAAAAAATGAAAAAATAAACAGTCGTTGAAAAAAAAATTTTTTTTTCTTCGCTCATAGCAAACAGTTTCTGCGAATGGTATTTTTTTATGTTATTCCAAAGTTATTCTTCCTTAACATCTACGAGTATATGGTGCTGTTAAAAATGTGCTACACGGTTCTTAATGTTTTAATCTAAAAGACATTAAAGGTTTCAAATTGTTTGCTTTGAGATAGCTTAGAAACGCGATAAAAAAAATCGTGCTGGCTGATTTATTTTGTTTTTAATTGTATGGCTTCCACGTCTCATAGAATAAAAAAAAAAATACCTCGCCAACAAATACCCCGCCGATAACACACCGTCTTAATGTTGCCAGTAACAAAACAAGCAGTTGCAATATTACACCTAATGCATCCGTTCAGTTCTAAATTTACTCGTCGCCCGAGCAACATGAACCTTCCAATAATAAAATTGGAGGGCTACTCCGAAATATTTTTCGTACACTGGTAATCGTCTCATATCACAACCCTTTTCATATCATTTTTTTTAAAGTTTTTTTTACCACACTGATTCATTTCAAGTATTTAGGTAAGAAACGAATTTCCTGAATAAATGTTTTCATTTTATGGACCAAGGGACTATGAAGTGTTACAAATTAAGTAACCATAAATACGTTTGAAATTAAATATCGCTCAAAATAATATTTCACGTATTCGGTAACACGAGCGATGTTAGACTTAATCCACTTTAATGAAGTTTTTTTTTCGTTTGAATCGTTTCGAATGTTTATTTAAACTGTTTGAAGTCGAACAAATTTATCTGTTTGTATGCAAACGCGGGCGCAGGGAATCGTCAGATTGATGGATATTGTAAACAAGATAAGCGCTAAGCACACAGAATATGACTGTTCCCCTAATACTATCTTCACTCCAAAAGGTCACCATCACGTGAAAACTCCTTAAGCATATGTGACCTTTTAGTTATGAAACGATATAACTGGGACGTAGTGATTTGCCGATAACGAAATCGATGTCTTGACATGTCAGTTCCGTGTATGACATGTGTTACTAGCGTTATACAAAATTAATTTTGCAGCCGTCGTAACTGGAATCTCAAATAAGGTAGTCACAAAATTGGAATCTAGACGAGATGGAAAATCGCAAAAGTAAGTTGGTTTCCTTATCTTATCTGAGTTAGTATCTTTATTGCTTGTACCGGGGTTGTCTGCAGTAATCGGTCAATAAATAACTGATTTGAAGGCGAGTTATGTCCGCTACTGTCCATATAAGGAGTTGAAATGCCATTAGTAATAGAATAGTTGTTCTATTTCACTTTCCGCTGTCTTGAGATCAAAGCGGTTGCGAAACTATCGTTGATATTTATGGAAGAGATATTAGGTACATAATACATTATCTTTTCTTGTACAGTCCGCAGCAGAAGTAGCTAAGCAGAATAACACACCCACAATAATCTGTACAAGACGTATTCCCTTGATAATACCTATACTATGGAGTCCGTTTGCAAAATAATTTTGTGCACTTGGCGTGCGTAGCAATTTCTGGTGCTGACCGTATATTAAGTAGGTACATAACATATATGTTTCATTGTGTACTAGCTGCGTCCCGCGGTGTTAGCCGCGGTTTATCAGATAGAAAGTATCCTATGTGTTTATGCCAAACGAACATACTCTAAAATTTTAACCTTTATACTCAGTGTGTTCGGAAGGTGCTCGATTTTGAATGGACCAAATAGAGGAGAAGGTGAACGTCGTGCCGTACCAGGCTATCAAGGAGAAGGCTCGAGAACGAGATGCATATAAAGAGCTCCACCGACAAGAGCGTAGCTCTTAAATTTATGATGAAGTTAGAAGCTATAGTACAATTTTTTTAAGCTAAGCTCATCCACTTACCTGCATTCACAATGGCATTGTGTCTAATACAATCCTATCTGCTTTTGTTCTCGTAAGCGCCAACCAGTTACTTACAAAAAAAGGTTAGAACTACTTGTGGAGAGTCGGACGGTTGTAAAATTCCAAAAAGTTATGATTACCATTATTCTGTTAGTGTATTTTGTAGTTTCATGTCCAAGGAAATAGAGTCGATAATCTATATTAACCTTCCAAGGTGGTTACAATCTGCTTTTACTACGAGCTCGCTATCTTAATTTGTGGTTTGCCACTCAATGGTATTCAGTTCTTAAGTGGATAAGCTTAGCTTAGAAAATTTGTACTTATACTTAGGTGATCAACACTTACCCAAAGCCACCCTTTTGAATTCTATTCGGAAGCTTACCTGTAAAGAATAAACAACAGTCATATTAGTAAAACTGAATCACTGAACCAAGTTTATTGGATGAGTGGACGAAGGTACTGCCAAATCTAAAAGAAATACCATCTTTCGCTCCAAACAGGGCCCTTATTTGCCCGATACAACTACCCCCTCTTTGAAAATAATTTATTTTGATCTAATGATGGATATATAAGTATAATAATAATTTTATTTATGTTGAATATTATGTATATGTATTTATATAGATACCTATTATGTAATATGTATTATATTGACTGTTACCTATCTCTCTCTCTCTCTCTCTGTTGGTTTTTGCATTTTCATGTGTATTATTGTATAGTTATAGTTACTCCTTTGTATTGTACATGTTGCTTGGTTTGTCTACCATTTAAATTTGTTTAGCACTCATTTGCTCAAAGGTTAACTGGAAGAGATCCCTTAAAGGGATAAGTTCGCCTTTGTACATGCTTATTTTTTTGTAATGTGTTTTTCTTGTTTTTATGTACAATAAAGTGTTTACATACATACATACATAAGTCAATCAAACTTAGATTAGACGGAAAATACATTAACACGTTAGATCTGCGACGTGCGTCGTAATATGTATAACAATCCATTGTGCTGTAAGAGGACTCAATACTTACTACATTACATACATAGGGCGGTGAATTCGTGAATTTGGGGCTTTACAAATTACCGCCTGTTGTTTGTCCTAAGTTTACACGTCTTGCCTTGCTCAGGAAGTGAGATGTTCTCCTCAGGAAATCCCACTTACGGCCTAAGGTGACGTAAACTAACTAACAGGAAACAAAAGAGTAACGATTAGTGCACCACTTATCGCTCTCAAGTTTGGCGATCAAGCCCTTTACGATGTCACTGCGCAACGAAGGGATTGAAGAAACAGCTGTAAATTGAGATCGATCGCGCGCGCAACGATCCATCATTTAGCCCTCATTGCTCTAAATACATCCTAATTTATGCGTGTGCGACCATACGAGTAACTAAAACTGGGCGGCGCTGACTCATTGTCTTTGACGTGGATGGAATCTGTGCTCAGTCATACTTAACCAATTGCTTTTGATGGGCCGATATGGAATTTCTTTAGGATTCGGGCTTTTTATCACTAAAGCGAAGCTACACAGCTGGCTGGCGTAATATAAATATAAGGGCTGTATAAGTTTTTGCTATGCGCTATGGCGCCCGGATATGTATCCTCAAAGAAAGAGCAGCTCATTAGGAGCTATGTGTCGCTAAACCCAGCCATGTCATTTTACGCGCACTAAGCTGTTCCGTCTTGGCTTGGGCATCGTGGTCAGTTGCGCGCAAGTGTTGGTCACGTTGCCACGAACCACTGCAGTGCTAATACCTTCAAGTGTTATACAATCAACCTATATAAGGTCACCCGAGGCAATTGCAACTGTGAGACAAATGCGTCTTTTGATGGTATCATAGAATCGAAACCACTTCATAACTACCACCTCTCTTTTTCATATTAAATATCAATAGTCCCAAACTTTAGGAAGTGAGGGTATGGGTTGTCTTAATATTCCGTTTCTATGATACGTGACGTTAGGCTAATTTATTCATCATCATCATCATCATTTTAGCCATAGGACGTCCACTGCTGGATACAGGCCTCCTCAGTAGACTTCCACATGTGCCGGATAGCATCGACCCGCATCCAGCGAGTCCCCGCAACTCTAACTAGGTCGTCCGACCACCTTGCGGCCGTCCTACATCGCGCTTGCCGATACGTGGTCTCCATTCGAGATCCTTTCTGCCCCAACAGTCATCGGTACTTCTAGCTAATTTATTAGGCGGCAGAATTTATTGGGCTAATTAATTATTTATTTAATTTTTAGGAATCTATTTCTTATTAAAATTAAGAAACAGCCAGAACCCTAGCACCTTCTCGAGTTTTTTTATTGTGTGCTCAAAGCGATCAATTCGGTATATCCCTCAGCACTTTCTGTAATTTAATAAATTCTATACGAGGCGCGGAAGCCATCCGTCTCACGATGTCATCGGCAGCATCCATCACAGAATTATATCTCCCACCGACAATACCTACTTGTTTTATAACATAAGTTAACGCACGGTTTATCAGCACGTGCCAAATACATAGTTATCCCAGGCATCCGTTGGAAATATCAACGATCAATTTATGTATGTAATAGGTACTCATACTAATTTATTATATAAAAATTTCAACATTTTACAAGTCAAGTAGCAGTCGTGAATTCTTGTAACTATTAAATTATTATTTAAATACATTAAACAATTACATTATTCTTATTTATTCTAGGTATTAGAAATTAAATACATTTATTATAGTTGTAAATGTCATGCATGTTATAAAATTCCATTATTCTATAATTCGTCCATATTTTAAAAAGCCATTTCTGCATTTTAGCTTAATATTCCAGCTTGCTTTCAATTACACCACCTAACCCCCCGGAGGTTGTAATAGAAATCAAACGCCGTGAGGTCCTTATTTAAATTTTAAATATTGATAATGGTCGAAATTAAATGTTTTTTTTTTTTATTACTATAGTCATGGATTTTTGAAAAGTCTTCCTTCATATATAGAATCGTTTTGGACTAGTTCTTGAAATAATAACACATATCCAAAGAAAACTTAATTTTATAATAGTATACATAAATAATGAACAGTTAAAATTACATCAAACAGCGCTCGTTGCTTCGAAAACACCTCGAACAGACTTGCATTCCATTTTCGAACGCGTTCACTCGATAAACCTGTCAAAATTTAACGATGCAAACCATTTCCAGTAGCCCATCATTCCGAACTATACTACACCTTATAGTTTACCTAATAAAACTGAATATCTCTTGATTTCATTATGAAGAATAGGTCGTTTTGATACAATGTAAGCTAAAGTTTGAGGTGTAAGCAATGAACGTAAAGCTGACTGAATCAAACCACGGATGTAATGCGACAAAGTCCTATGTGGCTACGGGTTTCATACAAGTTGACTCATTGTCGAACTAAAAGAACTGTACGGAGTTCTGGATTGTAGAGTTTGCAAACACAGGATGGTCAAACATATAGCCTTAGTTATAAAAGGTTATATCTGCCTTGAATGTTCTGTTTAAGTTCGTCGTTTTGTAATGGGCAAGCACAATGTCTGTTGTGTCAGTTTCCATCTTGTAGATTCAATATGAATTTCCTCGACCAATGAGACGAGAGAAACTTCGCCCTTATCTGAATCATCATTGTTGTAAGTTGTAACTTATTTCTATTGAACTGATACAAAGATTCTTGTAACTTCTTTTTATTTCTCGCTTATGCAATATTTTATTATTTCACGTAAATTCACATGCCTATGCATGCAGTAGACATGTAAATTAATGAAGGATCTTAATTTGATATACATTCTTATATATATATATATAATATATATATCTAAAGGAAATTGTTTGCCTGTTAACTTTAATCGTGCACCGACTACATAAATACTTCTGTTTAACCCAGTGGTTAAGTTAAAAAGTATATTTAAAGTAAAAAAATACAAAAACTTCAAATAGCGACATTGTCCGGATAACTATTCCAGCACCTCTAATCTATCATAACTGTGACACGCGACTATTTCTCGCGCGAGAAATATTACCTATCTCATTCTTTGCAGTACTGTGAGAGAGTGATGGGCGATGCTATGTCGCGCGACAAGAATCGCGAAGCATAGTCGTGTTAGACGGGCAGTAGACTCGTTCCAGGCTGGCGCACTCTACGAACGGTATGACTTTATGTAAACAAAAGTATTCCATGAATATAGTTTTGTTGGGTTTATCTTCCAGTTACATTTCGATATGCAAATTAACGAGTTAAAGGCGAACCTTATTTTCCATAAAAACGATTATCAACTTGGAAACCCTATAATTAGTCAGGAATATAAACATAAATATGTAAATACTGTTGATGTTTATTGTTATCTTAAGGACGAGTGTTTACGGCGAAGGAAGCGGCCGAAACTCGCGCTCGTCAGCCCATTTGTCACCGTCTAGTTAGGTGGTAGGGTTGTCACTATGGAACAAAATTACTAAATGGTCATATATATTATTTATTAAAAAAAATTGGTTGCCTGTAAGGTCGGATTACGGGCGAAATTTAAATATAAATATAATATAAATATCAGACAACCTCACACAAATCGATCTAGTCCCAAATTAAGCTCAAGAAGGCTTGTGTTATGGGGTCTTAGACCTCGGACAGAAAATGTACAAATAGAATATGATGGAGACCGGCTAACTGAGGCTAGTGAGACTAAATTTTTGGGAATAATAATAGATAATGCACTGAAGTGGGACAGGCATGTAGAAAATTTATGTAAAAAACTTACGAAAGCTGCTTTCTCTGTAAGAAAAATTAGGGAATTGTGTGGTTACCAGGCTGGTATGACAGTCTATTATGCTTATTTTCACTCCATAATGTCATATGGAATATTAGTATGGGGACACGCAGCAACGGCATCTAGTGTTCATATTACAAAAGCGAGCCCTGAGGAATATTTTTAACCTGCCTGCTCGAGAGTCCTGCAGAGATGCATTTAAAGAGGCTGGTATAATGACCCTCTACTCGCTTTTCGTATACAAAAACTTATTATACGCTCGTAAACACCTCAGCAACAACCTAAAATTGAAGGATATCCACAATTATCCCACTCGAAGCAGAAATAAGATCTGTCTTCCGAAAGTCCGCCTAGCTAAAACCAAAATCTAAGCCTCAAAATGTATAATACTCATACTCATACTCATTTATTGATAAAATGTCAACATTTTACAAGTCAATAGGTACATTATAAAAACATCATTTCTATTACTATTAAATTTAAAATACAAATTATTATAAAAATATTAATTATTAAATACAAATTGGAAGAGGTAGTTACATTATTGGTATTATTATATTATTTAATTATTAAATTGTTAAAATTCGTCCACGCTGTAAAAAGCATTGGTTGTTAGCCATTTCTTTAAAACATTGAGGAACGTTATATCATTTTCTATATCTTTGATATTGACGGGTACTTTATTGTAGATTTTTGGCCCCACTATAGACATTGTTTTACCCGACTTTGCTAGCCGACAACGTGCTGTGGACATCATGTTTACGTGTTTCTGTGCAATACGTGTGCTTTTGTATGTAGCCAGTGGAAAGAGGTGTATATTACATCGAACGTACTTAACCCTTCCAGTGGCAGAAACCGGGAGCCGGACCCCACGTCAAGTGGCAGGCATCCGGGAGCCGGACCTGACAAAACAAGCCGTTGAGTGGCAAGGTTTCTGAATGCATGACAGGAGAAGTGGTACAGCCATCTTGGCAAAATATGCCGTTAAGTGGCGGGCCTCCCACGGGTGGTCATCGCGAATTTCCGCGTGTTACAAAAAATATCTTTTCTCAAAAAAAATTACAGATGTTGTATATAAACTATATATCGTTGGATTCATCATAAAATGCCATATTTATTGTATAGAAATTAATGCCATTCCATTTATAAAAATTTTGCTAGTCTTGATCAATCGTCGAATGACAAAATTTTAACCACTTTATGTATAAAAATAACTATAATTAGGAAAAAAAACAGTGATCCGCAGAAAAAACTAATTTAATGGCAAATCTATATATTTATTTACACCTATAACCCTTTTTATTACACCTCACTATACAATATTTTCTAACCACAAGGTTTTTAAAATGCTCACGGCTCGGCGATCGACGCGCAATGGTCGGGGGGTCGGGAAGATGACGCAATTTCTAACGAACTTTGCTTTGCGCGTCAATTCGACCATTAGTGAATGTCGTCCTTGCTTATTGACGAATGCATCTTACAAGTGTGAGCAAGCAAAATATAGTTTTGACGGTTTTATTTCGGGTGCGAAATAAGACATCGCACAGGGTCCGGGAGCCGGATCCTGCCACCCAACGGCTTGTTTTGTCCGATCCGGCTCCCGGATCTCTGCCACTTGACGTTGGGTCCGGCTCCCGGTTCCTGCCACTTAACGGTAAATTTTGTAAAACAGACGCGCCACTTCTCCTGCCATGCAACTGGTGGCGCTGCCACCTGAAGGGATAATTATGTAAAAAATGTATTGTGATGTGAGTGTCATTATGTTTTTATCTTTAAAAAGTTGCCGGGCGGAAGTGCCTGGTGCCGCATGAGATATTATTCTCAGTGCTCGTTTTTGGAGAACAAATACTCGCTGCCAATCAGCTGCTGTGCCCCAGAATTCAAGCCCATAACACATCGTCGAGTGGAATAGCGAAAAGTAGCTAGATCTAAGTTGCTGATCTGGTAGTACTCGTGACAGTCTGGTCAGGGCAAAACAAGCGCCCGATAACTTTCCACAGGCAGTCTCGATGTGTGCATCCCATTTGAGTGCCGCGTCCAAGGTAATACCCAGGAACTTGGTTGTGGTTACTTCGGGCAGTACTTCCCCATCTACAGATATTGTGAGTGGAGCTGGAGGTGGGCCCCCAAGGTTAATGTGCATGATTTGTGTTTTTATCAGATTGAGTACTAAGCCATTTGTACGGAACCAGTTTTGTAACTTAAGGATGTCAGAGGCAATTTTGTTCTCTAGTTCTGGGATAGTACTCGCTGTAATAACATTACACGCGTCGTCGGCAAAAATGAACATTTCGCCATCCACGCTTTCCGGTATAGGTCATTGACTTGAATTAGGAAGCATAAGTTTGCAAGGGAAGACCCTTGGGGTACGCCTATGTCGATTCTCCCACTCTCAGATGTGATTCGACCATTATTGATAGCGACACATTGGTGTCGTTGTTTTAAAAACTCCAACATTACTTTGAGTGCAGGACCGCGGATGCCTATGTGTTGGAACTTTCTCTCAAGGACGTCATGGTCACAGAGATCGAAAGCCCTCGTCATATCACACAAGAGAATCGCGACCTGCATATGTTTTTCTTTAGCGGCGATTAAATTTTTTATGACGTCTCTAATTACAGATACGCATGATCTGTTTTTTCTGTACGCCTATTGTCTTTCACTTAATAAGTTAAAGTTTTCTAAAAAGTTACTTAACCGTTTCGAAAGGCCGTATTCGAATACTTTTGCGAATACAGACTAATACTACTGAATATAGACTCCTATAAAAAAATGAATAGTGCCAGGAGTAAACATAAAATTGCTATCCCTAAATTCCGTGTACGTAAAGTTTACAAATCATTTATGGGTCAATGTTTACTCTATTGTAATAAACTACCTAAAGAAGCAATTGAATTACCCTTACCGACTCTGAAAAAATACTTAAAAACTTGTCTACTCAAAAAAGCATATTATACTGTTGAAGAATACATGAACGACAAAAATGCCTGGCCTAGTTTACCTTGCTAACTTTGGAAGTGTTTGAAATCTGTGATAAACTTAATACTAGCTGTGATATCTTTTATTTTTACCTAATTTTTACATTCTGTTAATTAATTTATTTTGGATTATTGCTCTTTTAGTATGGTTTTTTTTTGTATACACCTATTTTAATCGCGTTGTTTTATGTTTTAAATTTGCCGTTGGAATATTATTATTTTTTACCTTATTTTTACATTCTGTTAATTAATTTATTTTGGATTATTGCTCTTTTATTATTTTTTTGTATACACCTATTTTAATCTTTGTTTTATGTTTTAAATTTGCTGTTTGAATATTATTTTTTGACGATGCATACGGCTGATTAATTAATTATTGTAATAGGATTGTAAGTGCTTAGCCGATTTATTTATTGTTTTTTATAATGTTCGTAAATTGTAAATTACTTATTTTAATGCTGTAGATTATGACGATGCAAAGGTGATTCAACGAATCCTACTTGATTAAATGATTTCTTATCTTATCTTATCTTAATGCAGGGATTATACTGATTGGGCTATAACCATCTACCTGACACCATTACCTCCATGAAAGACATTAATTATAAATTACATTTAAAAAAGACATTAACTCAAAATGTGTTGTATAGTATAAAAGACTATTATAATATTGATTTTAAAATTAAAAATTTAAACCTGACATAAATATTGTATAGATTTAGCTAGTAAGCATGCAATGTATTAACCCTAAGACTTATTCTAGAGCATATTGTATGTCAATGGAATAAATTATATTTCAATTTCAATTTCAATTTTACTAGACGACGATATACATACTTAAGTATATAGATAAATATATACTTAAATACATAGGAACAACTATCACTCAATTTGACGTGATAACGTATGCCGATGGAGTGGACGAGAGATAGATGCGTCACAAGCCGAATGCTTAGGTCGATCTTACCTCTCTATCACTTTGTTCCGCGCTCTTGCTTGCACGCTTGACTGCGAGCCGGCGTTCATCGATTTATAAGACGTTATCACGTCAAAAATAGAAGGAAAAACAACGAAACAGTAAACAAAAAAGCTAAAATAAATTTAAACTAAAAACGAATTCAGGAAATTGCTCCCCTGCGACATGGTACCGAAAATGCTGGCAGCATTTCCTCGTTGAACAGCTATGCTGATACATTGTACCAGGAAGCTACCAACTCTTCGGTAATTACGTTCCCAAGGAATATAGTGCAGTCATTTTGTAAACCATTTTGTTATATATAAACCAGTGTATTCACTTATGCTTCGGAAACTATTTAATTTCTCAACCGTTTCATGTCACCAGCATTTTTTTTCTATTATACACTGAACGGACGATAACGCGTGGATGTATTAATAACTTATTAATATTTAGAAGTTTCATATCAATGTTATTTTAGTTCAGATTTTAATAATAAACCAACGTAAAACTCAAACACTACAGAAGGATACAGACAAGCTGCTCGACCTTCTTTGATAATTCGGTCTAATGGTCAGTCTCGAACTCTCGAGTGTTAATTTGCAACCGTGGCTATTGTTTTACACTGTGGGCCACATATTTCTTGCTGGAAACGGGTATGGCAATGAAAGTTTTAAATAAAATAATAATAAATCATTTATTATCAGGCAACTGTGGCCCATAGGGGTAAGGCACCTGCCTACTGAGCCGGCGGCGGTCCTGGGTTTGAATCATGGCCAGGGCAAATTTTTGTGGGATTGTTTTTGGTCATTGATGTTATCTATATATGTTTTTATATATTATGTATATCGTCGTTTAGTATCCATAGTACAAGCTTTTTCTTAGTTTGGGACTATGTCGATTTGTGTAGGATTGTCCCTTAGTATATATTTATTCATTTATTTATTTGTTAACTATAATTATTAATCCTTATCGCCAACCCTACAGTAGGACGTGTCGTAATCGCCAGTTATCGTAATAAAGTTATATTAATATCAGTTGCCAACCGCTGCTCATCCATCACCGCTGATTGGCTGGCTGGCGACAGCCCGCGCCTATTGGGTAATGTCGCGAGGGGTTCGCAACCTTTGGCCGTGGTAATTTAAGGTTACAATGAAACAGACCTGCTAAGCTCAATGGTGTACCTACTACCAAATCATTTAATGTATACAATACTATGCAGATCGCAGCTACATGCGTAATTGCGTAATCAACCTTTAGTAATAAAATAAACCAGCACGCTGATGATGGTCGCGTTTATCTCTCAATACTACTTGTTAAAAATGACAAAAGAGATGTCACTTTTGCAATTACATACGCGATAGAAATAGCATTTTCGCGATTATCAAGGCTGAATGTCTTAAGTGGTACATAGTAAAAACAAGCGTAAAGAAGTTGTCAACCTTTAGAAGTAGAAAATAAACAAGTATAAGATGTTTTTATCCTTACAGAGGTAACTTTCAATCTGTGCTATTATCACAACTACCAAGGCTAGTATAATAGCAAAGGAATCGTCTAGTTCCCCAATTGTCTAGCGGGTTATCCACTTTGAGCCCAGTTTAAAGCCAGAGTCCAAAATTCTTAGTCTTGAAACCTGGAACAACTTACATATCAGAACTCACCAAGATGTTAGCAAAGTAAACGACTATTTCCTTACGTACAATTTTCGAGTTGGTCATCGATGTAAAGCCAAAGCCCAGGAGTACATAGTCTTGTAGCAACTTATGTATCACAACTCACCAAGATGTTAGCAAAGTGACCGTCTAGTTCCCAGAGTATAATTTTCAAGTGGGTCATCCACGTAAAGCCAGAACCCAGGAGGTCATAGTCTTGGAGTAAATTATGTATCTGGCGAGTGGACTGTTTGGCGGATCATCCACGTTGAGCTCACAGTTTAAAGCCAGAGTCCAGGAATTCTTAGTCTTGAAACCTGAAGCAAATACGTATCACAACTCACCAAGATGTTAGCAAAGTGAAAGCCGAGTTTCCTAAGCTGCCGTGCTATGGTAAAAGGCGAACATTTGCTATGGATCTCCGTACAAAAAAGTCACCATTTAGCTTAGCACGGCAGTAAGTATAATTTTTCAAGTGGCTCATCCACGTAAAGCCCGATCCCAGGAGTTCATAGTCTTGAAGCAACTTATGTATCACAAACTCACAAAGATGTTAGCAAAGGAAACGTCTAGTTGCCTAAGCATAATTGTCTGTTGGGTCATCCACGTTAAGCCCAGTTTAAACCCGCTCCAGACGCGTGACGCGGGATAATCCCGCTCTTAGCTAATTACCCAATGCTCCTTCTCTGTCAAGTGACGGTTTAGGGAGTTTAACGAAGTGTGTATCTAGGAATGAATGGAGCCGACTTTAGGCGAGATGCATCTACGACATTCAAGTTAAAACAAATTGAGGGAATACAACTTTAACCACCAACTTCAGGCCTTAGATCCTAGTACTCAGATTTAAGTGTCCAAGCCCCAAGTCTCTGATAACCTGTATAGAGATAACATTAAAAATGCAGCTGTTTTACGGTATTTTATAGGACAGCGTGCGGAGAGACTGGGTAAACTGATTCCGTCTTTTCTGGTTGTGAAGTCAAATATGTTAATGAAATAACTCCGACTCGCACAAGCCAATTTGCTTCTACATTTCTCATTAGATCGGTTAAAGAGCAAAGCTTTTTCTCGAATACAAAGCTTACTTTGGATCTCTTCAAGACGAGAGTGTACTTACGAAAGGATGTTCAATTGTCACTTACCAATAGGAGAGAATGAAATCTTCACTATTGCAAAAAATACATTCCCGAAACATAAGCCAAAGAGCGAGAAGCGAAAATAACGTAGATGATTAAATTCCATACTGTAGGTAAAATAACTGAAGTAGAAGTTAACAAGCTGAATCAAACCAATAAAACTTCGCGACCCCCGCCATGTTTACCATGTGACGTCACGACACCAATCAAATTCGTTGCGAACTCAATTCCAACTGGGGTAACACAATCGTCACAAGTTTTCGTGACGTGTATTATGGATCACGTGAAAATCGTGAAATTGAACAATATATTACCATCATCATAAATTTAAGAGTCAAACTCTTGTCGGTGCAGCTGATGTAACTCCAACTTTTTGATTTCCCTATACGACATGACATTTACCTTTTCTTTTATTTGTTTTATGTAGCTTCCATAGCGTCCATAGCCTATAAATATTTACTTGTGTCACTTAGAAACGCCTTCTTATTTGTTACTATTAATTTTCCGGCAGCTAAGTTTTACGTAATAAATCCCGCAAAACCTTTGGAAATACGAGTTGGATTACATGAACCTGGGCTTTATAATTTTAACATTATTTTAATTAGTACACAAAACAGTCAAAGGAACAAAAGGACACAGTCTGGGTCAAGACACATCGACGATTAGGATCTTGGATATCGTACCATAAGCTCACAGATTCAGGATGAGTAAAAACGGCATTTGGAGGAGATGAAAATGTGTACAACATCAGATACTTGTGAGTAGAAATGAGGATGGTTAACGTAAAAAAACAATCTAAAGAGCAAGGAGTACAGAGATAAAGTAAAGTTGATCAAAAAATGCATTTCAGGACATTCAGCCCTCTTCGTTGAAGAAAATTTTAAGTGATCGAGAGACGATAATGAATAATCCAAAACTACATTCAGGATTAATTGCATTTTAAACATGACTGCTGGCATTTAATTTTATGGTTACTGGATAACTCAAATGACTCAAAAACTGTCTGATCATGATCTCCACATAAACAAACATGATTTCGTGCCGTTGTATGTTTATCTGCGTGACTGGCGCGACTGGAGTGCGGGTTCCACGCCGACCTCTTCACAAATGAAACATCACGTTTGAAAACATTCCGCTATTCGAGTGCCCTTCGACAACACTTCGTTTTTAACCCTTTTTTTCGGCAAAATCAAACAAAAGATCAAAAAACTGTTTTTAAATTTTTTAAAATATCACGAAATTGTATGAAAAAAATCTGAAAAAATATTTTAAAAGTACCGTATTGTACAAAGGCTTAGTTGTGAAGAAACGGTTACAGCATAGAAAATTAATATAAATATAGCAAAGTGACATTATGCATGTATGTATGTAAACACTTTATAGTACACAACTGGTTATGTACAAAGGCGAACTTATCCCTATTAGGGATCTCTTCCAGTTAACCTTTGAGCAATTGAAGGAATGGGTATTCGAAGAAAATAGGCAAACTACACTGCGTACGACCAAGATATCTTTATTATACTTAATAAAACTATAATAAGTACATAAACTAAGTAAGTAATAATACACATATATTTATACTATTTATAAGAAATTTATTACATAAATTGTAGGTTGTTCTTCTAGTCTAGTGCGTTGTTGTGACTGTCACAATTTCACGGTACCTTTTCTTTTTACCGATTGCACCGATTGTCTTGATTTTTTTTTTTACTAATTGCGAATTCTCACAGATTACTGATATTATTATATACTATCTCCCTATTTTCATCACAAATTGCCTCGACATTTTTTTTCAGTCGGACACTTTTCTCAAAGCCATAGTGGTTATGGAATAGATTTGTGATGTGTGGACGACTATTTTCGCGATGCTTCATCATTTTTGTCGACGACGTTTGGGGAATATTCCACCTCTGGACATTGATGATAGATTTTACAAAGTTTATGATATTAAGACTGGATCCAACCAAACTTTTATTGGATAGTAATGTCAGAATACCATATTTAATTTAATGTAAACATTATTCTTGAAATAAAAGTTTGGTTGAATGTAGGCTTATTTGTGTATCATAAGTTCTCCCGATCGCTTGCCTTCTACCCAATGATCATCACCCATTATTTTTAGTGAATGGTCCGAAAAACAATTGTATTCGTAAATTTCCGAGTAAATTAGGCGTCCGGAAAAAACGTCCTTTCTTACCAGCTGAGTGCATCCCAAAATTAAACGTCAAATATTTTGACAACCTTTTCCCCCGTCCAATAAGTTGGCACGAGACCCCCATAACATCGTCAGCGATGTAGCGATCAAATGTCATTTTTTACACGTAACACAATCCAGTAGACCCGCGTCAGCCAAATTGAATTCCCGCCGTCCGGGACTATTAAGGACAGGCGGTGACGTCGTATCAATTCACGGAGCCAAATTTCATATTTACTTGATACTATATTTTTTCTGTGTTATATGGGGCGGGCTGCGAAATACGCGGACTGAATGAACTCTGATTAAGTTTGTGGGTCATAGTCAGATTTTGGTTCGAGTCTTTTCTGTGGACATAAGCAAAATAAAGGATTCCAGGGCCTCATTTTCCGACAAAAACTCGTAAGAGAATAAAGAATGTTTCCTCTGCTATAAACCGATGTAATAACAGTATAACCTGGATTCATACAAGCTCTTAACTTTTGACCACTGGAGGGACGACTTTTGTTTTTTGATCTGACCATGACTCTTGTTTCAAATATGGGGGTCATTATTAAATTATTTTCTTAATACTAATTAGGTATCTCATTGCTACTTTAAGGTACAAAGTGCCTGCATACTGAGTATGTTTGTAACAGATATTACTTGTAACTTTTTTTTTATTTCATTGATAATTATGAAACATCGGGAACATCATAGAAAACACATAAATCCAATAGCAGACAACAGACAACATTAAGTGGATCCGGAATAGGCAACAAAATAAAGGTAAATCACAATAGTCCTGTTTTAAGTAGTAACAAGTTAAGAAGCATATTTGTTCGTATGTAAAATGTCTAATGCCCTCCTGCAGACCATCATGATGGGAAATGTGTCTGGGACGCGGAAAGCAGGTAGACACAAGATGTCTTGGCTCCGAAATATCTGGGAGTGGACAGGGATTAAGACCGTCGAGCAGCTGTTCAGATGGGCGCTTGACAAGGACAATTTTAAGAAGCTGACTGCCAACCTTCAGTAATGGAGAGGCACTTGAAGAAGAAGAAAATGTCTAAGCAATCAGCATTTCTGACCGGATATGGAGCCTTTAGAGTATTGTTTCGTAAATCTAGATCAATAAATATACCTAGGCTACGAAATACAAAACCACAAAAGGAACTATTTCAAACGAGGAATGTCTTTTAAAAAGGCTTAGTTTTGTATGGCTTCCATAGAGACATATAAGTCCTTTCAAAAGAACACTCCTCAAATGTAAGATTAACCGGCTACAAGCTCTGATTTCGTGGCCCTCCGCTAAAATATGCCGATAATGATGTTATTAGAATTCGTCGCGCGGCAAAAACGCGCCTTTGACGTTTGACGACGTATTGAACGATATACAATGCTATCTACTCTTAAACATAAAATGCTATAAGCTGAAAGTCACACGATTTTTTTGTTATAAAATTGTGATCTTTCTTCCAGGGAGGTACGTTGTGAGATATTCCTTTCAGCATTTTAATTTCCGTTTGAAAATGTACGGTGTCTAATTTTATTTATGTACAGATGACTACTGTAGGTATCTGGGACCTAAAAAGGGATTATCATTAGGGGAGACCGAGGGGAATTGAAACAGAGATGAGTTTAAACAACGTGAATTTCTCGGAATACAGATATTTATTTCCGATTCCCAAATTGTGACGACGTGGGTGTTGCAGGATGTGATGTGATAGGTAAATAAATATTAAGGGACAATATTACACAAATCAACCTATTCCTAAACCAAGCAATGCTTGTACTATGGTAACTAGACGATATACTTAATTTATAAATACAAATATAGATATTTACGTCCATGACTATGACCCAGGAATAAAATATTCGATTTCACCATACAAATGTAATTTGTTTCTGCATTTAATTTGTAACCTTTTTTTGGTGAGTAATAAAGCATTTTGTATTGTATTGTAAATATTTGTCCTTACCAGGATTCGAACCCAGGATCATCGGATCAGAAGGCAGATGCGCTACAAACTGCGCCAAACGCGTCGTCAAATAAACACAACTGGTAAAGAAGAAAAAAAAATGTGAACTAGGTCTTGAGGATATACATTACCATGCATGTATATACCTTAGAAGCAAAGTCTTAGCTTAGCACTCATCACGTTTTTTGTTTGTCTAGACCTTCGTGTCTTATAGAATAGAATAGAATAGACTGATAATTTATTCGTTACATACAACAAATGGACAACAAATATAAGAATGAAATAAAATAAAATCGTTGTTGCGTATGCCACGAAAATAAATGCTGGCCCGGGAACCAGCGCTGGTCTTCCGGTGAAACCTATAGGTGACGCCACGGTGAACCGCACACACACGACTGCACTCTCTCTTAGTCTGAACGCAGCGTAAGCGCTTTCAAGGCCAAGACAATTACATTGACAAGCGACAGAGCTGTCAATGTCACTGCAGACCGTTAGCGGAGAAAGAGAAAAGAAAAGAATCTAGCTTTTAATCATAACTGAAATAATGCCTGTTCAGAATCGGTTCTGATCAGGACCTTGCCATAACGACATGATGTGCTAATTCTCTGAGCCAATCACACGCTAGACGTCCTAGCTTTGCGTACGTCGCTGATTGATGATTGCATTAGTCCAGCTACTCGTTATGTGCTGACCGCAGGATGCTGCGTAGTATAACGCCCAGACTGAGAGTTCTGCCTTTCGCAGAATTATTTTCGTCGAATGCAATTTCGCTGAATTTCCAATTCACAGATTTCTTTTCCCCTGTAGTCATATATTTTTCATATTTTTTGCAAATATCATCGTATTGATTAGGTCAGGTTAGGTAAGGCTTGCATTATAACAATCTTAAATTATTACGGTTACTAAGAAATATTCTTTCTACGAAATGACACTTCTAAGAAATGAAACATTCGACGGAAAATAAAATGAAACATTCGACGGAAAATAATTCGGCAAAAAAGCCGCCCAGACTTGCTTCACAGATCCTACCAACTGCGCCACCTAAGTAGCAAAAAATCTGCAAAAGCGCTTATAAAGCCATTATTCAGCTTAAATTAGCAGTATAAGGGCTGATTATTAAAGGGCTAATTAACAGGTCCCTAATATTGTACCAAATTAAAGTCAAATAAAACGTTAATACAACTACTAAATTAAATTAGAGTAAAGTGTGGGAAGGTCGACCTAGGCACTCAATGAAAGAGGACACCATAATCATTAGCATTTTGGATGTGCCTTTTAACAGAACACTTCAAGATTTAGGAATCACTTTTAGAGCTGTCCGCAACAGCTATAATAAATACCATTTAGGCTATGGTTTTATTACAGTCCCCTTTAAGTTCATGAATTCTCAAGTTCTTAAGGTAGGTAATTTGTTCCTAGCTACAGAGGTGTCCCTCTTTTGCGCTTGAATGTTTTACAGGAACAAATAATACCTACAGTCATTTCTGTTCTTTAATAGAATATTGTTCATGTTAAAGGATGTATCTATTAAACTACAAATTTGCATGTAACGTTTAATTAAATGCATCCCCGTTACTAGACGTCCTGCATACGTTGCTGATTGGTGATGACATTAGTCCGGCAGCTCGTTACGCGATGACCACACGATGCGAATCACCCTTACCATGAGTTTACAGTGACTGTATTCGCTGGCGACTGCGTAAACGATTCTTAGAACATTGCGAGATTCCGGAACCGAGACATGGTCGTTCACAATGGGACTCATACTCGGCTAAGAGTGGCAACATGCAATGGAAAGGGCTATGCTCGGAGTTTCTTCGCGCGCTCATAAATGAGGATATCCGCAGAAGAACCAAGCTTGCACGGTTGATGTAGCAAGGGGCAGGCCATGTAGCCCGGAGAATGGACGGCCGTTGGAGCATCAAAGTCCTGGAGTGGCAACCACGTATAGGAAAGCGCAGCTTAGGTCGGCCCCCGCGATGGATGACCTCGTGATCGTGAGGGTAGTGGGAAATCAATGGATGCGGTATGCACTGGATCATACTTTGTGGTGAGTCATAGGAGAGGCCTATGTTCAGCAGTGGACGTCTGTGGCTGATAGATAGATAGATATTTATTGTTTATGTTTAAGTTTGTCTATTTTTTAATAATATTGTTTTCTTAGTGCTTATACGCGGTGGTAGCCTAGTGGTTAGGGCATGCGACTTTAAATCCGGAGGTCGCGGGTTCGAACCCGGCCCGTACCAATGAGTTTTTCGGAACTTGTGTACGGAATGTCATTTGATATTTACCACTCGCTTTTCGGTGAAGGAAAACATCGTGAGGAAACCATTTAAGCCCAATAAGGCCTAGTTACCCCCTCTGGGTTGGAAGGTCAGACGGCAGTCGCTTGCGTAATAACTAGTGTCTACGCCACATCTTGGGATTTAGGTACCCGACCCCGATTGAGAATTAATTCTAATAATGGGACAAAGGCTAGCAAGATGATTGTTTTCTTAGTGCTTGTCAATAACTTTCCGTGTCAAGCTGCTTAATTTTCCTTCCCTCCAGTTATCAAAGACTCCCGTACACCATACAAATTGTTTACGCTGTCGCTAGCTATTATCGTCACGTTAACTCATAGTAAGGGTACAATGCGATTGAGCCTACTGACTAGACACGCTGTGATTGGGTGTGGTCTTGACGCTAAGCTTACTAGGTACACTACGAGCTCACCACTCGCCTAGGGCAATGTGCTACGATTCAATCTGGTTTAAGGCTAAGCTTACTACGTAAGCGATCCGATGTTGATGATTGGAGAGCATACATAAAACAATAGAACGATAATATGCGGCCCGCGATGTTACCCGTTCATCCCGCTCCATTTTTTTGGAATAAAAAGCCAATATGTTAATCCAGGGTGTCAGCTTCGCCGAACAAAAATTTATTAAAATTGGTCTCGCCGTTATTGTGTGAAGAAGTACCAATCATACAAACTCACTCACAAACTTTCGCCTTTATAATATTAGTGTGATTATGGTATGGTATACCTAATTATTATAAATTATTTTCAGCACGCTAACCGTGGAGCTCTCAGCGCGTTGTTCTTTGTTACACTTACAAACTTTCGCCTTTATTTATTTATTTATTTATTTAAACTTTATTGCACAAAAGAAAAACTTAACGTACAAAAGGCGGACTTAATGCCATGAGGCATTCTCTACCAGTCAACCTTAGGGCAAAGCAGAGAAATTGTAGGCGGTGCATCAGACAACATAATTACATAATATAATTAAAATACTCATATTAGGTACATACATACATATAATATACATATATATAAATAGATACATACATAAATATATACGACGATGAAACAAACCAAGCAGATATACTATGAGACTTCAGTTCTGCCAGCAAAGAAACTTCGCACGGCCCTTTTAAATGCCAACTTACTTACTTTTATAATATTAATCCATACTAATATTATAAATGCGAAAGTGTGCCTGTCTGTCTGTTACCACTTCACGCTTAAACCGCTGAATCGATTTTGATGATATTTGACATAGAGATAGTTTAATCTGAGGAAGGACATTGGATAGTTTTCATACTCGCAATTATACCTAAAAAGATTGAAAAGTGAGTGAACATTTCTGTTGGGGTGCGGTGACCCTGTAGGAAATGTAAGCCACGCGTACGTAGTCGCGGGCAAGAGCTAGTATGATATAAATTAAACATTAATAGTGTGAAAATATATGTACGAGTAATATATTGTAATCAGTCGACTGTTCGATTTCAGTATTGTGCTTGTAATTCACAGGAAAAGACAAGCTGATTAAAATCTGGATACAATGCCCTTGGCAGATTCCTTTTTCCGACATCACCCCTTTGTAGTAGGTATGCCTCTCATGTCCTTACAAGATTACACTCCTAATGAACCCTTCGAGTTCGAACCCACACTCGTCCGCCGCATAAACTAAACATTCTATTCACCTTCCTCAACAGAAAACTTCCCAATCCTTGCCACACGTGACCCAAATATCAACGACACCAATATAGCTGCGCCGAAAAACAATCCAACACCATCCTTATTTCTGTAACAGTAAAGTTTTTTCGACTGCCTGAATCGTCTATAGTACGGAAGCAATGTTTAAAAGCCCTTTTGGGATGATCAAAACTAAAGGGCTTCTCGGTTCGAAAGTCGATCGTCGGATAGTGCCGTCCCACTCACTCAATTATACTTTGACAGGAGATCCAGAGAGACGGCACTATTCGACTGTCGAGCTTCGAGCATCGGAGTAGCCCTTCTGGTCGGCATGGCGTTGTATTTAGTCATGGGATGTGCTGACAAATGTTAGTAATGTAGATGTAGGTAGGGTCAGCAGACAAGGCATAAACAACGATATAATACGCATTACTGTCTGCGAGCATGTCGTGATGATAGTTCCATTAAATTGCCCTTGGATTAGTACACATGGCCCACTAGCCAATTCAGGTCTATGTAACTTGTTCAGTTTGGATTTGGAATTGTTTTACGTGTACGTTGACTTGCATTTTCTTTTATATTGGTAGTTTGAACCTCATAATGGGTAATTTAACTATAATGTTTTCTATTTCTAATAGGACTAAGTTATGTCTAAGAACGATCGATGAATTAGTAATATAGTATCGCAAATTGACTATTTTACATACTTACCTACATTGATACATATATTTTTTTATTTATTTATTTAAACTTTGTTGCACAATACAAAAAAAAAGTAAGTACAAATGGCGGACTTAATGCCTTTAGGCATTCTCTACCAGTCAACCACTGGGTTAAACAGAAATATGTAGTCGGTGCAGGATCAGAGTTACAGAGAAACAAAATAATTAAAACACAAATCAATAATATCAGATATATATAGGAATGTATATATAATTGCCATAAACGTACACGAATACTTTATATGATATACTTACATACATATATTTTTTTATGTGGATTGTGGCCGTTTCGATCGTTTTCAATAAGAAAATCACAACTACTATTTTCACATCTCAAACATATATTATATATTGATGTATCTCAAACATATATTATATGTTTGAGATGTGAAAATAGTAGTTGTGATTTTCTACTTATATTTGAAACATGTCAATATATTTATTCACTTATTAAGTCACATTTAGATCTATGCATATAATGTATATCCACAGATATAAACTCTAGTTAAAATAACTGTTATGTTAGTAAACAAAATTCAATATTGCCCACATGTTTTTTAAAGGGAATTGCCAAGTTTACTTAACAAACTTTTTCGTTCTAATGGGCCACATCTGCTGCTAAAAAACTCGACGCCACCCTTGTACTGTAACGTTACACCCGTCAACTGAAAATACGTAAACAAAATGTGTGTTCAAGATCTCGATAGATGGCGTTTTTTTTAGAAAGGTTGATTTTCTGGCAGTCTAGAATAACTGGCCTTGATTTCACACGTCGGTCCCCCTCCAATTATTTCGCAGCAAAACGTAGTATAGTCCGTCCGATCTCTAGTTTCAAATGAAGTCATTTTGGCCCAACGCACACAACCGTATAACATGTAAGTGAATTTGTGTTTATGATGATATTTGCAAAGAAAAAAACCCAAAATAAAAACTATATAACTAAACCTTAAGAAACTTGACCTAATTAAACCTAGCTTAAATTATTGGGAAATAAACTATACGTACATGTAAATTTAACGTCGTTTTTCAATTGTGCTAGATTGACATAATTTGATCTTAGAATTCCAGATAGACTTTACCTAAGTTATCGAAACGTTTGACATCACGTCATCCTGCCGTAAATTTCCACGTTGGACGTGATCGTTTATCACTTCCCCTTGACTCAACTATCCGCGTCACGTTACGTCAGCGTAACGTTCAATTGTATTTTGTACCGATTGTTTGCATTCTACTGTATTAGTGCTCTCAACTATTTGGTGAAATCAATATGAATTTCCATAAAAACAATACTTAGTATCAATGCTTATTTAAAAGCGAACCATTTAATTTAAAAGTAACCCCAACATTAAATTTACAAGTAAAGTTTTATTAGAAACAAATTCCCATGAAAAGACTCCAACTGAACCTTCCAACTCATCTCCATTTCCACTTTCAACAATTCCAAAATAAGTATTACACGTGAAAATAACTTGGTACGGCGCCTAATTAACAAACTCGAACAAAGCGCCATCTGATGTAGAGAAAAGGCCCGAAGTTCTTCCCAACTTCATAACGATATTAGGGGGAAATCTTTCGCAAACTCTTACCTCATTAAATTATTTAATTATAAAATTATACCTTGCTGCATTGCAGTTAAGTTCGATTTCGTAAGCGTGTGGCGGCATGACGCGTACTATTGCCTGGTTTTTATTATCTTGTCAGAAAGTGGCGTTAATTGCCAATTAGATAGACAATGCCAGTATTTTTACTGAATCCATTATTATTTACTATAAGCGTTGTAATAAACAAGTGCTTCAAGTTAATTGAGATGATTTCTACCCATTCTTATGTCTTGATGTTACTTTATGACAATTACGAAAAAAAACACATTTTTTTTAAGACTAAATTTTATTTTTCGTTCGTCAGAACAATTTAGCTGCACAGGTTCGTCTGTCCAATACGCCTTTGTGCGTAGCGTTTAGGCACGTGACGTATGTACCTGGTTTAAAAATAATAATTTTCCATGATATTTACACTGTTTAATATATCTAGGTATGTATAATAAGTAACTTTGGCACACAGGAATGCCCTATTTCCTTTGAAATACAGCTATTGTCAACTGTAACTATGTTGTTAGCCGGTGAACCCAAATCTTCGCACCATTCCGTAGTCACTGAGGCTCGAGCCATAAAACATTAAGGACTTTATTGCCCAAAATGCAGACTTTTACGAAGGCACGGATTTTCTGCCTATAATGTAAGCCAATGGGGTATATCGAGGTTTACGTAACGACTTTTGTCGTCTTGGATGACATAGTAAGTATATCCTTACTTAATGTTTTATGATGTAGTTATATTTTGGCAAAAAGTCTCTACAAGGGTTTTCTACTAGAGTCAGCAGGAGTTTTCAACAGGCCTTACTTCTTTCTTTATTCTGGCGTGCCGCTTCTGAATATTGTTAAAGCAAATAAACGAAATCCATCCAAATGCAGTGACTTTTGTTGAACAACTTATTTTTATTCTTATTACAATTCCATCAAGCCGCAATACGATTCAAATTAATTGTGCCCCTTTTTCCACTTGTGTTCTTCTACGAGTATGAAGACGTTTTTTAAAGACGAAACAGCGGATCCAATTAACCGGCGTTGTGTCACGACACACGACACGGAGACCGATACGTTTCGCTTCCTCGGCTCTTTCGTGTTGCTCGTGTTTGTCATTAGATACTCGTATTTTTTAATTGGCTGCATTAAGATTTTCACAGGTATTTATAGTTTATACTATATTTTCCCGCTAGTATATACGTATACTATTAGTTATTAAGATCAAATTCTACGAATAGTTTACTTTAACGTCGTATAGTTTTTGATATAACTTTTTTAAGACTTCGAGGTGCCATTGCCAGTGGATATGATCACTTACCTACTAGAAAATAGTAAAGAAAATTTAAAAGTAGTAGTGATATACGAATGTTATCAAATGTCACATCATCGAGGTTTTAAAAAAATATATCGTAAAAACTATACGACGTATTCCTATTCCTAGTCAGATTCAGATGCGAACTTATCGTAACTGTGAACCCTCCTACCTACAATAGATACTAACTCTGTATACAAGCTCATAAAGACACGAGGAACTAACATCCTATAAACGAGTAGCATTAGACCATAAAGACAATAAAATCGACGGATAAATGAATGTGTGTTAACGTTAAGGGCGGAGGAACAGCTATGAATACGCGGGTGTAGGAAATAGACATCAAGCAGTAATTGATTGGTCCAAGATATAAGCGACTGGATATTGAAGTCAGGTAAGGCATTTCTCAAAGGAAGCGCGCAATCCTTGTGTGACCGAATCAGAAATGGCAGCTTATGAAAACCAAGGTCGTCGACATAGTTTAGTGAGTTGCCAGACTTAAGTAGCCGAGGGCGAGGCACTCGAAGAAGTGATAGCCGTTGGGGCAGAAACGCAGAATTGCGAACGCGTACCGGTGCGACGAATTGGCGATTCTTTTCCCTAGACCAACCGCGGCGATCACGAAAAACATCCAAGCAATGGCTACCGCGAACTCTTCTAACGGCACTTCAGCGTAATGTTAGTTATTACCGCTCCATAGTTCGCGCCTTCTACTCTCCTCCCGCCCTACGTCAGACTGACCCGGTTCAAACCATGTCATAAAAAATACAGGGCGTTCATTAATACCTTTCATCCTGTCGGTTGACCAAGGACACTGGGTCGAGAGGTCCTTTAATAAGCACGAGTACCTATTTGCGGCGTGAACGGGGAGTTCCCGGTATGTCCCACCAGATAAAAAGAAATCGATTCTGCATGCTTTAACCTTAATAAATCGCTTACATCTCTTCCTTAAACCAAACGATAAGCACCACGGAAAGCACCACTGGAGCCCATCATTGGGCCATAACGGCGGTACCTGGCGGATAGCCGGGCGTGCGAATGGGAATATTATCCGCTCCCGGTTTAGGAGCCACCTGTTTCGATTGATTGGAATGTGCAGTTTTATGATGGTTAGTCGATAGTTTAGATGTACGGTAATGGCGAATTCGAAGCTCAAGTGCGGAAAATACTGCTAGCTTTCATCCACTGTTATGTTTTCAATAAACCAACTTAGCGTTTGAATAGTGTGGCACTCTTAAGTCTGTGCAACAATTGTTATTTACTATTTGGTAATTTAGCTTTATAGTCATTGTTTTTATAATAGTGACCACTGTTACATTTGTTACACTATTATCTTCACTGTTACACTATTATCATAATTATTATCGTACTTATGATTGATTACCATCTTCAAACGAACAATCTCTTGACGATTGCTTTTGTGAACTTGAACATATATTATCATAAACAAATCTACAGATTTTCACTTTTGTGTGGAACAATTCTGATTGGTTTGCACTAATTCTTTTTAGGATAACTCGGCTACAAGTGGCATGGGGATGCAAGCAAGGCGCACTTTATTTCACAATCTGTCTGTTTCTGACAATTGGTTTCGTGCTCATGTCAATAAATCATAAGATTTTTCGCGTCCAAGCATTTGTGCGGCACTATTCCGGTCGATCTGCTCTAACACCTACCACCTATACATTAGGGTGACGGGGCTTTAACGCCGCAAGTCGAACCCTCTCGGTTCGTTCACCCCGGAAATCTCACCGGACCACCGGACCGACGGGTCGGACCAAATCTGCATTTCTCGATTTATTGAGCAAATGTGAGTGGATTGCTTTAAGCTTCTGTAGTGGTCGTAGTAACCCAATTCTTGATACGACTGAGAGACATCCGTCCCGTGAGTTTTCTTCAAATATTTCGTTATACTTAGTTAAAAAAATCATTATTGTCTTAATAAATATTTTTTACACCAAAATATACTCAGGTCTACATTGGGATTACAATTTGTCACACAATTCTAAACTTAAAAATTTCAATTAGGTATTCGAGACAGCTACGTTAGTTACGATGTAGTTACGTTACCCACACACTTTAGATAATATTAATAACGTAGAAGAATAATATTAATATTGTAGTACCTAATAACAAACTATCGACAAATAAACTAAAGAAATACTCTATATGTTGGAATATGATTTATTGAAAATTTAACAGGCCTTTGATATGTCTAGTGCTATCGTCTTGTACTAATTCATCGTTTAATATGTAAAGATTATATCGGTGTCAAAGGCCCTTACAGTCTGAATCTTGCTTATGTCAAAGTGAAACAAACTGTGATGAAAAGTGATAAACGTTTCAAATGAAAACACTTACGGCGTTCCACCAGGAACAACTTTAGGTCGTCTCTTATAACAACTCATGTTATGCAATATTATATTTCACCCGAATCTCTCACAACCCCCGAATATTGCATAGAACCGAAACATTATCCCCGCATTCAAGAAGAGTGCCAGCGGAATAAGAGCAGGAAAACCTCGCATTGTGAACCGGTATTATCCGGAATTTACCGGCCACCTGTAACCGGTCGCGGTTAAATTTTCAAGCCCCTCCAGGGAAGTGTTTGTGCATTTTTTAGCACGGAGGGTGCTGTGGCCATTTTGTACCGAGTATTTCTAGAAAGCCTCAAGTGTTCTTACAAAATGCAAGTCGACTCCGTGACTTGTGCAGTGATACTATTTTTTTTTTCTTTTACATTTCATAATTTTGTGCTCAATTATGATTGAATTTCTATACTTTTGATACACAAATTAAATAGGTTTTTATTAAACGGTTTTATTTTTATACTTCACTCTTATTCAGTAAATGTTAAGATTGTTTATGTACACAAGACTTATTTAATCTAAAGGTTGTCGATGAAGTCACACTAAGAAAAAAAATAAAACATAACAAAATGGTGTTAAAATCGAATACCAGTCAGATTAAGACCGCAATAATTAAATCAAATGAACACTTTACACTATTTTTCATGTCACTATAACTTAAGTATAATACAACCTGGCGGAATCAAAACGCAGTTTTCCTCATCCGTGAAGAAATATTGTCGATGACATCAAGAAGCAATGGACATAACAATATCCGGGGCAAAGCCTCGCTTCCGACCTTTCGCACAAAGCGGGCAGTCAGGGTTAATAGGGCTTTCTGAGATAAGGTGGGATGGGACGTGTGGTATGATTGCTAGTATTCATGGGATTATGGAAGAAGGCGAGGAAAACCGCCTTTTGAAGCAACACATGAAATTGAGCCTTAATTTGACGTTACTACTGACATTTATTAGAGATCTTTCCATTTTATTTCTACTTCAGCGATATGCTCTATTCTACCTTTACCGTAATGACATTTTCTTTATCATTGAGATAATTTTGATTTTAGATATCGATAAATACATATAATATAAAATAATCTCGAATATATAGAATAGTTCAATTCTAGGTAGCTCTGTTTAGCTCTAATGCCATTAAAGATAGAGTTAGATAATGCCATTTAAGTTTGCCATTTTTACTGACTTTTTTTTTCGCAAAAAGTTTAATTAAACAAACGTTACTGCAAAATTGCAAATTCTACAAATGCCAAATGGCTAGCGAGCCGTCAGGGCAGGGCTAACAGAGCTTCCACAGTAGCATGCGCAAGTGATCCTGTGGACCCCACCTCAGGCGATATGGAGGGAAAACGCGCTGGGCTTTTAGTGGGCACACCGGATCTGCCCGGGAGCCCCACATACCTGTTCCGAACCCCAGATCGGACGAGATGCGTAACGCATTTTCCCAGCGGAATAAAAGAAAAGAAAGGGCTAACAGAGCTATCGAAGATAAGGTGGGACGTATGGTGTGACTGCATGTATCGATTTGGATAATGAAGACATGGAGGAAAGCCACAGGGTGTTTGAAGCGATGATGCATGAACGCTAGGCTGAAAATTGACATTTGACACAGATGTCTACTTTACTGTCTTCCTTTTGTTCGCCAAGTTAACTTGGCTTGACTTATTGTCACAGTAGGTATAAGAGAGATATAGAATTTAACGATTACAAAGCTGCTGTGATAAGTTCATATGTGAAATTTAAGATTTTTTAAGTGATAAAGTACTTTCATTAAAAACTACTCTACGTAATAGTAATCAGAACAACAAATGACGAAACCCTAACAAAAAAGGCGTTATAACTTCCTCCTGTGCCAAAAATCAAAATAGCTCTCCTTCTTGAAAATGTTCTTAGGGTTCAGAAGGTTCATCCTGCCAAAGGATAACTACCGATCACCAAATTACGTATACTTAAGCGATTTCCGTCCACTAAACTCTATACGTGTTTACCATTTAACATGCGGAATAAATATATTGTTATACAAAAACTTGGCTATACCCCAAGCAGCCAATAATAGGCTTTCGCTATCGGTAACACTGGTAACAGTAACGAACGCCGCACGCAGTCCATTACTGTCAATAAGTATATAAGCGCACCTTTGTGCGGTAAGCCCTGATTTATTCGGGGTTTGCGTAGACTAAACGCATAATAGACGCGACTGCATTCTGTCCTATCACAGAATAATTCTTGGGTGAGTTCCTTATCCAAATATTGCCAAGGGAAGTCTACTAATATTTCTAACGTTCTTTTAAAATGCCCGCTACTGAAAGGTTCTCTCGCTAGTGATAAGACGACCTGTTACTTTATCATTATAATTTTATATTCATTCTCTGTTATTATTTGAATTGTAGTAGCTATACACAGCATATTACATGTTTGTAAAATTTAATTAATAAAAATAATAAACTGGGTGACCTCATAAAAATGATTGAATAAAACGGTCAATACAATACAGAACGGTTTAATGGACGACCTAGATCAAATTTCTTCGGTAAGTTCGACGAAGATAAATACGGCTTTCTATTTAAAATTGTCCACAAAAAGTTGTACATAAAAACCATCTCTTCCTTCTTTTCTGTAGATCCTTCGTGTCGAAAGTCTATGCTAATACTATTTTTAGCCTGAAGGTGCAACAGGAAGGATTCCTCACCCACATACACGCATACAATATATGTAAAGTAAAATAAGGATTTCTTCAAAGAAGTGTAGTCATGGTGTAAACTGAATGTAGTAATTTATTTTGGGTATAAGAAGAAACCATTGAGAGTAGCTCCAATTCTCACTGAGAAAAGCCTCTGTACCATACGTCGATCAGTCTCTACTCTTTGGCGTAGTATTAGTGAGTGTAAGCCCACCTGCCCGACCCAAGACCTATCTCCGAGCCACAGGGGGCCGAAATCCTCCACCGTTCGGTTCTTATCTGCATTTTTCATTACGACTCGCCTCTGGACCGACCTATGCTGTGGCTAACGAGGCTTCGCGAAGGTTTTAATTAATGGCAGCTCACGTTTGGGATCCGTTTGTTTTGTTGTTCGTTTCATAGATTTACATACGTTACGCTCATACGAGAACTTCTACAAAACGAAAATGACGTATAATCCCCCTGATTTCACTAAACAAGTGTCATTTTTCTTTCACATATACCTACGAAATGTTCATACGAGCCTAAATCTATATGCAAAGTGTAAATAAAGTAAACAAAAGCCACACACTGTTTTCGTGTTTTTGTTTTAGAGATTGGTGTTTGCCTAAAACACGTTGATTGCAGGCCTGCCAATTACCAAATTGATTGACTATTTTTTTGCTTGAATCACGGAATCTACAGGCAGATTTTAGTAAAACTGACTGATTTTCTAAAATCGATTATTTTTACACCCAATTGATTATTTTCTACTTTTTTCTAACGATATGAAACCTTGATGACGTCGTAACCTAAAAACGGCTCCTAGTTAAAATATTCTTGGGGTTCAGAAGGTTCACCCTGCCAAAGGTGACCTTTCGATCATCACATGCCGTATTATTGCGCTTATGTCGTGAACACCGTCCAGGCAAATCGTCTCTGGAATTTACTCCCCTCTCTATTATATAGACAAGCCCTAAGCAAGGTAGCTTTCAGACGAATGCTGCGCACGCCTTTGCTAAAACAAGAACAAAGTCAGTAACAATACGCTTAAGTTGGTTATAACTGTTATATTCACTGAGGTAAACTATTTTGACAGCTGCAGTTCACGCACTCTGTTTTAGGGTTCTTATATATACTTATTTCTTGTTATTATTTATATATAGATATATATTTTAGGTATAGTTTGTGTAGTGTAATGTATAAAGTAATAGTAAGTAATTCACGGTAGAAAGGAAGAACCGGTTTACCCTTGAAATGTCGACAAACGTTTCATCGAATTTTCATTTCGTCGAATTTTCATTTCATCGAAAGCAATTTTTTTCTGAAACCATAAAATATTTTTGAATGTTATAACACAAACCTAACCTAATCTAAAGGTTATAATTTACAAAATATCTGAAAAATTTAAGACTTACGAGTAAAAATTTGTCGACGAAATGAAAATTCGACGAAATGAAGCATTCGGTGAAACGTTTGTCGACATTTCAAGGGTATCCGGGAAGAACCTAATACATTCATCGCTAGAAGCAAGAGTTGTACGCTTCGGTATGTACCTCAAATCAAAGGGTGAAGGTAAGCTTCGCCCCGCGCCGCGATTTGTCAGCTAAGCCGCGCTAGTGAATTATCGCGGGTCTGGCTGAGTTATACGCCCTTCGGCGATCTGTCGGCGAGGATTTATTCTGGGCGCAGTATAAAATACAGGGTATTGTAGGTTATGTAACGGTGGAAGCTGGGTCAGGTATTTATCTTAAGTAGAATTACAAGTAGTAGAGTAGCAGTAAAACATTACAGATGCCTGATCTCAATCAAGCAAGCAAGTTTTGTGGGCGTAAAAGTGAAATTAATTAAAATTAAATGTTTCATAAAACAGGTCTGGGATTGGAACGTGCTCACCCGGCAGATCAAGATTTCCCTCTTCGATTCCAAAGTGAAGTCTGTTTTTCTCTTCGGCTGCGAGACTTGGAAAGAGACAAAGGGTCTGACGAGCAAGTTACAAGTGTTCGTCAACAAATGCCTAAGATCCATCCTGCGCATATTCTGGCCGAACATTATCAGCAACGAGGATCTATGGAATCGATGCCACCAAATCCCGATCAAGCGAGAAATTGCTCAACGGAAGTGGAAGTGGATAGGGCACACCCTCCGAAGACCAGAGGACAACACCGGCAAGGTTGCGTTCACGTGGAGGCAGCGCGGGAGCAGACGACAGGGCCGACCGGCGCACACGTGGCAGCGCACCGTCGACGCCGAGCTGCGGGCGGCCGGGCTGAGTTGGAGTGACGCGGAGCGCGAGGCACAGGACAGGAGCGGATGGCGACGTCTCACGAAGGCCTCTGTACTTCATTTACATCTACACACTTACGAGAACAAAAATATCTGAACACGACCCTTTTGTCAGGTCGTGTACAGATATTTTTGTTCTCGTAAGTGTGTAGATGTAAATGAACTCGACTGTACCACTGGGGTACCATAGGATGCCAACAACAACAACAACAAATGTTTCATAACATTTTTCTACCTTGTCAATTAAAAAAAACCATGTACCCTCCCTTAATATTTATTTATTTATGTACGGCTCATCTTCTTTCATTGTGCATCCACAGTCTTTCAGTGTGCATCCACGGTTTTTCCGCTCATTCTCACTCACTCCTTGGTATGACATGACTTTTATTTTATCTGCTTAAGCAGAGCAATTTTCTTCTTGACCTTCCTCTGGCTCTCTCCCTGAATGTTTCGTTTTATGATGTTCTCCAAGTAAATGTCATATCCTAACAGGTTATATTCTCTATTACAGTTAATAGTCTTCAACATGTCCTGTTCAACATGTCTACATTTCCGTTGAGCTTACTTTTCCTTCCATCCTCCGGCATCTTAAACTCCTCAACCTTCTTCTAACTCGCAGTACTAATACAGAGATATCGGTATCGGAAGAGAAGAATCGTAAGGCCCTAAAGGCTATCACACTTCCGGTCTCCGAGCGAGTTTTGTATGAAGGCGATCACGCAGCGAGTTCACCGTGATGCTTATTTATATAGAAAACTCGCTCACCGCAAGGTGTGATGGAGCCCTTAGTATCCACGTTCACTGCCAAGTAATACTACGCTCCGTGCATAATATTCCCCAGTTACACTCCGTAACCTTATAACCGACAAAATCTAGCAAAATCCGACCGGAAGCTCACCGGAAGCGCCGGCCTGCCGGAAGCTCACCTCATTTCCGGTTTCGCTACGGAGAGATACCCCGAAATTCGGACAACTTAGTTTTCGGCGAACTTTGATTGCCAGTAATTTGCTTTCGTCCCAAGAACTGTCCTATTTACACGAAACGATGTATCCAAATCGAAACTCTTAGGTTGTTGTGACTTTTTGGTGATGGAAGAAAAAGGGTTGATGACCTGTGACTCCTCTGAGACTAAGAAAGTTGGCATTATTAATACTACGAATGTTCAAATTAAATTGTACATTTTCCAACATTATTCGTGAGTCGTTGAACTTCTTTTTTTATTAAAAGAAATGAGAGAAAGGTCATTTGGGCCGAGGTGTTTTAATTTAAGAATGAATTGAAGAAAATTGCGTTTACCCGGTTTTGATGAAATTCTTTTGATGGTAGTTGGGTCCTTATTTGACAAGGCTTTGCTATATCCCCAATTCAGCGATATCTTGGCTTTATCACGATTCGGCGCAGTGATAATACAGCTGCCAACGGACCTTGCGGAGCTGGGTTCGAAACCCGGCAAGGACAAATATTTGTGTGAATAACTCGTATATTTGTTCCTGGGTCATGGATGTATTTAATATATATCTATTTATCTATTAAGTATGTACATGTATCGTTGTCTTGTGCCTATAACACAAGCCAACTAGAGCGGTCTGGTTGTACAATGTAAAAATAGAAAATGGCACTCACTTTAGTCGTATAAAGCCAATATATTTTTTTTGTAGCCAAATTAGAGAATTTTTCTCGCGTCTCGTCTCTCATATCCACATCACCATTTAAAATTTTACGCCAATTGCGATATTTTATTTCAATAATGGTACACCTATACATCTCAACAAGTTAAAAAATACGGTCTCTTTAAATAATTAGAGGATATTGCTTTATTATTATTAGCCATATCTCAGACATTTTCGTTACAAATATCGAATTTTGCCCCAGTATACGAACATCTTGACCCTCAGATTACTGCCAAAATAAAAATATAGCCTGTAAAACTCAAGCTCAAGAGGATCGTTCTTCCTTCTTAACTTAAAATGGTTCTACTTAATAAAAAAAGTACGTGGCTTACGTCCTTCTATGCAAAAGATATTGCCGTAAACAAAATTAACGGTCCTTCCAGTTTTTTGTAATACTTTTTAAGTACCAAAGTGATTGTAGCCAAGTGTTACGCCGTTCACGACGGCAGTTAACATTCACCCTCAAGTATTAAAGCAACTTTTATCATTTCTTGTAATCTCAAGAAGCCTTAGGCATAATCGGCGTTTTTAACGCACTGGAAACACGCGCCAAACCTAAGAAATTAAATAAATTATGATCAGTTAGAAAGTGCCTGCAAATTCGTTCTCAGAGAAGAAGTAACGCAACTTTTATTCTGCTACGTCTGCTAGCGTAAACCAAATGTTTACAATGAAGCGAAAAATAAAAAAAAAACGCTACGATACCACCCTAAGGCATGTAGAAGCAACTGGTAAAAAAAAAACAATGACGACGCGTTTGGCTCGGTTGGTAGACACCTGCCTACTGAGTCGGCGGTCCCGGGTTCGAATCCCGGCCGGGGCAAATATTTGTGCAAATATTTGTTCTTGGGTCATGGATGTTATCTATGTATTTATATATTATGTATATCGTCGTCTAGTACCCATAGTACAAGCTTTGCTTAGTATGGGACTAGGTCGATTTGTGTAAGATTGTCCCTTAATATTTATTTATTAAAAAAAAAAAAAAAAAGAATGGCTCTGGCATCAGGTTCGGTGGTGTAGTTGGTAGTACGCCCGTGTTGGCCCGGAAAGCCGTTGGAGACGCAGGTTCAAATCCTGCCTGAACCATTAAATTTTTAAATTTTTCGCTTCATTGTAAACATTTCAAAAGTCCTGATGAGTCATGAAGTAGTCAGCCAATAAGTAAGTCAAACTTTACTGTGTTAAAGACGCCGATACAAAGTCTAGTTGTTAAAATGTGCTGTAGAAAAATTAAGTGTATAAGAATTTAAACTTTATGACCGTACGAAACAAATAAAGTTTTCCATGCAGAATAAATTCGTGTCAAGAGTAACCAATATCGAATAGTATAATATCGAATTACTTGCATATATTTCAAAATCGTAAAGGCAATGCTAAAATTCTATATCCAGTCCGTTTCACACTGCGTAACTAACATAGTTTTTCATTTAATCTCGATATTCAGTCTCTTGAGCTTAGGGTATAAAGATTATAATTGGTTGGATGTGTAAATTGTATCGGTAGTAGTAACTTGGCAGCAAAATATCGCATTATTTTGTCCGGCAGTTTACGAGCTGATTCAACGTCACGCGGAACCGAAATAAAAGATCTTTGCTATACATTATACTCGTACGGTGTCGCAATGTACAAGATATAGCGGTTTGAGGCATATTATTCATTTTCAATATAGTAATTGCAAGCTATGGAATGAGCTACACACGAGCAGGGGGCCTGTATTGCTTGCTTTTATCACGCGATAAATGAGTGACAAAGAATCCGTAACGATTTGTCAAAATGCGAGTATGAGTGACAGATGCTTTGTCACTTATTTGTTTATCACGTGATAAACGTGACCATTATGGACACCCAGTACGACATAAAAGAGTATAGATATTAAAAAGGGGCAATACTGTATTGTCGTCCCTTTCTAATCAATCTAAGAAAACGGGACGACACTTTCTTCTAAGACTGTACAGGCTGCTTTAATAAATCCTAACTTGTATGATCTAGTTTAGTAACAACTTTCTACCCCTCAAAATGTACATTTAATGCAGAAATTGATTATATTCTCACAAATAAACAGAATTTCGTTGCAACGTGATATCCAAAATATTGATTCAGGGGTTAAAAAAATACAAAACATCGGGCTGTGCCATTTTGAGACGACTCGAGTCACTGGTGGATAAGATTGAAAGAAGAGAAGATTGTTTGGTACTATTGGTATTAAACCACTTAAAATCTTTTGACTTGCTCTACACGCTCATATTATTGTCTCCTTCCTTTGCGTGTGCAAATAAAAGTGCGCGGACTCGCGGCTATCATACGACTAATGTTAAGGGTTCGTGTGCTGACTTCATGAGTCGCGCGACAAATTGTAGTGAGTCGTTATTTCACGCTATGAAATTTGATATGTAAACGTAAGTCAGAAGAATAAGTAAGTGGTTAGATAATGCAGTTAAATCAAGTACAACACAATTTAACTTATTTCAAGAAATTATTTTATTTCGGAATACCGTAAAAGAGGAACGAGACGTATTGTGCAATAATTTAAAGTCAAAAGCCTAATCAGATTAGCGTTGAATCATTGCTACTTGAGTGTCATATCGCGGACATTATGTTTGTGATATAGCTGATATATTATCATTGTAGATTTATGCTTTAACGTAGACATATTATAAACTTCTGAGAAGTCGTTAAAATCGTCGAATTAAAACCTAGTCAGATTAGCACCATTGCTCACGTTTAATTAATAATTTGCGTCAGCGATATATGTTTTTAATATGATAGTTTTCTACTCTACTATACTACTGATTCAACATTAGTTTTGCATGTTTTTTGCACATTATGTCAAGTATGAATTCGGCGTAGGTACAATTATATGAATATTTAAATTAAATCATGTAATATTACGCTTTCCCTTTGCCTGAAACACCTGAACCCTAGTTAATTTTATGTACATTTTGATTTGATTTGTTTATTATAGAATTTAACCGTACCTCTGTTCATTATGTTTGTTCAATAAATGTAGGTATTAGTATATCAGAAGATGACGGCAGTTAAAAGACGCACACTGTTACAACGAAGCTGCTGTACTTGTAAGTACATTTGATAGCAGTTTTATTTCGCACGTAGTCGGACAAGTACGGCGAATGTCTTCATCGTTGCCATTTGCATAGAAAATGGCCGCCGCGGCCGTGCTAGTGCCATCTAGCGGCATTCCACCCGATATGTTTATTATGCGACGTAAGAAATCACAGATTTTATGGAGGCGCATGGCTCCTACTGTCATGACGTCACTGAAGTGCCAATATGGCGTTGTGTTTGGTTAGATAACGTTTTCTTGTTGTTATTCTAGTCCGTGGCCCAGGGGACAATATTATATATTATTATATTACTGGTATTGTATCAGGAGATAGTCTACATAAGAAGACAAATACAAATACAAATACAAATACTCTTTATTGCACACCTCCAACATCAAGGAATATACAACACAACATGAAATACATTAAAATAACAGGCAGAGGTAAACAACAGGCGGTCTTATCGCTAAATAGCGATCTCTTCCAGACAACCTTTAGGTAGCGGAGTAGTTGAAAAAAATGTTTGAAATTAGTAGGTGGTGCATAATAATAATAGGACTAAATGAACGACTTCCATAAAAGACAAAAGTAATAAACATACATAAATAAAAATATACAGGTATACTTACATAAATACTAAGACATAATAAATAAATATATTGTAAAGTAATAAATAAAACAAAAACAGTATGAGCCACAAAGTTAAAGGAGCGATTATTATTGCAGTGTACTAAGGGAGACAAATAGTGTTTTTTGACGAGGGTTTTAAATGTTGCAAGAGAATGGGCACGCCTTATATCCAGAGGAAGCGAATTCCACAGTAAAGTAGCCCGGAATGTGAAAGAACCATTATAAAATTTAGAAGATGAAGGGGGAACAGTAAGAACTAAGTTTTGTGCAGAGCGAACAGAACGCAAATATCTGAAGCGCTCCTTGAGGTAGCGGGGAGTTGTGGGGTTAAATAGTACATTATAAAGAAGAGACAGAATATGGGAGTGACGACGAGAACGGATTGAGAGCCACTTGAGCTGAGACCGGAAGTCGGATACATGGTCATACTTGCGTAACCCAAATATAAACCGAATGCAGATGTTTTGGATACGCTCAAGCTTATTAAGCTGCTCCTCCGTGAGGTCAAGGTAAGCTAATGTCAGCATAGTCCAGTATAGGAAGAAGTAGAGTTTGAGAGAGCGCAATTGATTCCTAAATTATTGAAGACCGTTGATTCCTAGAAACTAATTTCGTCAAATGTTAAATTTCGCCGAAAAATCATTCGGCAGAATTTTAATTCCTCTATATAGTCATACATTTTTCATAATTCTTGCAAATATCATCCTATTGATTAGGTTTGATTTATAACAATCTCAGATAGTTTACGGTTGCAAAGAAAAATGCTTTCTTAGAAATGATTTTTCGGCGAAATGAAACTTTCGACGAACAACAATTCTCGGAGTCAATATAGATCCACATAAGAATGGACTAAGTACATAATTAATGATAAGTAATTAACCGCGAACTACCGTTCTTAGTTTTAAATAATCTCTCAGAGGACATCACCATAATGACATCGAGCAACAGAGAAAACTTCTTCGATTCCTGCCTACAACAGCCTCCAACGACCTTCACAAAATCGTCGGTCGGCCGCTGCCGTCGGTTCTACTATCCATGTACCCCGTCTGCTACTTTACTTTGTGTGTTCGGACTATGTCTGTTACTTTCATTCCGTTACTTATCTATCCCATTTTCATAATTTTAACGACGCGTTTGGTGCAGTGGTAAAGCAGCTGCCTACTAGGTAAGCCGGCGGTCCTGGGTTCGAATCTCGGCAAGGGTAAATATTTGTGTGATGAGCTCGAATATTTGTGCTCGGGTTATGGATGACATTTGCATTTAAGTATGTATTTATATCTATATGTTTATCGTCGTCTAGTGTCCATAACACAAGCGTACTAGAGCTTACTTTGAGACTAAATTTTGATTTTGTGTGAGGTTGTCCGATGCATACCAGGTGTTGGCTGTAATAGCAGCAATAAATTAAAACATATTAGATTCTTCCTTTGGTACCGTTTGGTAACTGAAAGTTCGTAACCAGCTTCGAAACGGGAAAAAAATCCCATTCGGTAACTGGCTTCAAAAAGGGACTTTTCCATTACCGATTCGTAACCGCGGTTACAAACCAGCTTCAAAACGGGAAAAAAAATCCCGTATTGTAACTGGCTTCAAAACGGGAATTTTCTATTACCGATTCGTAACCGCGGTTACAAACCAGCTTCAAAACGGGAAAAAAAATCCCGTATTGTAACTGGCTTCAAAACGGGAATTTTCTATCACCGATTCGTAACCGCGGTTACAAACCAGCTTCGATACGGGAAAAAAAATCCCGTATTGTAACTGGCTTCAAAACGGGAATTTTCTATTACCGATTCGTAACCGCGGTTACAAACCAAAATACAACCTTTCAAATCACCGAATTAACGTCATTGACATTTTTTTTCAATAATATCACAAGTAGTTAAGAGTGGACTTATCAGAGTTTGAAGTTAAGCGACACACATGGTGTGTGTGCCCAACGGCACTACGCAGGCCCATTACGTAACCGGCTACAAACAGGGAATTTCGGATTCCCATTCTGTAGCCAGTTACAAAATTTGGCTACCAAACGGCATAACGCAGGCCCATTACGTAACCGGCTACAAACTGGGAATTTCGGATTCCCATTCTGTAGCCAGTTACAAAACTTGGCTACCAAACGGCACTACGCAGGTCCATTACGTAACCGGCTACAAACAGGGAATTTCGGATTCCCATTCTGTAGCCAGTTACAAAACTTGGCTACCAAACGGCACTACGCAGGCCCATTACGTAACCGGCTACAAACTGGGAATTTCGGATTCCCATTCTGTAGCCAGTTACAAAACTTGGCTACCAAACGGCACTACGCAGGTCCATTACGTAACCGGCTACAAACAGGGAATTTCGGATTCCCATTCTGTAGCCAGTTACAAAACTTGGCTACCAAACGGCACTACGCAGGCCCATTACGTAACCGGCTACAAACTGGGAATTTCGGATTCCCATTCTGTAGCCAGTTACAAAACTTGGCTACCAAACGGTACCAAAGGAGATTCTTCCCTTGAAACTGAACAACATTAGTTAAGCAACTTATGAAACTAATGTGGATTAAATGATATTTTGTAGAATAATGTTTAGAGAAAGAAGCAATGTATTGCGAAATGTTCGAGATTAGTAGCGTGACAGCTATGTCAATGCTCAGGGAATGTCAATGTTGGACGACGTACATTGAAAATACTATTTAATTTGTTTGAAATAATACAATTCTGAAAACCGACTTCTTTTTCAAAGTTGCTGAACAAATGTTGTTCAGTTTGAAGAGTAGAATCTATGTTTGAATTTATTGCACCTTTTTCAGGCAACATCCTGTACATAGATATATGTATATTATTCGCTGGGTGCGAAGTAGGTGGTGGGGGAACCACGAATCGATCGCAGCGCGCGCCGTGGCCAAAAAAGGAACTTTCGTCAGGCCAACTTTTACTAGCGAAATAAAGGCATCTAAAAATTTATAAATATGCGGTACGAAACCTGCAGCGTAGTTAAAGGCAAAAACAGTGATCACAAATTCAAAAACAGTAATCATAAATAAATAAATTTCCACAAGCAAGTTGGAAACGAGAACAACGAATTAAATGGATAATCGCTATCAAGCGGAAAAAGTTAGTATAACCTATATAACAACATTTTTAATATTATATCTTGTATGTTGTATGCATGCATGTTTATGCGTTTATTTTCTTTTACATTTTGGACATGTTGAGCAAAAACGAATTGTTTCCCATTGTATTGTAGTTTGGGATTTGAAAGCGTTGTTGTGTTTGATTGAGCAAATCCAGTTATAATAAATAATTTGACCATGTTTAACTGAAAAAAAACAAAATAATCTGTATTATTACGAAAATACAGTCATAAATGATCGGTTGCATTATGCATGAAATGCGTTTTTCGGTTAAATTTGTTTATTTTGTAACTTACTTTTCGTGAAGACAACCATGAAAAGGTCCGTGTGAATTACATCTGAAAGTCATTGATTTTGCTATTTTAGACGGGAAATAATAAAGGTCAACGTTTTATCGACACTATAGAATAGATTAACATAATCTAATAAAATGAAAGAAAATTACGATATTTCATTGAAATTATTTGTTTGTTTACTTACTATTCGTAAAGACAGTCAGCCATTTGCCATTAAAAAGCCCGCCGTAATTGTAACCGCTAGTTGACGCTGTCATCGCGCACCCAGCGAATACCTACCCTTACCCTTTTCTTCTAAGTAACTGTTTTATTAGCACGATTCAATAGCCTGCAACTAAAGGATGCTTCAGAATCGAACCCTTTGCGAAAACACGCAAACAGCCTCACATCTCAAACTGAGAGGGTCAACAAATCAAGTTCACTGAACACCTATCCTACATCACATATACAGGGTGACTTACGAGACTTGTACTAAAGTCGATGTCTTTAATGGCATGTGTCCGTGATTTATGCCACTATTTACGGATTGTGTTCTTTTGAACGTTGACGTTATAACATTTTCTTTGTTATTTAGATAAATATTGTCTATTTTGATAAATTATAACAAGTGCATTGTAGTTTTTTTTTTTCAATATAAAGTATATTCTCATACAACGCTTGTTTTAGCACGTATTAGGAATAGCACGTGTTTAAAGGTTTCATATATTTTACTTAGAAAACTACCGTGTCTCAGATATATTAAAATGCATAAACGGGTTTACTCAGGTCGTAGGATCCAAATATCACTCAAAATGTTTCGAATCGGTATTCATCATCAGGAGAGCCGACGAGTCGCAGCGGCGGCTGGATGTAGGGAATGCAATAACCGGAAAAATATCGTATCCGGGTTTCCTATCGGTTATGATCGTAAAATAACCGATAACCGGTTATAACCGGTTATAACCGAAAAAATATTAAAATCACAAATAATGACGTAAATATTGGGAAAAAAGCGGTATAAATAAAACACGTACATCTCATTAATATTTTAAATATCTTTAACAAAGGATAATAAGCTTCTATCATTACCTAAATCAAGAGTCAAAATAAAATCACCCCAGAACTCAGATATCTAACACAAAAATGTTAAGTATATTTATATTCATTACAAGCAACGATAAAATATCTCAAATTGTCAATCACAAATGTTCAAGGCTTATTTTGTTATTATTTATGCTAAGAGAACAAAAAGGACGGCACTTTGAACGTAATTTTTGCGTGTGTTGATGACTATTAGTCACTAGCTACGTAAGTTCATACAATGTAATTATTTTTACTTGACGAGGCACTATACCATACCATTCATACCGTACTCGTATTATTTAATTAAACATCCAGTTAACGTACTTCAGCATCTAATACAGCATCATCATCCTCCTAGCCTTTTGTCCCATTTTTTGAGAATGAATTTTCAATGGGGGTCGGCTACCTAAATCCCAAGATGAGGCGTAGGCACTAGTTTTTACGCAAGCGACTGCCATCTGACCTTCCAACCCAGAGGGGAAACTAGGCCTTATTGGGCTTAGCTTAGGTGGTTTCCTCACGATGTTTTCGTTCACCGAAAAGCGAGTGGTAAATATCAAATGACATTCCGTACATAAGTTCCGAAAAACTCATTGGTACGGGCCGGGTTCGAACCCACGACCTCCGGATTGAAAGTCGCATGCCCTCACCACTAGGCTACCACCGCTTTTTTTTTAGCATGTAATACAGCATTTAGAGTTAAATATACGCTGAACGATAAATAAAGAGATCGTGTTTTTGAAAATTTTAAGTAAGCGTATGCTTATTTAGCATTAGAAGAAATAACCGAAAAATAACCGTAACCGGTTCTGTTACTCCCAAAACCCGGTTACACAATTAGACCAACATAACCGGTTAAAACCGGTTTTTACGGTTTCGGTTATAACCGGGTTGCATTCCCTAGCTGGATGATGAATCGCGTACCGATTCGAAACATGTCGAGCGGCATTCGACTTCTACGACGTGAGTAAACCCGTTTGTGTTTCATACATTATTTTAGCTATTAAGAACAGAAAACAATAATTTACTTAATGACACATGGACGTCGCGCAACACACAAATATGGACAGCGTCAAAATCTCTAACAATACTCACCCATAAACAAGCATAAAAAAAGTATTCCTCAACACGTTTTCAAAGTCACCCTGTATTATAAAGCTACAGCCTTTTTCCAGACTATGCCGTGATGGATTGCCGCCTCAAAGGGCCGCAGTATAAATAGGCCTCCCTCTGGATAATAGGCTGAGGTTTTCTGTTATTTTTGCGGAAGACGGAGAAATTAACAATCAATCAAATCGAGTGCCTCAAGTGCTCCCGGGTCTTGATTTGAGCGCGTTCTCACAGCACGATTTTTTAACAACAGAGAATTAAATAAATATATATTTATGAAACATGTAATTTCTCATTATTTTTTAATCTGGGTACACACTACATATGTATTTAATATTAAACCGTTAATACAAAGATCAAAGCACAAAGAAAAATGTAAATCTTATTCCGGCGGAAGAGACCGGGAATCAAACCCAGTATACCTCTGAATTACCAAACGATTAACACGCACACGCTGGAACGGTAATGGTTTGTTATAATTTCAACTCGAAACCTTCATACGTTCCCGTGGTAAAGGGTCCTAATAGACAGACGGACGGATGGACGGACGGACAACAAAATAATCTCATGAGGATTCTGTTTTTTCCTTTTGAGTTACGGAACCCTAAAAAGTGATAATCACTAGTGAACCTGGGGCCATATTCGATTGACATTCATATAGTTACAGCGAGCGATCTATTGGCGATATCACGGAGTCGATAAAAGTGCACACTGTTTTTTCCTTGTCGGGATTCGAATCCCGTTAGCTCAGTAGGCAAGTGCACTACAAACTGCGCCAACCGCGTCGTCAAATGTAAGCGGATTACCTCGTTTAATCCGAACTGCATTTTTGCAGCCATTTATTTATTTATTTATTTATTTATTTAACAAACAAATTACACAGCATTACAGCATTATGCTAGGCACTGTGAATTTAATAATAATATCTAAAATAAAACTAAAAATTAAACAATTAACACAGATAATTACAAACTTTCACGAATCACTAGGAGGACGTTCATCCATCGCCTCACAGAACTTCAGACATTCGTCACATATAACCTTCCAGCTACTTGCAAAAACATCGCAATCAGGTGCTGATGCGAGAAGCGCATTCAGATCTCGCAAAGCACGGACCAATGGTGATTTTCTGTGGGATACCGTGCGCGCCCTCGGAACTTCCAGCAAATGACGAGCACGTGTTCGGAGATTAAAGTTGGATTTAGACAATGAGGGCACAAGCAAGCATACAAATTGCGAAACCAATTCCGGACAATCCGAATCACCTCGTAAGATACGGCACGCACTGGTCAGAAGGCTGTGATTTCGCCGCGCCTCAAGGGAGTTAAACCCTAACATGCCCAGCAGGAATTTAGTTGGGTACAAAAATGGATAGTACCCGTAAGTTTTCCTGTACAAGAAACGCAAAAAAGTTTTTTTGGACTTTCTCCAGAAGCAGGGCGTAAGCCCTAATGCAGCTCGAATTCAGTTCACTAGTTTTGGCTCTAAAGTGAACATAAAGTAAGTAGTTATGACTTAGGTATTGTATTTCGGCTAGATTTCATTAAATTTTCGTTTTCAACCCCAGTCCTTTCTCTGTTTTACTGTAAGAACTAGGAGTTACAAAAGGTTACCTATTTGAAACACTAATTTTTGTTACCCATTTGTAACGTTTCGCCAAATTTTCATTCGTCCAAAAGCCATTTTCTTCCAAAACTGAAATTATCAGAATAATTATAAAACAAACCTAACTCAACCTAATGGGTTATATAAAATAATGTATATAAAATCCTGAAAATATTACGAGTTTCAGGTAAAAAAACAGACAAATGAAAATTGGGCCAAAACGTTACATATTACGAGAAACAATTTTCGGAGTTGAGACAGGGTACCGTTACAAAATCATCAGTGACACAGCACCATTTCTTTCATAAAGTGTATAATGGACACGTGCTCTCTTCGCCCGGATTGCACTCCTCTCAGCGATGCCTCCAAAAACGAGCCTCCTTCGTAATTGCTAATTAATTCCCTTTGTTATGACAGAATAATGCATATTCTAATTCAGTTCATTATACTGGACTTGTTGAGGAATGAGGCAATTTGTATGCCGTTGATCGTTGCGTCCGGTCTTTCGCTTCCTAATTCCAACAGGCTTCTACTCATACTCATCTCTGTCTGTCCCTATGTATACTTAGATCTTCAAAACTACGCAACGGATTTTGATGCGGTTTTTTATAGATAGAGTTATTCAAGAGGAAGGTTCCACCCATGCGAAGCCGGGGCGGGTTGCTAGTTTATTCATAATGCACAAATATATTTTCACGACACTGCTCGAAAATATGGCTATAGATTACCTGAATCCAGTACACAAAACCGCTTCTATATATGTTCATTTCTAAACTGTAAATCTATGTTAGCTCCCAACACGACAACAATGTAGCACGTTACGGTAACAGTTCGTATCTACACATGAATTTCATACCAAGATACGATTTTGCAGAAAATATTTCAGTCATTTTCTCGGCCGGTTTAAACGACAATTTAACCCATCAAAGCTTAATCGTGCGCTGCATGTCAAATTAAATTGACCAATGAGAATGCGTCATTTATAAGGTGTATTATTTTATTAAACTTATAAATACCCGCAAACGAGTTTATTTTCTTGAGTAAGATAATACGCCTCAGGTTTACTTTTTAATAAGTTTTCGTTAAAAAAGTTTTACCCTAAAAATCATGAACAATTATATTTTAAAATTCATTATGGGGCGGAAAACCATTTCCTAATTTCAACAATTACTTATTTTTCAATAAATAAACATATTTCTACAAATAAACACTTTAAATTATATATATTGAATTCATAATATTTTTTTAATTTGGCTGAAAATCCATGACTCCATTGCGTGAGAAGCGCGCATGCGCTACGGGGCAGCCGCCATATATAAATAAAAAACATTGTATTATTTAGTAAATATTAAATATTGGTTTTGTGATGTGCTGAAAATTTAATAATGCTCACATTGACTCACGAAATAAATCATATTAGGAACGTATGTTAATATTGGTTCTCTGCCTTTTCGCCGAATTAGTTACGTCAAACGTTTCATTTCGCAAAAGTTTCATTTCGCCAAAAGCATTTTTCACTGAAAGTGTAAACTATTTCGAATTGTTATAAAACAAACCTAATCTAACCTAATCTAAAGGATGATATTTACAACAATCTGAAATAGTTTACAGTTTCAGTGAAAAATGCTTTTGGCGAAATGAAACTTTTGCGAAATGAAACGTTTGCGAAACATAATTCGGTGAAAAGGAAGTACACCGTTAATATTACGTACCGTTACAATGACCCTTCAGCGTAGAACGTATAGTAGGGTTGTTTACCTGAGTGTAACCTAGACTAAATGTTTAAATGTATAAATTTAGTTGAAAGTGAGGTAAGTTTGAATATTTTTGTTATTCCTTCAGCTTTATGTATACATATATAATAGTCCTCATTTTTACATCAATGAGGCTGCGACAAGGCACCGAATTTAATGACCAATATAAAATACTCGTATTTAAATGTATATTTGCCACGCAGTAGTCGTGAAAAGCACTCTGTTCAATCTCGGCTGAAAGTGCAATAGATGAACTCGTATTATCGAAGGCCTCCCCTGCGGGTCGGCCTTCGAAATTTACTCGTTCATCTATCGCTTACTTTACAGCCTCTACAACAATGTACTATATACATATGTCAATTTTACAAAATGGTATTTAACAATGTAGTTGTGGTTATTTTATATGCCATTTTTCACAGTAATAGTTACATAGAGTTTTTTACAATATTACTTTTAATATTAATAATACTATTCTAAAACTATTCGATTTATAATGTCAATACATCACTATAAATATTCATCGTTGGTTTCAGTTACAAAATAGATGGTTGCACATGTTAATTTTAGTATGAGCATTTCCATAGCATTCGCTAAAGTATTAACTAGAGGATTCATGATGCTTCTGAAAATAACGCTATTATATTACGATGTATGTTTTTTTTGAGTTTTTTTTATTAGGGGTAAAATTGAGAGTTATTTTTTACATGCCTAGACTGTAGGTACCTGCTTGCGCGCGCACTTGAAATGTCGCCGCCGAGTGGCGCCGCCCGCGCACCCAACTACTTAAAATAACCAAACATTTAAAATATTCAAGGACTTTAACGACTTTTTTTACAGTCATTGAGCCTCTCGACACATTTTGACTTTACATCTTGCTGCAAGTAGGTATAGCCTAGCAAGCGTCAGTCCGCCCAGGTATAGCGGCCCTACAAACAGCTGTCATATGGCAAATAATATACATACGTTGAAACGTAGTCCTTCCAAGCTCGGCTAAATTAATTTTTGGAAGGCCGTTCCAAAAGGAAAGAGCCAATCTCTTTCCAAAAAAAAAACAACTGTGAGATAAAAAAAAACACTACTAAAAGATTCTCACAACTAAATAAATGAATACACTCGTTTGTTGAGTATATCGTGACCTAGAAAAAGGATGCCTTTCAATAATATTAATCAGGTGACCTACGTGGAATATTAAAGGAAAAATTTGGTAATTACTACAACTTTATTGTATCACACTAGGCTATGTACAGACTTAACCTATGCCTGCTTTGGCAGGAGACTTATAGAACTGTTTAATTCTAGGACACGCTTATAAAAGTAGCTCAGCCAGTATCACTGGGTGTATAATATGTTCGACTTAGGCTATATAACAAACCTAACTTTTAACAGTGCCAACAACGTTATTTAACTTTAAGTGAAATCCTACTTCCCTACGTTTTTAATATCTAAAGGAGGCTGACACGCACCTTGCTTAGTCCGTACTCAGAACCTGTCCTGATTGATGTCACTTCCTTTGCAGTGTGCTCGGGACCCCAGCTACGGAGGGATTCTGGCTATGCTTCTGTCTCGATCACGCAGAACAGGGCCAGGGCATTGAAGAAGCAGGAAATTACAGTGACAGACCCAATGCAGAATTAAATTTGGAAAATATGAGGTAAGTTGAGTGGATGTGTGGAAAAATCTAATTTGACCACAATGTCATCTTCTAAATTTGGGTTTAATTTAAATTTCCAAAAACAAAAGGTTCATCTCAATTTAATTTTAATCTTTAATTTGATCTTAAATTTTAAATTCTAAATTCTTATTTTTAATTTTAATTTTAATTCCCTATCCTCGCTGAAATAGAAGTAAAATCCTGCATTAGAATAGTGCAATCGAAAGACACATTGCTTTATATTTAAGCAGAGAGGTTATGATAATCTGCTTACCGGAGCGACTCCAAAATCTTGAGTTAAACTGCCTCCGCAGAAGATCTCCCACCCGCCATCAATAATGTGGCTAAAACAAGGAACCAGCAGTTAAAAACTGAACGAGGATACAAAGACCAGAAACTAATTATGTGTAAGATCACTACTCACGATTTCTAATCCCGAAATAACACTTCCACAGAAATCTCCATCGGAAATGGCGTCGATGCACCAGACTCACGACACAGCTGCTCACACCAGGAGTCAGATGAAAATGGCACCACATTTCGGAAATTCGTATCAAAACGGATATGTAGCTTCTACAGACTTCAATGGTTTCTAGTAGTAAATAGGGTTGCCTATTTTGACTGTGAAGATTACCCAATCAAGATCCCTGGTTCACCTTTATTTAATTATATTAATTAAGAAATAACATATACTGTATTTTAATATTTATGTTTATTTTTCTTATACTTTATTTTAAATTATTATATTTTAAGGATGTGTAAATAATATTATCGAATATATGTTATTTCTGAATTTTACCCTGTCATATGAAATATTTATCTAGCAACCCTGACCTATGACAGCTTTACTCCCGTTGCTAGACTAGAAAAATTATATATTGTGTTGTCCTACTCAAAAAACAATAGAACGTTTAAGGTATGGTTATAATTGTGACAATTACGACCATGAAACTAAATATCAAAAATACACCACGTGACAATACCCCCCCCCCCCCCCACCCCATACGAAAAGATTCACTAGGAGTGAATCGCTCGCTGCCCTCAGCGATCTTGCTTTATCAAGAGCTAGAAAAAATCTAAAGGCAAGTCACGTGTGTCTACACTAAACCCAAAACAACCAACACCTAATAGCTACGGCTGGTACGGAGTCGACGGACGCATTGGACAAAACTGTCTACAAAAAAAAATGAATTTTAATGTTTTTCAAAAAAAAATCACTACCAAACTATTACAAATGACTACTACCAAAAGACTAAACTGCTATCCTTCGAACCCGCGCCAATGACCCTAAATAACTATGTATACGTAGGTAAATCACCCTACAGTTGAGTAACCCATACTCAAACCTAACATGCCTATTAAAGAAAAAATGCACGGTGCTATACGGTTGTGAACGATGGCGTCGCGGCGAACAATACCCAACATCTACCTACTCGATATGTGGCCGCGCGTCCACCGATCACTAGCCCGGTTTGTGCTATATCAGCACACGAAAAAAAAGTAAAGAAAAAAAAATACAAAATAGGACCTACTTACTGTCCTAAAAATCCATCCATCTATGCGAAACCCTTCCTTAACCTTTTCAACACAACAACCTTGTGTTGAAGAGGTTAAAACCAACAGCCAGGACAAATGTTCAGCATACTTATTTTATCTCCGCTAGTCCGGGCGAAACAGTGCCGAAAATGTAGTTGAAACTACTCGGAACACTGGGCTGATTTCCAGCACAACCAAAATCCAGTGAAAAGTGTTGACACTAAGTCTAAACACTACAAAGATTGAGTGTAGCACCACAACGTGTAAGTACTTAACTCGCTCCTAAATCCAAAACCAAGAAAACAAAACGAATGAATCGTTTATAATCAAAACAAATGTAGGCTAATCGATAACGATCGCTTTCCCTCAACTCAAATCAAAATTACCTCATACCTGTCGACTGGGTCTGAGGAAACAAAATCAGAAACAATACTGCACAACAAAACACCTACACATCCACACATGTACGGAAAACACCGATAAAACCCTTGTTGAATGTGCGTACAGTATCTAAAAAAAACCTCAATATTTTTTACGTGTTTTCGCACGGTATCTAAATATGCACAACATTAAAGACGGCTCTTGTTACTCATCGAGCTAGGATTGAGCAGCTCCAATTTTTCATAACTGTCATAACCCTTTCATACGTCACCTTTCATAATTAAGTAATGAGTCAGTTTATCCTGCTCACCACGGTCCTTTTAGTTTGTGATTAAATATGACTTTGCGATATTTAACACTAATGCTACATCACAACCCTACTTAAGTACGTGTCACCATGCTCTGTTATTTATTGAACAGTGGCGGCGCGACGAGCAATACCTATTGTATACGGGTCGCGCGTCCACTGATCACTAAATCAGCAGCTGTAACCTTACGCTTTTAAGTCTTTAATGTGCCATGAACCTATAGGATGGCCGTCCATCCTTTCCAACTCATAAACTAAAGGAGATAAAACCGCTTTTACCCTACATTTCTCGTATTTAGGCGCAAGCTTTGACATCTTAAAATTCATAGCGTCACTCTGGACGTATGAACGTTTCCAAACAACATCTCCTATTGAAAACTTAGCTGAACGTCTTCTTAAGTTGTAATACTTAGCATTTGTTTCATGTGCTTGTAACAAACGTAACCTAACTTGTTCAAAAATATTTTTCAAGCAACCAAACTCGCCGGCATATTCCTCTCTAGGAATGGTAACCGAATAATCCTGACCAGTATCCTTATAGAACGAGCCGTTTATGACTGGTTCCCTAGCGTGTACTAAAAAGAAAGGAGAAAACCCTGTGGACTCATTGACTGCACTGTTTAAAGCAAAACGAATTTGGTGCAGATTTTCATCCCAAGACCGGTGATTGTCCTCTACGTACGACGCTACGGCCGTCATAACCGTCTTGTTATACCTTTCTACCAGGTTAACCTGCGGCGTATATCTTGGTCCATAAAAAACTTTAGGTACGTTGTAACGCTTCATTAGCTGCTTAAACTCAGATCCCGTGAATCGTACCCCATTATCGGTAATTACGGTTTCCGGTACACCATGTTCCAAAATGACATGTTTCTCAAAATGCTTCGCCACCAACGCACTAGTTGCGCGGCGGAGAGGAAATAGCAGCGTGTACTTTGAAAAGCAACATGTAACAACAAACAAGAACGTATAACCTGCTCTAGAACGTGGAAGTGGACCGACCAAATCAATACTAACCACTTGCATTGGGCGGTGACATACCTTTGGCTTACCCATCAGACCAGGAGTTGCTTTCTGTGAATGTTTATAGGCTGCACAGGTATCGCATGCCTTCACATACTCTACAACGTCCTTGTACATACCAGGCCAAAAGTATGTAAGCGCCAATCGCCGATGAGTTTTAAAAACCCCTAAATGTGCGGCAGTAGGATCGCAATGGTTCTCTTTCAAAATTCTCTTCCGGTCATTATGTCTCACTACCTCCTTCCAGTCAAATTCTCTTAAAAGGTTATATTTGCTCTTACTAAAACGAAACAGCTTTCCATCCCTGACACAATAGTTCGGGAAGTTTGCTGGAAAAACCTTACAACCGTTCAGCGTCTTATCATACCAATCATCATTCACGTCATCATCGACCACTACGTCTACGGCTTCTAAGGGCATTAACCTGGACAATGCATCTGGCACAACGTTCTCGGTGCCTTTCCTGTGCTCAATATCAAAATTAAATTGAGACAGTCTGCAACCCCAACGTGCTAATCTGCCAGATGGATTTTCCAAGTTCATGAACCAACGCAATGAAGAGTGATCGGTAATCACTTTAAACCGACGTGAACCTAAATATGCCTGAAACTTCTCGACCGAGAAAAGAACTCCCAGCGCTTCTCGTTCTGTGGCACTATAGTTGCGCTCACACTTGTTAAGAGAACGACTAACATACGCTATGGGATGCTCCTGACCATCGATCGTCTGCGATAGCATACCGCCGATCCCATATGAAGAAGCGTCACAATGCACTGTAAACGGCTTGTCAAAATCAGGGACAGCTAAAATTGGTGCTGACACTAACGCATTCTTCAATGTGTTAAAGGCGTTCTCGGCCTCTGCAGACCAAACGAATGGTGGTGCGTTCTTTCCCTTCGAAGTCAAGCGATTTAAAGGGGCAGCTATACTCGAAAAATTTCGGATAAACCGGCGATACCATGAGCATGTCCCTAAAAATATCTTCACCTCGCGAGAAGTCGTGGGAATGGGAAAGTTCAAGATGGCGGACACCTTCTCTGGGTCTGTACGCAAGCCAAACTCGTCTACTACGTAACCCAAGTACTTAATAGACTGTCTGAAGAACTTGGACTTTTCAAAATTGACTGTCAAGTTCGCCATCTTCAGCTTTTCCAACACACGATTCAACAGCACTAAATGAGTCTGAAAATCTGATGAACAAATGACTATGTCGTCTATGTAACAGAAGACGAAACCGTTCTCAATGTCGCTGGTTAAATTATGGTCTATAAGCCTATCCATGAGCCTCTGCTGTCGGGCAGGTGCTCCCGATAATCCGAACGGCATAACTTGGAATTTAAACAACCCGCGACCAGGTACAGTAAAACTGGTCTTCTCCTGCGAGCTCTCATGCAAAGGAATCTGCCAGAAAGAGGAACTTAAGTCGATAGACGTCAGAAACTTCGCTTCCTTTAAACTATCTAAAATCTGCGGAATATACGGTATGGAATACGAATCCCCTTTCGTCACCGCATTTAATTTCCTACAGTCTAAGCAGAATCTCCAATCCCCATTTGCTTTCTGGACTAAAATTACCGGATTATTCCATGGGCTTTCGCACGGAATAACGACACCTAACTCCAACATCCGATCTAATTCCGAACCTAAACTTGCCCTCTTTTCCGGAGAGAGTGGATACTGTTTGGTCTTAATAGGTGGAGCGTCGCCAGTGTCAATGACATGTTCCATTAAAGACGTCCTACCTAAACCCTTTACTTCGAACGAGATATCCTTAAACTTCCCCACTACGGCGTTCGCGAGCTCTTGTTGCGTTGGAGACAAGTGATCGTACGACTGAATTGAATTAACCTGTTCAGAACCGATTCCATTACATAAGTCAAAATATTTGTCTGGTGTCTTAATATATACAATGTTGTCCAAAATTTCCGGGGCCAAACTAAAAACTTTCCAAAAATCAATCCCCAAAATAACATCCGTAACAATATTGGGTATAACTAAAAACTTTATAACATTTGTAACATTTTTAAATGTTACCGGAACAAAAATGTACCCTATTGACTGGACTATAAAGCCATTTGCAACATTGCATGAAGTTAAGTCAGTGGCCTTCATCTCGAAACCGAATTTAATAAAATCTTCATGTGAATTGTTTCCCAAAATACTAACTGAAGAACCACTGTCCGCTAATCCGTAAACGTCAAAATAATCACACACTAAATTTCAAAAATGGTCGAATATCGCTTTTATTTGGTGTAAACAGAACCGTAGCAATCGAATCGTAATTGCAAAATTGTGAAATCGGATCGTTTAATTTATCCCTAAAACTGTCACTGCGGTTCTGACCTACTAGTTTTTTGATTTGTGTGAAACGAAACGTTTTTTCTGACTCTGTGCGCCTTGACATTTGTCACAATCTTTAATCAAAACACCCTGTGTTCCACAACCGAAACATTTTATTTGAACATTATTCGTGTTACGCTTTCCCTTACAGAATCTAAAATTATGATTCGTTTTACCACAACGATAACAAACAGGAATACTCGAAGTTTCCCGCACATGTGTGGAATTTCCATCAAAACGCTGCCGCTGTTGTGTTCTAGAAGCTGGCTGACTCGAAAAGCTACTACAATGCGATGAATCTAAGGAATGTTTTGTGCTAACATCAACGGCGTTAACCTGCTTGGACCTGCCTGAAAGTTGCGCGCGGACATTGGCCGCCTCAAGCTTACGACAATTTTCTTTCAATTCCGCAATTGAAGTGATGTTAACTAAAGCCAGCTGTTTTGACAAGCTGGGTCTAATGTTGTGCAACAAAATTTCTAACTTCGATTCCTCAGACAAAGCATTTTTTAATCGAGAAAACATGCAAGACATGATCGCTACATATATGTGGATTGGCTCATCTAAACCCTGAGTTCTGGATCTAATCTCTCCTAGCAACCTGTAATCATAGTCTGGGGTATCGAACTCGTGAAGCAAAATATCTTTCAGCTGTGTCCACGAAGAAACCTGTTCCCGAATACCTCTGAACCAAAACAAAGCATTATCGGTGAACAATTGTGCTGCTGAACAAAACAAAGCCAAATCCGAAACACCATATGCGAGCTTCAACTCATCAACACGCTCGAGGAATGATCTGGGATCGCTATTCCCATTATAACGAAGATTCCATTTCGCGACATTCTGATTGCCGGAACAAACTACCTGAATTTCTCTGTCTGAAACTTGCTGTGCACTAGAACCACTAGAACCCTGAAGGTTCGAATCAATTGGACTATGAGCACCCGATGACTGACCTGCGTTCTCTAATTTTTTAACCGACTTCAAAAAAAGGAGGGGGTTCTCAGTTCGGTTGTATGTTTTTTTTTTTTTTTTTTTTTTTTTTTTTTTTTAATGTTTGTTACCTCATAACTCCGTCATTTGTGAATCGATTTGGAAAATTCTTTTTAGGTTCATGAAGAGACATCTCAAGGTTGGTCCCATAAAATTTTGGTGAAGATCGGATGACGAGATCCATGAGGAATCGAAGGAATTCCTGAAATTTTATAGGCAGTCATAATATTTTTCATATATTTTCTAAAACTATTTAAGTATTTGCATGGTAGTCATCATCTTCCAATGCTGAACTGATGATGGAAGGTACAACTCCTTAACGGTTAGGAGTTAGGAGATAATTAAAACGACATGCATTCCTTCAAGACCTCCCTGATCACCCCGCCATAAGTATTTCATATGAATCACTAAAAAGCGAAAAAAAAAATTTTTAACAAAAAAAAGAACCGACTTCAGTAAAACTAAAAATCCAAAAATAACCCGTTCAAGTACAGATTACATTTGACTCACCCTTTGAAGTCGGTGCCAAACCTCACGTAAACTTTAATATATAAATATAATAACAGTGGTTTGGGATCGACTTCAAAGGGTGAGTCAAATGTAATCTGTACTTGAACGGGTTATTTTTGGATTTTTAGTTTTACTGAAGTCGGTTCTTTTTTTTGTTAAAAATTTTTTTTTTAATAAAGAATCTAATTGTGAAGTTAGCGCTGTTTTAATTTCTAATATTTCACTATCATTGTTTGTCTTAATCCTTAATAGCCTGTGATGTAAATGATTTCCTAAAGCCTTAGAACGAACTAAAGAATGCCTATCCTTCGTCTGAATGTACCTATTCACAGTCGCAGACAAATCCTGAAGTTTGGTCTCGATGATGTCAAGTTCGCTGTCACCGGAGAAATCTGTTTCACAAATTGCCTCTGGAGGGCATTCAGGCAATAACTGTCTAAGCTGCTTCCTCATTCCATCTACAGTACTAGCAGGTGTCTCAGAACGAATAGTCACTTCATAATATAGCTCATCTTTTAACAAAGAATGAAATTGTAACCGCTCCATTATTGTAAAAAAAACAATCTAATAATATGTTGGCCCTGTTAATTACAAAGAAACTTACTGATATTCTGCTATTTCGCAATATAAATTGTTTTCCTGAACAAATTTTGTTAAATATACACCTCAAATTACTTATATTTCGTTACTGTTTGAAAAAAGTAGCAAGTAAAAAAAACAAAATTCACAATTTGCCTATACCACAATTTTGTATCCAAATTAATTTTAAATAAAGAAAGTTTCCCTTAATATGCACCAAACAACAAAATTATCATTAAATTTAGCAATGATATTTAATAATGTTCACACTATCTTTGAGTAACAAAGTAACAAGAATTTCAAAGCACAATAGCAAAAAAAACCTCAAATCGAAATTCTAGTGCTTAAATAGACTTTCTTTTAACCTTAAAAATGTGGTAACACTATGAAAGTTGAAAATGTAATATCCTATAATCAAAACTTTCACTCTAATATGAATTTAATATAAAACTTGTGTACACAATATGGAAAATATGTTTCTGAAATAGCAAGAATATGTAATAATTTGTTACTGTTTACTTAATTTAAATTATACCAAACATCCAATTTAAAAGTATAGTGCTCAAAATTTGATTTCCTGTTCAGTAGTTTAGTACTCAAATGTCAGATTAAGTCTCAAATGAACACAGAAAAAACGTGCTAAAGCCGTTATGAAATGATTTCTTTCTCGGAAAAACCGGCCAAGTGCGAGTCGGACTCGCGCACCGAGGGTTCCGTACAAACACTTTCCATCCCTAAGTGGTTAAGTTAAGTTTGCACCTGGTATGTATAGCGCCCCATATAAATTAGGTGCAAAGTTAGGTATAAAAAAAAAAAATATGGTTTTCGTAATTATTCCTTTATCTATGCTATAAGACGTTGCTTCGTACCAAATTTCAAGATTCTGAGTTCACGGGAAGCACCCTGTAGGTTTTGATTCCCTTGCAAGTGTCGAAAATTTGCGGCATAAACGGCTGTATCTTTTGATTGCGTTGGCTTAGAAGTTTGATTTTTTTACAGCTTCAAGGGACAGTAGACCTGAGTAATTGATATAAATTTCAGCTTCATACCTCCACGCGTTCCTGAGAAAAAGGGTCTTGACAGACGGACGGACGGACAGACGGACAACAAAGTGATCCTATAAGGGTTCCGTTTTTTCCTTTTGAGGTACGGAACCCTAAAAAACGTAAAAATATGCAGAAATATTGTTCAAATATACACAAAATAGCAATATAATGTGTGGGAAATGTCTTAACACAGTGTAATACCAGGGAAATGCAAACAAATATGGATTTCTTCAAGAATTTTACGTAAGTACAAAATGTTTTAACAAAAACGATTGTTGGCACTTTTAAATCAACCTGAATATTACTGAAAGGACTGAAAATCACTAAAATACCGTGGGCACCATTCGAAATAATAGCTGCCTGAAATAACTAAAAGAAATAACCACTGGGCACCATTTGAAACGATGGCTGCCTTAAATTACTAAAAATAAACCACTGGGCGCCATTTGAAACGTAGTCCTTCCAAGCTCGGCTAAATTAATTTTTGGAAGGCCGTTCCAAAAGGAAAGAGCCAATCTCTTTCCAAAAAAAAAACAACTGTGAGATAAAAAAAAAAACACTACTAAAAGATTCTCACAACTAAATAAATGAATACACTCGTTTGTTGAGTATATCGTGACCTAGAAAAAGGATGCCTTTCAATAATATTAATCAGGTGACCTACGTGGAATATTAAAGGAAAAATTTGGTAATTACTACAACTTTATTGTATCACACTAGGCTATGTACAGACTTAACCTATGCCTGCTTTGGCAGGAGACTTATAGAACTGTTTAATTCTAGGACACGCTTATAAAAGTAGCTCAGCCAGTATCACTGGGTGTATAATATGTTCGACTTAGGCTATATAACAAACCTAACTTTTAACAGTGCCAACAACGTTATTTAACTTTAAGTGAAATCCTACTTCCCTACGTTTTTAATATCTAAAGGAGGCTGACACGCACCTTGCTTAGTCCGTACTCAGAACCTGTCCTGATTGATATCACTTCCCTTGCAGTGTGCTCGGGACCCCAGCTACGGAGGGATTCTGGCTATGCTTCTGTCTCGATCACGCAGAACAGGGCCAGGGCATTGAAGAAGCAGGAAATTACAGTGACAGACCCAATGCAGAATTAAATTTGGAAAATGGTGCATTCTTAAACCGCAAGGTATTGGTACTTTTATTTTTAACCTTTGCTTGTCCTTGCTGTTTCTCAGTACAAAATAAAATTTACCTAATAATAATTTCTCAGAACTAATTCATCATGATCATGATAGTTAGTTTATATTAAAATTAGTTACGATAACTTATTGAGATCAGAAAACTTAAAAGATTCATGTTGCTTTTATCGGCGAGACGGGGTGAGGCAGGGAGGGACGGGACAGCATTTAAAATTTTCAAATAGTAGGTACTGACATGACAAATAAGTAAAAAATACAATGTTCAAAAAAATAACTATACATAACAAAACTTAATTATTTAAAAGGAATCCCCCAGTAGTACCAACTAGTTAAAAAAAAATGCGAATACATCGTCATCTCAGAATCGGCCCCCTACAATGACGTCACCTTGTGGAAAATTTGACAGTCATATAAAAAAAACAGTGGTACAATTTCCTTACTAAATCCACCTTAGTAGTCCGACTGTATGATTTTCTGCGCTGTGACCAACTGGTCGCCTACGCTCTTTCAAATGAGTTTTTTGATCACAAATTGGGATATTTTCGAAAATGTTAAAATGTGTTAATATCGAATTTTTGTATCATTTATTTGATAACAACGATAAAAAGCTTGCTAAAAAAATTATGTTGCTAATAGCAAACACAGTCTCGTGCGGGCTGGCAATAGCTGAACGTGAATTTTTGGTAGAAATGGTCCCACGCTCACATCCCACCTCGCCTTGTCTTGACGGGTTGGCAAAGTCATCTTTACTGTTTCATTATTAACCTATTCACTTACTTATATAAAAGTGTCTTTTGGCAGAATTAATCTTTGGGTTCCAAAGATGTATTTAAAAAGTGAAGCCACCCATTTTTGATGCATTTTCATTGTTTATCTTTGTCAACCGTGGCGAACTGGTATTGTTGGTTTCGGATCAATTGCCACATTAGTTTTGACCACGTGAATTATCCAATCCAAGCTCGAACTGAGAGCAGAGTAGAAAAATACTGGAGGGAAAACGTTGCCCGTCAGCATCCCGATCCCAGCGATCCTCCCCCGGTACAGCAGTATCGCCCCTGCCGTGTCCGAGTGAAACTTGTCCCTGTCCTCACATTTTAAAGCCATGCACATTGCTGGGCCGTAATGATGCAGCTCTTTACGACACGGTATCACCATTCCTTCAGACAGGTGTATCGGGTCATTATCGAATGCCGCGTCGGCACTACTCGCTCTATAACATGCGGACTGAACTGGCAATCCGACCATAGTCCGATAATTGATTGCCAGCAATTTCCCCGGGTTTATAGGTATTCTATTTACAAGCAGCAGCCCCAAATCGTTCGTTGATATCAGTTCGTCAGCGTAAGAAACGAAATTTGGATGGATGAATTTCTGATTCACTTTTGAATATAGTTTAGTTTCGTCCGCTTTGGCTGTGAAGTTGCTGTATCGCACGGTCATTGGCTTCGACAAGTGGTCTCTTATACAGCGTCCGGCGGTTAGTACCCAGTGGTTCGTGATGAGACCTCCAGTACAGAGCCTATAATGCAGCTGATCGGACAGATGCAGCACCACTACAAAGGGGTATGGGCTATCGTCCGTTCTTAAAAGGTCCTTTGTTGTACGTACGCGGAAAGCGAACATTGTGCTTGATAATGCCAAAACATGAAAAACTGTTTCCAACATCATTTTCGAAACGAGTTTGTAAGCTGATTCTTATTTAGACACACTTGTGTAGTACTAACTTGGTTTAAATTAAATGTTAAAATGGAAATGAATACTCGTGTTTTATTTTTTATTTCGCCATGTTATTGGATTTCATAACGTTTTGCGATTGGGAAATACCTAGTATTTTATGCTGGTTTATATTGAAAACTAAATAAGATTTCACGATAACAGTTTAAGCATTACATAATGTAATGCAAGGAACTTAAAAAGTAAATTCAGCAATATATTTGCTTGTAAAATATTTGCTTTAGCATTTTAGTCACCATGAATTCTTAATAAGGTGAAGGAAACTTGCTAAGAAAATGCCCATCATCTGACTTAAAGAGATCAAATGTATGCTCGAAAAGTTGTTTGCTAGATTTCGCGTTCGTAAGATTCATGGAGTTTTGGCTGTGTAGCTCTAGATTCAAATCTATCTTTGTTTCACCAAGGATGCCCAATAACTCAAGGTATGCTCAGATGGAAAGCGTTTTGATACATTTGGTACATGTGCCAGCCAGAATCGGTAAACGTAGTGTAGTTTACCGATTCTGGCTGAATTCTGGCCTCCGTACCTACTGCAAGGTGGAGCGATGACAATTTAAGGACAGCGGGTTGTAACTGGAGGAGGAGAGCTGAACATCGAAGCGAAAAGGAGAGGCGTGCCAATATCCAGCATTGAACTGATACTGGGCTGATGATGATGATGATGATGATAATGATGATGCCAGAGAAACGCGCGTTTTTGTATGGAGTTTTCTCATTTTGCTAACGCGCGTTGTGCGCTTGTCATCTGATCATATCCTTAAGTACTAAGTATAGGCTACATAACTGCTTGGCTAATTCATGAATGAAATCATTCATAAATTGGCCATGCGATTCCACAGCTCATAGTACCAGTAAGTAAGTAGTGGTATTGTCAATAAAGGTTTTTATTTTAGCAACGTCTATCTAAATAATAGTCCGGCCACACACGAAGTATGAATAAAGTTGATTGAGCCCTATCGGCCCGCAAGATTACTGATCACCAGGCGCCAAACAGTGCACATTATTAAGAAATTACTGTCAGTTACGACCTTATATACATAGATGATGCGCTACAAGCCCCCCTGATTACAAAAGAGCACGTCTTAGTTCGGAATCCTGTCGCTTATGCAGTATTTCTACTCGGCAGATAAAATAGCCGGAGTTAGTAGGAAATCCCTGGCGGTTACAACCTTCTGTCCATGGACGAGTTGGTCGGATAATGGTGCTGTGTAAGCACGTGGATCGGATTACGTGCGTGAGCGCAGCCACGCTATTCATGGGCCGTTCTTTATCTTCTATACTAATTAGAAAGTAAAAAGGTGTGTTTGTATATCGAAAACGACAATTATGTTAAAGTGTAGATTTTATTTATAAAACTTAGATTTTTTATTAAACCTTGCCCGTTCAGCGAAAATGAGCTGTTATTTTTTCAGCTCTTCGACCTTATCCGGCAGTAATAAACATTATATATACGTATATCCACTACCAAAAATGGTAACCGGCATTCATTTAAATTGAAATATCCTCTCATTTTATGATGACGAATGTTATTGATAATATCGTTCCCTGAATACATTGAATTTTTAAATTAGACCACTAAAATATTAAAAAATATAGTAGGTCACTAGATAGTGCCATAGGTTACTATTGCCAGGTCTTATTGTGCAGCCAGTACTAAAATTAGTTAAAATGCGACCGAACGTTTCGGCGTGATGAGAGGATAAAGAAAATTTTACCAACAGGTGGCATTACTTCACGCTGTTAATTTTTCCTGAAATAAAATCCCATCTCGAAGTAGAAAATTGATTTTCAATACAATTTTAGAACTTTTAATAGTATAGATAATGAACGAGATAGCAGTCACACGTAGCTCATTCTGAAACTGACCCCGTCAACTCTCACTATCATAATTTTAATTAATTTTCACAACACGACGTTGCAAGCTTCAAGTGCGGCTGATTGATATTGCACGTTGATATATTATTATCTTACCTAATTGCACTCCAGTGTACGGTCATACTGCGACATATATATAGTATAGTTAGTCGATGTACTATAGTGCAGTTAGTCGATGGTAGTTAATGTGCTAGAATGCAGGTTCCAATAAAATTATGCGTAAGCCTACTGAGCCAGCGGTTCCGGGTTGGAATCCCGGTCAGGGAAAATATTTGTGTGATGAACTCGAACATTTTTGCCTGGGTCATGGATGTTCTATGTTTGTAATATATGTATATATATACATATAACTATGTGTATCGTCGTCTATTACTCATAACACAAGCCTATTTATTAAAATATTTAAACGGGTTCACTCACGTCGTAGAAGTCGAATAACGCTCGACATGTTTCAAATCGGTACGCGATTCATCATCAGGAGAGACGATCAGTCGCGGCGGCGGCCAACCTGATGTTGAATCGCGTACCGATTCGAAAATAAGATTTTGTTATTAGGCGGTGCAAAAATCGGAAAAAATAATAATATATACATAAAAAACAAATAAATACATAAATATAATAAACAATAATATCCTGATGCAAAGGTTGTCTATTGCGGTTCAACGTGGCAACGCGGCGAGCGTGATGGGCACCTTTGCGTCGGGGAGGACGGGGAGTGAGGATTTTGTATAGCTTAGATTAGTTTTAGTATTTTTAAGGTTTTTTAAAATGATTGTAAATTGTGTTTAAAAAATTAAGATGACAATTTTTTTTTTTTAAATATACTTATTTTTGATAAACAATAAATACATAAATACATACATACATTCAGCCAACAGGTAATAGAACCAGCATAATTTGGTCATTTTGTATGAGGATGTCCGATATTTTATTTTATAACAAGGTGCAAATTTGTGTATGTTTTCCAAGCCCGTCAAATGGGCGAAGTCACAGTCAGAGCTAGTCTCATCATATGGCGGCAGACTATGAGTAAGTAGTTACACACATACATGAGTATGAACACGTGGCGCGTGGCTCGCCTCACGTCTCTCCGGACCCGGCAGCTCCGCCACTAAAGCTATGTGCTTTAATTGGACTCACTTGATGAAATGAAATGAAATAAATGAAACGAAATTATTTATTCAGTACTTAGGCCACAAGGGCACTTTTACAAGTCATCAGATTGTGAATCTACCGGCATTTCCCAAGAGGACATCGCTGTTGAGAAGAAAGCCGAAAGAAACACAACAATAAGTATTTTTTTCGTAAATCATACCTACTTAAAACAATAATTTATATTTATGGTATAACTGAATACATTGGCATACTTAAAGGAGATGTATAGATGGAACCTATGTTCTTCATGCGTTTGATTTGATTAGGTATTGGCATTTGAAGAATTGTTTTATACCTAGAAGATTCATTTTTTTTCCATAAATTACTGTGCATGTATAATTACTTGAACCTCAAAGTACTAACCTCTTTGTAGAAGTTTTTCTATTGTGAAGTCACAATCTGAAAAGAATAAAGCGCAATATTAATTTAAATATTGACATACATAACAGCTTATGATTTACATTTAATTTAGTGTAATTTAATTACGGTTTTATTTATTGTAATTTCTTAATGGGTGGCGTTAAAAAACGCTACTTAAGCAATTAATTCTTCAAGCACTGATCCGTTCTTCATCATCATCAGCCCAGAGTCGTCCACTGCTGGGCATAGGCCTCCAAATCATAGGATCCGTTATTAAGTTAAATTATTTCAAGGCATGAGAGCAGACCGTTTTATTTGGCCATTGTAATTTTTTTAATTGGACTTCGAGGGCAAAGATATCTTCAGTCAAGAATATTGCTAACTACAAATTGTCTATTTAAAGAAAAATTTTGGGGAAATCATGGTACTTAAACAAATATTAAAGAGTTCCAGTTTGCAGATCCTTATAGCAAGGACTATCGAAAAATTGGGCAACGGACAACAAATTGGGTTCCGTACCATAATCACAAGTTTGTTGTATGGGAGCCCCTCTTTCATATTTATTTTATTTTATTTTTAGTATTTGTTGTTATAGCGGCAATAGAAATACATCATCTGTGAAACTTTCAACTGTCTAGCTATCACCGTTCTTGAGATACAGCCTGGTGACACACGGACGGACGGACAATTCCCTATATTTTATAGTTTGTGACTTCTCCCTACTGACCCATTTGGATTGGACCTATCGATTTCTTGAAATTTTGTCAAATTGACAAGTTAAAATTTTAAATCAGATAGTCAAGTATGGCTCAATATTTTTATTGTATTGGCCTATATTAAATATTATATACGTCCTACTGCTCGAAAAAATGCCTCAGCTTCTTTTCTCTAAGGCCAGGGCCACATATTATACGAGTAATATACCTAAAATAAGATTCGTGTAAAAGCGTTAACTGCCTGTGACCTGGCTGGGCTACAATAAAAAAAGATCCAAAAATGATAAAATGATCTGCCATCAAATTTTATTTTATGAAGATTCAACCGTCGTAGTGTTCTTGAACTTTGACAAGGTTAAAAAAGATTTAAAACTATTTGATAGCCGAACAATTTAATTAAAAGCACACCCGTAATACCAGCACCGTCTTCAAACTCCAATGAATTTGAAAATAAAAAGAGAAAAACGCGGAGCTCTGCAACTTTTAATAAAATTGCAATTTATACCGATCGAGATGCTTGCAGCCAACTTTCGTGCTAACAAGGCAACTTCAGTATCTTACGGAGGCAAAAACAAACAGGGACTGAACCCAGGCGGGGAACGGTTCATTTGGAAACGACAAAGGAAAACTACTCAAGGTACATACAATACTTTTATAAAAAAAACCGGCCAAGTGCGAGTCTGATAATGAAAATAATTATCCCATATTAACTGGCCGGGTTAAATAAGTTTGCACCTGGTATATACGGCGCCGGATATAAACCTTAAAAACTACAACTTTTTTAAACCTTAGTTAGGCAAAAAGTATCCTATAACCATCTTTGCGTGTTAATACTTGTACCAAAATTGGCTAAAATCCGCCAGCCGTTTCGGCGTGATGCGAGGACAAAGGAAATGATGTTTGAGGACGCAAAACGTTTCGTACAAATCAGTTGAATATCGATAACATACGAGAACCTTGAACTCGAATATCGCACAAGTGTTTCCATACTTCAGAAACTGGGCATCACACAGCGTATATCCGCTCCGGTACAATCACGCATACTCAAGTTCTTCAGACACGTGTCAAGTCAAGGTGGAATAGTGATTCCATTGAACGCCTAGTTCTTCAGGAGAAAGTGGAGCACGAGACCACGTGGCAGATCACCCATGCGATGCGATGGACTGACCAGATAAAATTTGCGCTGGGCAAACCATTGCATGTATGCACCAGAAGTGCTGCGAACCAGACGAGATGGCGACAGCAGCCCCAACCCTCCCTCATGAAGACCACGAACGCTCTGACAAGAGCGAAACGAAGAAGAACAGAACCTACTAAGTACACCCTGCAATGAAGATTTTCTCTACTGACTGGCCTACAAGGACTGTATGGCAACAAAACTTCCCAACTACGGCCTTGGATAAGCAATACATGCAAAACGCCTAACTTATGAAACTCAGAAATGGCAATTTGAGCGAGATGATCCGTTAGAAGGCCGGCGAACGGTAGGAGTTGTAATGTGTAATACAATTGTAGTGGCGCTCGTGCGGCGAGCGCATATGCTGGGGCGGCGGGCGTAGGGATGCGACTCGACATATCGATTGTTATCGGTATCGGTGTCGATAACAATCATGTTGAGATTTCATGTCGAGTTTTGTAAAATCTGTGCCATGACTGGCTGACCATAAGGCCAAACAGAAAAAAATATTCGTGCTGGAGTAGTGTACAGTAGAACGTGGCACACGTTTAATTTTTTTTATACTTAAAACTTTATTGCTGCATATTCAATTTAATTATTTTCTTAATGTTTTTTCTTATAAATCTTTTAATAATTCATCCATCACCTTAATTTACTAACAATTCGTAATTTCGTATTGTTTTTCTTATTTTTGATATGCGTAATTTCTACATCTAATAATATCCTTATCGGCAATTTAAAGTTAGAAACTAGCTAGTGTTCATATGAAAAGATTCTTAATTTGTGTATTTTACTATTTAACAGCAATCTATCGGCCATTTTAAGGTTCCCGGCAGTCAATCAGTCGGTACCCATCGCTCGGCTACCCTCTGTCACTCTGTCTCTTTCCTGTGCTGCAATGTGAGAAAGATAGCGCTGTGGCACTAGAGCCGCAAAGCATAGTTGTGCTAGACGGGCTGGAGTGTTCAAGTCCAACGCGTGATGTATGTTACTATTGAACAGCAATCTCTCGGCCATTTCGAGGTCCGTATCTCAAAAAACGGAACCGATATTGGATCACTTTGTCCTCCGTCTGTCCGTTTATCAACACCATTTTTCTCGGGAATGCGTGGAGGTATCAAACTGAAATTATGTAACAGAAAATAGGCACTGTAATCCTTAGAAGCAGTAAAAAGGGATAAAACAATTTAATTTAATTAAACCTCGGTACTATCGCTACATTTAGTCACAAAAAATTAAAACAAAATAAAACGCTCACTCACCGTTAGCATACAAAATTTCCCATAAAACCCCTAATAACTCCCTATCAAAAATGCTGTAAATTATAAAAAAATATTTCCCCTTTCAAACTTGAAACACAACAACCCCGACCCAATTACAGTAATCTCATCGATAACATCATATCGATAACGGCGCCTCCCTCGCGCCTGTCATTAAGGGTGATCCATCAAAACGTCCACCCGGGTGGGGTGGCGGGCTCCCCTCGAGGGGCGGGGGTAGTGGGGGGTAGCAAACAAAATTAGATATTCGTGCGGTGTCCCCGCGAAGTGGTGAGAGTGCTGATTGATTGCTTTTACAAAGATTTACATTTTTTGGAATGTGTGCGAGGATTTAGGGAATTGTGGATAATCCTGGCTACATTCTATTTTTTTTTTTTAATTTTCTGCCTACTGCCCGTAGATGGATTTTAGTTCGTTTTATTTCAGATTAACACAAAAGACAAAGATAGACCGTGAGTTTTGTGTAAAATACCCATCCAAAAAACATGCTACTTGGTAAAAATAAAGTGCCTAAGTTTGACAGGGGATTTTTTTAATATAAAATCTTTTTAACGATTTTGTTTTCAATGTGGAAATACCATATTTTTATAAATATTACATGCTTACATTGTAGTCGATTACATTACATTTTTCTTTCATAATTTTTTCTACGTCTTTCATTATTTTTATGTCAATATTTAGGAGAAAATTATGTTTTTCTCAGTCAACCCTTTAACAATCTTCGCGCAGCTATCCCTGTATCAAAATTGATTACAATCCGTCCAGCCGTTTTGGCACGATGAGCGGACAACATTTTTTTTACCAGAACCAACATCCAACCACCATTATTACAAATACTGCATAGCGATGTTAAGATGTTTCCTGAAATAATAAACCCACTCCATAGAAAACTGAGTTTTCAATACAATTTTAGAACTTTATAATAGTATAGATATTTTATTAAATAACCGTACTACGTCATAAAACCGAAATTACTTCGAGCAAATTTTCTCGACATTTTGATATCACAGAAAAATCTAGCTTACTAAAACGTTTCACATGTTATCTTAAAGTCTCAGACTTTATAAACACATATCATAATATATATACATAGGTAAACGGAATGTGAAAGATTGAGTGTGAAGTGTCTAGACAGGAAAGGGGCAATAAACCCGTCACGTTAATATTGGATCACTGGATCTGCTGCTTTATGAGGTTTTCTAACTTTTCTCATTGACCGATCGAGCGTCTCCATTATCAACTTGGCTCAAAACGCTTTCGTATGTCTGTTTGTCCGTTCGGCTATTTTCAGGTCGTCTCAACCGACTCTCGAGGCTCGAGCCTATATTCACAAAATTTCATGAGATTATCGATAGTTAGTACTGGCAAGAGAAAGACAGATAATAAATGCATTCGAAATATGGTGCTGGAGGCGAATGCTTGGGATACCTTGGACGGCCAAGCGCAGAAATGTATCAATTCTTTCCCAACCAGCCCGTCTAGTACAACTATGCTTCGCGACTCTTGTCGCGCGACATAGCTCTAACGGTCACTCTCTCATATTACCGAACAGAAAGAGACGGGTAAATATCTCGCGCGAGAAATACTCGCGTGTGACAGCTGTGCTTGAGGTGCAGGCATCAAAACTCGTTTATCCACTATCTGCCGACATCAGTTGCTTTCACACTTTGGACATGTGATACGAAGCGGAGCTGAGAGCCTTGAGAAACTGGTCCTGATTGGCGGAGTGGAAGGCAAGAGAGGCCGCGGCTGCTCGCCAACTATATGGACTGACCAGGTCAGAGAAGCCACTTCCTCAAGGAAATTCCATCAAGCGGTGAGGGCAACAATAGAATGAGACCGATGGAAACAACTGATCAAAGAATACGATGCCTTCACGTTCTTCAGGAATGAGGGACCGGTTAAAGAAGACGATCGATAGTTAACATGTAGGTTTTTTTTGCCGAGTCAGTATTTCGTTGAAAACTAAATATTATCGTCAATGGTCAACAATTGGTGCCTTCAATATATTGTACACCCCTAACGGTGCATTGTATCTAAATGTCAACGAACGATAGCAATTGTAAATTGTAATACAGTAAAAATACATTTGCTTGTCAAATACAAAATGTTTATCACAAATCATTCGACAACATCATTTATTGTATTCCCTGTATCCAAAAGGTTACAACTGCCAAAATACAAAATTAAGATACTCCCTTTTGCTTCCAGGGTGCTGTTTCCCTGTTCAAGTAAAGCGAAGAGCCAAACAATAATATAAAATGTACCCAAATTGATATCTAATGGAGTCGGTCACGGCACCGTCGAATGCAATTATAGGAAGCAATTTGTTGGAGTCTCCGCGTACAGTGTACTGCCTAGAGCTTCCGATTCTGGGATTTTTTGTATACTTAGGTGATACCGGAATTTCGAGATTGTCCATACAAAAAATCCAAAGATTGAAAGCCTAGTACTGCCACTGTTCAGTCCATCGAGAGCTGAATCGAAGTTTGTCACAGACATAAATCCAAAAGATATGCACCATTTGTCTTTTACCGTAACTATACAATATTTACACATGTATTGAGGCGAAACTTGTATAGGTTAAAAACTAACTTTTTTTTTTTTAACTAAAAGACCAGGTGTAGGTACGCGACAAATACTACCTGTCACTTTCTTGTCATTACCGTGCGAGCAAGATAGAGGTGACACTAGTCGCACGACATACGAAATCCGCAGTTTGCCAAGTTGGCATATTATAAATATCTGCACTATATTTATTTTAGTTTTATTAAAACTGTACTGGTGTACGGGCAGCCGTCCCTGATGAAGGGCTCCATACGAGATCGAAACATGCCGGGCCGTTCCTGACAATTTCACGTGAGTGTAAACCGCTTAATACAATAATTATATTTATTTTATTTCATTTAGGAATAAACACACCGCATGAGTATCTATATACTATTATAAAATTCTAGATTTTTATTAAAAATCAGTTTTCTTTGGTGAGGGGTCATGATTTCCGGAAAAAACGATCGTCGTTTGTTTTGTATGGGCGGGCTCCGCCGTGCTAATCTGGCGCCATCTGTTTTCATAATTTCCTTTGTCCTCGCCTGACGCCGAAACGGCTTGACAGATTTTAACCAATTTTGGTACAGGGAGAGCTGGACATCCAAAGATGGTTATAAGATACTTTCTATCCGTCTACGACGAAGTTGCGGGCACCTGTTAGTATATGTATAAATGTGTGTATTTCAGCAAAATAGTTGTCTATTCATGTGGCTCACCAGCCCACACGCACGCGTAATGAGAGCTTTATACAGGGTGTCCCAGGGGTAATTATGCGTCCCCAATGCACCCCCGAATTCACGTCACCCCCGACCACGTACATAGCAGCCTTTAATTTGGTTTAGCACTTATAAATATACAGTATTTGGGAGTCCACCAACGGACCAGGAAAAAATATTTTCCTGTTTCAGTTTGTTGTCCGTCCGTCTGTCTGTCAAGATCCTTTATCTCAGGAACGCGTGGAGGTATCGAGTTTAAATTAAAACCATATACTCAGGTTTATCAGTCCCTTGTTGTTGTTGAAAACGAACTCTCAAGGGAATCAATCATGTCTGTTGACCTAAAACTATGAAAGGCAAAAAGTAATACCTCTTATACTACAAGTACCTATAAAGTTTGTCGCTTAGTACCAGTGAATGCATATAAACAGTAGGTACATTTTATCTTTCCGTTAGAGCAATATGATTTGAGCATGCAATGTGATTTTATGATCGTTCAGAACCTACTTGACCGGTTTTTTTATTTAAAAATGTTTCCATAGAAGTCAACGGGTAAACACTAAGTCTGTAAGCATTTGACGACGCGGTAGGCTCAGTTTGTAAGCACTTGCCTACTGAGCCGGCGGTCCCGGGTTCGAATCGTGGCCAGGGCAAATATTTGTGGTTGGGTCATGGTTGTTCTATGTATTTAAGTATATATTTATCTATATAAGTATGTATACCGTCGTCTAGTACCCATAACACAAGCCTTCTTGAGCTTAATTGGGGACTAGATCGATTTGTGTGAGGTTGTCTGATATTTATAAAAAAAAAAAATACACAGCGGCGTAGTAAATTATTGTTAAGGGTATTGAAAGGGTAAACTTTCTAATTAATCCCATTGGCATGAAATTAGAATCTGATGGTGGAATACTGAGAAAACCGAAAGAACTCTTAAAAAATCATAGGCACTGACCGAGATTTAGATATATTTTTTTTAATAGCTCGAATTTTCTGTAAGCATGGTTTCTCTTCATTGACGTCGTTTTTTTTAAAGTGATTAGGTATCAATCACTTACTTACTTACTTTCCACGGCGCAGCGACCCAAAGTGAATCTTGGCCTCCGACACTAAAAGACGCCACTCCTTCCGGTCTCGGGCTGTTTGTTGCCAGTCAGCCACACCCAGCTCAGACAGGTCCCTCTGCACCACGTCCCTCCAGCGGTATCTTGGACGACCCACCGGCCTCTTGCCCGCCGGTCGACCAACATACACTCTTCTAACTGCGCGATCATCTCCCATTCTCTCTAGGTGCCCAAGCCATCGGAGTCGGGCAGATTTAGTTTCACCGATGATATTTGGCTCGGACACGAGATCTTCAATCTCCTGGTTCTTTCGGATGCGCCAGTTACCGTCCTCCATTTTAGTCGGGCCCAGAATCTTACGGAAGATCTTCCTCTCAGCCACTAACAGCTTGTTCTCCTCGCTCAGCGTTAGCGTCCAAGCCTCGCATCCATACATTAGGATCGGTCTGATTATGGTTTTATAGACACGGATCTTCGTATTTCGGCTGAGAAGCTTGGACACCAACACCTGGTGGAGTGCGGCTGTGCATCGCAGGGCGTTTTGGATTCGGAGATTGATTTCCTCCTCTCTCCTATTGGTGGTCGTGAGTGTGCACCCTAAATATTTAAATTTATTTACACCTTTGTAGGTCTTGCTTCCCACTCTCAGGTCTTCCTCTCCTGCTCTCGTGTTCCCAAATCTCTTCATGTGGAAATACTCCGTTTTCTCCCGACTTATCCTGAGCCCTACTTTCCTCCCTTCCTCTTCCAGTACTTCTGCCATACCAACAACATCTTCCTTTCTCGGTCCAAGTAATGCCAGATCGTCGGCATATCCTACGACCTTGTGCCTGCCATTCAACTCTACTCCGACGTCAAGTGCCTGGACATTTCTCATGACGTGTTCGAGCACTAGGTTGAATAACATCGGCGACAATGCGTCCCCTTGTTTGAGGCCCGTTACCACGTCGAATTCTCCGGTCAGATTGCCTCCTACATTCACTTTCATCTGACTGTATGCTGTGGCGGTCTGAACCATTCGCACTAGTTTTGCTGGTATTCCAAACATTTTTAATATGGCAAACAGCACCTCCCTATCCACACTATCATACGCTTTTGTAAAGTCAACGAAGAGGGCGTGGATGCTCTGTGCGTATTCCCACCTCTTCTCCATAAGGTCCTTAAGGAGGAAGATTTGGTCAATTGTGCTGCGGTTTCGTCTGAAGCCACATTGGTAGTCTCCCAGAATCTTTTCTGCATAAGGCTCAAGGCGGTTCAGTAAAACGTAAGAGAATACTTTGTATGCGGTGGGTAACAGAGCGATGCCTCTATAATTAGAGCACTTTTTCCTGGACCCTTTTTTGTGTATCGGGCAGATTACGCCCATATTCCATTCTGTAGGTTGTCTTTCTTCTTGCCAGATCTTAACAATCATCTCATATAGGCGCGATTGCACCGCACCACCCCCATACTTCCACAGCTCTCCTGCGATTCCGTCAATTCCAGGGCACTTGTTATTTTTGAGCCTGTTGACTGCCCTATTAACTTCTTCGAAACTGGGTACTACCACTTCCTCATCATTAACTTCACCTACCTCAGGTAGAGGCCCTTCGACAGGGGGGCAGTTCAGTAGGTCTTCAAAGTATTGGCGCCATTCGCTCTTTAAGTCTTCAGCGGAAGATAGAAGTTCACCATCTGTGTTTTCCAATAACTGCGTTCTTGGTTGGTATCCTTTCCTTTCTGACTTAAGCTCTAGATAGAATTTTCTTGACTCACTTGCTCTTATTAGAGTTTCTATGTCTTGGAGCCTCTTCTCTAGGCGGCGCCGTTTTGCCTGACGTATAACATTTCGGAGCTTTGCCCGTGCCTCCCTGTGGTGATTTATCCATGTAGTATCCTGTTCGGCCAAAACCTTATACTTCCGTCTCTCTTCTAATGCTGTCTCACATTCCTCATTCCACCATTTCCTCTTTTTGTGTTTCTTCCTTCTACCTAATATCTTCATTGATACCTCCTTCACTATATTTTTCGTTTCATCCCAAATTTCGTTTATGTCTTCTTGAAGACTTAATTCTTCGAACTTGTTATTAAGTTCAAGTTGAAATACTTTCAGGATGCTACGATGTTTCAACTTCTCTATGTTCACAGAGGGCTCTTTTCGTATGTTATCTTTGTGCGTCACTTTGATCCTTGCCTTCACCTTAATCCCAAGTAAATAATGATCAGAGTCACAATCCGCTCCCCTAAATGATCTCACATCTTTGATTGAGCCTTTATGTCTCATGTCCACCAAAACATGATCGATCTGGTTTATCGTCACTCCATCATTTGATTTCCACGTCCCTTTGTATATAGTCTTGTGTGGAAACATAGTGCTCTTGACTACCATTGACTTCGATGCAGCGAATGAAATAAGCCTCACACCGTTGTCATTGCTCTCTGCATGTTTGCTGTGCCTACCAATGGTAGGGACGAAGACTTCCTCGCGTCCAACTTTTGCATTGAAGTCTCCCACCACAATCTTCATGTCAAATTCAGGGAGTTGGTCGAAGACCAATTCAAGTTCTTCGTAGAATTGGTCTTTAATATCAGGATCCGTAACTTCAGTTGGCGCATATGCATTGACTATTGATATGTTGAAAAAGGTCGATTTCAAGCGTAGAAGGCATATTCTCTCTGATATTGGTTCAAATTTCAAGATGTTTCCCAAAATCTTGTTGTTGATTAGGAACCCAGTTCCGTTAACACATTTGCTGTTATCATTTCCACTGTAAAACAGTGTAGCATTATTATCTATATTACTTTCACCGCTACCAGGCCATCGGATTTCTTGGAGTGCTGCGATGAGTATATTGTAGCGTCGTAGTTCTCTGTTGAGGACGTACACAGCACCCGGCCTATTCAGGCTCAACACATTCCACGAGGCTAATCGAAAGTCCATTGTTCCATGCCGAGAGTCGTCGTTGAGAGGGGATCGTTCATATTCTTTTTGTGTCGGTTTCTTCTTTTCGGTCTTATCAATCACGATTTTCACGAATATCGAAAACGCGCACAAAGCGTTACCGCCACAGGTGTCACACCCAGCGAGCGAAACCGCAGACTGTACCTTACCATGAGCTTACAGTGACTGTACTCGCTAACTTTTCCCCTCCTCGCTATAAACAGTAGGAAACATTAAAAAAAGAAAAAAAAAAACCTAGCTTGGTAGAAGATCCGGCGCACCCGCGGATACATTGAAAAAGTGTGCGTGTGGGTTTAAACCTAATTTATATAATGATGGTGTGGAATATAGGTGCCGGACGAGATAAATTTTACCTCGTCGTGTATAGTTTAGTCCTAGGTGAAGAATCTTGGAGGTCGTAAAACTTCACAAGAGTCGGGTCATTGTCTGAGGTCGAGCTGTCGAAGAACGGCGGGATCATCGCATTCGCGACTGCGTCAACGATTTGTATGGAGAATTGTAGTTGTACAAAGTAACCGCTAGGGGCGCGGTACTAGTCTCCATACAAATCGTTTACGCTGTCGCTAGCGAGACGGTCACGGTAACTCATGGTAAGGGTACTGGTACTGGACACAACTAAATTGCCTCGTTTCGCGAACTACGACTTTTGTCGCCGACCGACAAGCGTACGGATACGGACACGTCCGTAGTTCATTTTATCCGAACTACTAGTAAAAACAAATGTCTACACGCCTATTGTAATGTTGATACCTGATTTTGTGACGATCATAAAAGTTAAACACCATTATACAGGGTGGAACAGATCGAGGGACTTTTAAGCAAATAGAGAATTATTCAAACTGAGTACCTACTTTATTTTTCACCAATGAACTATGTAAATATTTCTATCTATTTTTGAGATACAGTTTGTTCAACATTAGTGTAAAAATCTGCACATATCAACCCTAACATTTTTTATTTGATAACTTTTTTTATTTTTAAATCCAACTTTACTATTATAATAGGTCGATTGTAGATTACTCAGATGAGGCTATCCTGTCAGCCCAGTCTTTAGAAATGTTCCATCATGTATAGAAACATTTAACAAAATGGATTTTCTTCCTCACGATCGGTCTTATTCTTGGACGTAAATTTTAAGTTATTTCCTTTGAGAAGGCAGTAACATATTGGAACTTAATAACAAACAAAATGATGGCTCAAATCTCGCAAGTGTTTCATCTGGAAATGAACCCATCGATCGGTCCGCTTGGCCGCTAGCCAATGGCTATTGTGGCTACGTAACCATTGTAGCCACCGTAGCCATTGTGCTACGCCGTAGACCCGCTACGGTGCTACGAATCACGAAATGTTTGTCTATTGTGAGGTTTTTTAATTGAAATACGTTTTGTATTGACGTGTGGTTTCAAAGTTTTTGCGTGAAGTTTACTGAGTCTTAGGTTGACTGTTTTATTACAAAATAAAGCTCGGGGTTAGCTTAGAGGGGAGACCTAAGGTAGATGTAGTATGTACAATCACAAGATATTAGGTTAAGTTAAGTTCACTGTAATCCTCTTTCTCCTTGCGTCGTACTCTTTAGAGTTGTGGATGGTCGTGACCTTCCTTTTGCATCACTTTCTCTCGTATGACATTCATCTATTCGCCGATAGTCCAGGGATTTTTTATCGGAAGGTTCTGGCCTTCCTAACTTCATGTACATCTTGATATGTTTTAAATGCTACTAGCTACTGCTAGTTGCGAAATGATTGTTTGTAGTTTTTATGTAAATGTTTTGGTGTACCTATACTGTGAATTTACATGTAAATAAATAAATAAATCTGTTTATGTCCTAGTCTGTTTCTGTCTAATTACGGTAATCATTGGCGATTTTTTCGTATCCTACATACGGAAAAAATCACCAACTGTTGAGTTTTTTTCCCAACAGTGGTCTCCTCTTAAATCTGAAATGCCTGTAGGTTCAGCTCAGAGAGTGTGTAAAAAACGAAAGCTTCATAATGAGATCGAAACATGTCGGGCCGTTTTTGATTTTTTTTAAGTTTAAGCCGTTTTTGTAATTATTTAAAATATCTCACGATAGTTTTAAAAGTGCCCTTGTTTGTTTACTTACAGAATAATAGTACATTACTGCAGACGCCGGAGAAAAAGGGCTTGCCGGGTGAATAGGTATGTATAGACGGATAGTGATACGAAATAAGAAAATACTCCACTCAAAACTTCCTGCCCGTCTAGCACAACTACGCTTCGCGACTCTTGTCGCGCCATATCGCATCGTCCGTCACTTTCTCATATTACAGCGAAGAAAGGGATACGTAATGTTTCTCGCGCGAGAAAGAGTCACATATCACAGTTGTGCTAGAGGCGCTGGCCTTCAATTTTGGTTCAAGTGTGGCCCCAAACGTGATACTTCGAAGCCTGTTATAACGCACGGTATGACGTTTCATTGCATCTTTGAGAAAAGTTCATTGTTTAATTATCATTAATATTTAGAGAAAACTTCAAGACTTTTAACATCGATTCCCAGAAAGTAAACAAAACGGAAGTAAATCAATGTTCGGTAGCCTGCCGGCAAAAGCCGCACCACACGTGCCCCCACGTGCCCTCGGGACATCGATCGCGACGCAGACGTCACGACGCTTATTTATCGCGATGCCTCGGGCCGCGGAAGAGTTGCCGGTACAAGATAGAATCGAAGGTCCGATATATTTATTTACTAGCTGCGCGCTCGCGCGGACTTTCCCGCTTATCCCACGGGAACATTAAATTGTTTGGGGATGAAAAGTAGCCTATGTGTTAAACCAGGGTGTCAGCTACCTTCATACTAAAATAAATCGAAATTGGTTAAGCCGTTTGAGCGTGAAGAAGTAACAAACATACACGTAAACACACTCACAAACTTTCGCCTTTATAATATTAGTGTGATTTACGGCATATTTGACTATTTGTACGTTCCATACATCTCAATACTCTCCATGTGTCCTGACTTGTCTTAGTAAATACGATTATAACCTCAAACTGCGGCTTTTTGTCGAAAACTGCAATTTTGTCATAAATTAAGTAAACTTGAGTCACTATTCTATAAATTAAGACAACAGAAAGAATTTTATCCAGCAAGTGAATCCTACTCCGAGCAACAAAAAAAGTGAATCCTACTGACATGTCAGTAAGCCTAACTGTAATAACAGGTAGGTTAGGTTTACTGAAATGTTAGTAGGATTCACTGATTATTCATTTCAATGTTCCGGCCCCGCACAGCTATATTGTGGAATATATTATCGCTCGCGGTATTTTCAGACCGATACGACCTACGAACCTTCAAGAAAATAACGTACTCCCATCCGTAAGGCTGGCATCTTGCCCTTATGTTAAAGGTGTCCACGAGCGACGGTTATCGTTGATCATCAGGCGACCTGTCTGCTCATTTGCCTCCTATATCATAGAAAACCTGAATACAAAATGCAGTTATTCGCTACATATGAACGCCTACGTTTTTATTCACCCCTTCCTGCCCCTTGCGCACTTAGACGCCGCTCGTTGTCCTGTCTCATTTATGCTTCATGGCGGTCTGCGTTATTAACTTAGTTACGTTCGGCGCTGCGCCGGAAGCATGTTACCAATAACAGTAAGGTCTCCCTAACATAGGGGATGCTGGAAGGCAGACACCCCTTGGTAAGAGTCTGACGTTCCAAATTTGTAATCTAAAAACTATCGCGAAAGTAACGAGAAAAGATATTCGATGAAGATCTGTTAAACATAAAAAGTATTATGACACACGCTTTTATTACGTTCACTTGTAACTAAGTTTGTTAGTTAATTACTCAATTTGTAACAAACAATGTAATAAAATCTTGGCAGTCAATTTTAACCTACTTCTAATTGTCATGTCGACATTAAACTTTGCGTGTATATATAGTTCACATAACAATGCAATAACTTGGTATCTTGGAGCTGTTGTGATGATGGAGACGGAAGGTGGCCGTGGGAACTACTAACCAGCACAAAATGCACCCATCGTGTTTGGGCTCGTTAGTCCTCGGGCTGATTAGTCTTGATGAGCAATTAACGCTTATATGAGAGAGTTAAGTCGTGGAAAAGCTAGTAAAAAAAAAAAATTTTTTTTTAATATATCACGGAAATCAACCCACTAGGGAGTGAAATAAGGGGTTGGTTTTACATAGGCTTGTGTTTCAACGCCTACCAAATATGATTAAACGCCTACCAAATATGTTGATAAATTACTTCCAATAAATTCTTAATGCTTGTCAAAACGGATGAATGCTCACCAAATAGTGTATCCCAAACTATTCTATAAATAAAGCAAATAATTCTTTTTCTTACATGCTACAAAAATATATGAACACCGTTAAAGTTAATTTCAGACCAAAAAATCTATATTATTTTTAAATGGATGTCACCAATATTTTATATTATTACTTCCATTTTAGTCATTTTTGCTGAGGCAAAAAACTAAATGCTCACCAAAATGGCTTTTTTCACCAAAATTTCAAATTGGTGCTAGGCGGCTAAAACTCGGTATCGGGGGGCTACCGCACATTATGGAGCGTTTTTAGGGATATAAAAAAAAAACTAACCTAACCTAACCCGGCCGAGTCGGATCTGCTCTGAAAGGTGATCAGGATTAGATCTTTACCTAGCTGAAACACTAATTTATGGAAACAATATTTGGTGAGCAAAAAATCCATTTTGGGAAGCAAAAATATATTTTTGGTAATAATTTTGATGTTTTATGAAAACAATAAAAATAAGAGCAAAATATCCATTTTGGGAAGCAAAAAGATATAATGACTCAACATAAAATTATTCTGGTGTAATGTATATCGATTTTGGAATACAAAATGATTTAATTTGGAGAGCACTGTATAGAGTGTACTGTGTAGAGTGCACTGTGTAGAGACGCAGCGTTGGAAGGCCTCCAACAAGGTGGACCGACGACCTGGTTAAGATCGCGGGTAGAAATTGGATGAGGGCGGCGCAAGATCGATCGTTGTGGAGAACTTTGGGGGAGGCCTTTGTCCAGCAGTGGACGTCTATAGGCTGATATGATGATGATGATGATGATGATGTATAGAGTGGGTTTAATTTATATGGAGGCAATTCATTTTATTTGGAATTTAGTTTTGTGGTTTAACAGCCATTTTGGTGAGCGTTTAAATTGTTCCCTTTTAGATACTATGAATGTCAGATCACCTATCAGTTTAATAATAATATTCACTTAAAATTAATGTTTGCCATCCACTTTTAAATAGGCGTTTTATTAGATCCTTATGAGTTATGGCGGTTAACGAATATACGCGGACAAAGTCGTGGGTAGCAGCTTTTGCACAATAAGTTTAACAATGAATTATAAACACAACTGTAACTATCATTGATTTCAGATGAAGTTCGAGTCTGCACATCAAAAGAAAACATGGCGTCGTCAACAGCAAATGCAAAAGTTGCTCGTTTAGCTGAGACACGGTTGATTTAAGGAAAAGGGGCACTGGCACAGACTAAATAGCAATCTGAATCACAATTCCGTCAAATAATTCACATGACTACCGAAAGTTGTGCGGTAGGGATGTCCCATCATTCTGCGTTTCGGTACAGTATTTACCCAAGTACAGTACAGTTAACCTTTTGATTTTGAACGTCAAAGCGGACGGTAAAGCAATTCATTATGCCACTTACGCCATAAAAAAACAAGTGCTCTAAAATTAACAGGCATTAAAAAATACTTGTAGCGGCTCGAATAAGTACTTAACGAAGTTTTGATCATCAAAATTTTAAGGACATCAGGTGACCTTCCCGTCAATGGAACAATTTTCCGATGTCATGATAGAACGACTATGTCGGTCAAAAGGAAAACCATAAAGTAAACACAGTATAAGTTCAGTACACTGTGAAGTGAAGTGTACATGTAGCTGCTTGTAATGATTTATGTTATTGTTCCTTACCGAGGTTTTATGTCCCTTATATGTTATGTTGTTTTGCATCATTGTATTGTTACTTGTCGCCATATATTTCATGTCTTTGTCTAGTTTTCGGCATTACTGTACAGTGTTTCGTTTGTTATTGATCTTTCATATAAAATTTAGTTATTTGCTTATATATCCACATTTATTGTAATCTTGGTTACTATTTTTCACTTTTATTACTTGTATAATGTTATCTGTTAAATGTTAATGAGCTGTACACATTTTGGCATTGCATTCGATTCTCTTCTTTTTTCTTTTTCCGCTAACGGTCTGCAGTGACAATGACAGCACTGGCGCTTGTCAATGTCATTGTCTTGGCATTGACAAGTGCTTACGCTGCGTTCAGTCTAAGAGTGCAGCCGTGTGTGTGCGGTTCACCGTGGCGTCACCGATAGGTTTCACCGGAAGACCAGCGCTGGTTCCCGGGCCAGCATTTATGCTGAGGTGTGACCTTTTCGTGGCATACACAATAACGTTTTTATTTTATTTTATTTCTAATATTTGTTGTCCACTTTGTGTATGTTAACGAATAAATTTTTATTATATTCTATTCTACATACCTACTGTTTGCACAGGGTCGGTGAAAAGGTAGTGGTTCTTATTTGCACTCTTATACGAAACGATAGACTGTTGCAGCGTATAGACGTGATTTTTGCATTAAGATACGTCTTCACCACACCGAGAAGTCGCATGAGAAAAGGATATCCATTGTTAATACAGCATTCGGGGTCTCAAGGACCTTTAACTTTAAAAGTTTTGTCGCTAGGAACTGCCGATAAAAACAAAACCAGCCAAATCTGAGTGCACATTCGGGTACCAGCTGTATGACACACGTATAGCCTGTACCAAACGTACCAGTATTCTCTCGAGACGTCCCATCCCTACCCTGAAAGCTCGGAGCGCCGCATTAACTCGTGACGGAGCTTTTTTTATGTAAATGCTCATCCCGCCCCAAGGACGGGCTTTGTCGAGGCGGCTAGCTTTGCGTAAGGGAGTAATCATAACGGTTACTTGCAGTCATCGTGGAGTAATCATTTGGATGGAGCACCTGGGGTTGACAAATGAATTGAGCAAATGTATTTAGATTAATGATGAGTACCTAATCCTAATACCAAGTATTTCAGTGTATTAATAAAGGCGCAAAAATACATTGTGTACATACAAGGCTTCTTATCCTTTCAAAAATGCTGATTGTTTTAGAGATTTTTCTCTATGATCAAACATGTTTCTTAACATATTATCAATGTTACTACTTAGGACAGAGCCACTGTGATTTATTGGTATATATATAACGGCGCGCGCTTTATTTAAGACGTTTGGTTGTTGATTTGTCAATTTAATCGGGTACTATTTAATAGTGTTGATGTCAAAATTATTATTTTTTAAGAGCGGGTAATCCCGAATGGAGTTGTAAGTGTCATGACGAGTGGGACGTCATTCGTTGATAGCTACCCGCGCGTGATGGTTGCTTGCAAACCCCAATGGGTTAATCGAGCCAATGCTCTTAATCGTTATTTAGTATTGTAATCAGTTAGTATTTTTAGTTAATTAAATAGTGCAGTGATCTGATTTCATTATACGTCTCTTATTTTTTGAATACCTGCGCGAACTCGCCCACTAGAGCCTCTCGCAGTCCCAAGATGGCCGACCAGCCTCCGGACTGCCGTGATCGGCCACCCGATCCTCCGATATCAGAGGTGGAGATAACAGAACCAGCGCAGGATCACCCGACAGGTCAGAACGTAGTTAACCGTCAAGATAATACTGATTCTCGCATGTGGAAGATGCTATTTGAAATGCAACAAAGACAAATGATGGAACTGATTCATACAATTAAGACACCTACGACTAGTGAACCTAAATTAGTGCTTCCCGAATTTAACCCTGATTTACAAGATAGTGACGCGCGGGCTTGGTGCGCTACAGTAGACTTGTGTATGCAAGAAAGACAATTATCGAGTAGCAGCCTAATTATTGCTATGAGTCGAGCGCTCAAAGGGACCGCAGCATCATGGCTGGGCCAGAATAGTTTTGTTGGGATGACTTGGCCTCAGTTGAAAGACCTGATTCTGGCTCGGTTTGATTATGTAGAAACGCCTGCTGCTACATTATACAGACTGTTCAACGAGAACCCAAAGGAGGGTGAGTGTTTGGCATCGTACGCTAACCGATTTTTAAGCACGCTCATCGGTCGATGGCGTTCTTTATCGACTGAACAGATAGCGATAGCCGTAACCTTAGCACATGCATCGAAGATTGAACCACGACTACAAAGACTGACCTTTACAATGGAAATTGACACGCGAGTGAAGTTGCAACAAGAACTGATGGCTTTTACGTATCGTAAACGAGGTCCTTCATCGCAAGACAAGCCGGTGCCGCATGTCGACGCTAAGAGAATACGATTAGATCCATTAAAACGGAAGTGTTACGTATGCAACGAGCCGGGACATATGGCAATTGATTGCTGTGCTAAAAATAATGGAAGTCAAGCATCTACGTCGAAGAATTCCGCTGACTTTGCGAAGAAACCTTCGTCGCTTACGTGTTTTTCCTGTGGCGAGCCAGGTACATATCTACGCGTTTCCCGAAGAAAGAAAATAAATCAAGTGTATCGGCTGTTGAGCGTCGAGTGGATGTCTGCACAATCAAGCCAGCTTCAGATCTACTCTCTACTGAGAACGGTGAGAAGTTTTCATTCTGTATTGCTTCTGGTGCCGAATGCTCTTTAATTAGAGAAAGTTTAGCTAGCAGATTCCCTGGTAAGCGACAGAATAGTATAGGTCAATCTAGCTTACAGTTGCAACATCCAAATAACAGCTACGGTTAAAATACAGGGCTTCTCAGAGCAATTGTCATTTCACGTAGTCCCCAATAGCTGCCTCTCACGCGACATCATGGTATAGTGGGATTTATTGGCGTTAAGGTTTTCGATTGAATTAAGCGAGAATCGACTTGTCCTAAACAAAACAAAGATAGTTAGTGATTTGTGATGTCGGTTCCAAGGTACGTGACTTTTAAAACATTGACACCAACATCCCAAGTGATTATAGGGGACAGCTATATAGATTGCTTCATGAGAATGCGGACCATTTCGTGGACGGAACTCCTTCCGGTAGAGTTAGCACAGGGCAGTTAAAATTCAAGTTAGCGGTCCTGAATCGTACCGTACAACGACGTCCATATCGGTTAAATACTGCGCTATAGAGAAGCGAAAATAGCCTATTTAGGGTCAGGATGCCCTAACGGCGCTGGTGAGTAAAAAAAAAAAATGGTGACTGTTTACGGTAGTTTTTGCGATAAATACCTAGGGATTGATTTTGATCGCTTTATTTGACCTTGGTGGTATACGGTGGCCTCGGTGGTATACGGTGGCCTCGGTGGCGTATGCCAGCCTTAGAAGTAAATTATCTACTCATAGTTTTGATGATAAGTTTAGTATGACTTGACAGTGGGTTCGAGCCTCGGCGGCTTCAATTTGCCTTGGTGGAACCAGGCGGCCTTGGTGGCATTAGGATGCCTTGGTGGCACTAGGTGACCTTGATGGCATTAGGCGGCCTTGGTGGCATTGGTGGCAATAGATGGCATTGGTGGAATTAGGTGGCCTTGGTGGCGTTAGGTGGCCTTGGTGGCATTAGGTGGCATTGGGTGTCTTTGGTGGAATTAGGTGGCCTTGGTGGTATTAGGTGGCCTTGGTGGCATTGGTGGCATTAGGTGGCCTTGGTGGCATTAGGTGGCCTTGGATGGCCTTGGTGAAATTAGGTGGCCTTGGTGGCATTAGGTGGCCTTGATGGCATTAGGTGACATCAGATAAAATAAGGCTTCGTTTATATTCGCTAACAGCATCGGGTCGTACTAGAGAAACGAGTTAACAATATGGCATCAGTGATTCGGTTTATTTATTATATGGTGGTCAGAATGACCGAGTGGAAAACTGTGGGCACATTCGTTATTTCATTGTTCACAGATAATGAGGAGACCCGCAACAGTACACACGAGGACGTGTGATAGTGCAGGACGGCCGTAACGGCGCGCGCTTTATTTAAGACGTTTGGTTGTTGATTTGTCAATTTAATCGGGTACTATTTAATAGTGTTGATGTCAAAATTATTATTTTTTAAGAGCGGGTAATCCCGAATGGAGTTGTAAGTGTCATGACGAGTGGGACGTCATTCGTTGATAGCTACCCGCGCGTGATGGTTGCTTGCAAACCCCAATGGGTTAATCGAGCCAATGCTCTTAATCGTTATTTAGTATTGTAATCAGTTAGTATTTTTAGTTAATTAAATAGTGCAGTGATCTGATTTCATTATACGTCTCTTATTTTTTGAATACCTGCGCGAACTCGCCCACTAGAGCCTCTCGCAGTCCCAAGATGGCCGACCAGCCTCCGGACTGCCGTGATCGGCCACCCGATCCTCCGATATATATATATATTTGAAACCTACAGTTTTCATTTTTCATTGACAATTTTTGATTAATAAGATACTCGAAATCGACAAAACTCACGCAGAAAACTGGTTCGCCTGCACGCAATGTTCGTATGCATGAAATAGCTATGTTATTATCGATAACTCTACTATATGTAAGTGCCTCTGTGGCCTACTTACTGAATAAAATTATTTCTTTTCATTTCATATCATGTCTACTTTAGTAACGTGCTCTATTGCATTTTTACTTTCATCACATACATTTTCTTAAATCTCAATTTGTAACAATGTTTCTTTTAATCCACATACAACCAATTCACAGAACACGAAAACAACACACTATCGCTAAATCTCCGACAATTAGGGATAACCGCTGCAATTACACTCGCACAACAAAAAAGGCTTTTACTGCTCGTAATAAATGCCAAAATCGCTCATCAACGCATGCAGGTAAAAATGTGGGTAGTAAATCAGGGAGCCATATACCCCACATGGCCGTAAATCTAGTAGGGCGAAGCGAGCGTAATTAAACAAGGTGAAGTGTGAACCAGCGGTGTTTCGGCGTTCGCGACTAGTGTAATAGCTATGGCAGTAGTGTAAGTATAGTGTAAGTCTACTTAAACTACACTTACAATTAGTCTTTAAGAAGATGACTCGCTCAGAACTGTTCAGAATAAGTGGTAACCTAAATTAAAAATTTATAACACTCCCCACAAAAGTAGCTGGTCATCATGAGACCCTCATTCAATGAGTGATATAGAAAATGCTATGCTACTAAAACTGAATATAGCTTCAATATTGGCTGAAATCTCGTTAAAGCTACTGATCCTATTTCCACCAAACAGCTAAGAACCATCTTGACGTCTTTCAATAAAAAAAAACACACTCATTTGGGAGCTACGATGCCACAGACATACACACAGATACACAAATATACAGATATACGTGTTAAACTTATAACACCCCTCTTTATTCGTCGGTGGGTAATGAAATGAACGAATGAAATGAAAATTATTTATTCCAGAATTCAAGAGATTCCATAATAATAACAATTATATAAAACTAGCGGCCGCCCGCGACTTCGTCCGCGTAGATTTTTGATGATGACAAAGATATTAAGATAGGTAAGTGAATTTTATTCTTAATTAAAATGTTCTAGACATATTACATTTCAAACAGTGGCAGACACTGATATGCAATTGTTAAAGAATTTTAGAAGATTTTCCAAGTAGATTACGGGAATTGTTTGCAGGATGCTTAATATTTATTCCGTCAGTTACCTGATGCTTTCAATCTTTGGCAAACATGACTCAGCATGATATAGAGCAACGCATAGATTTGGAGTTAGAAAATGGGGATCTTAGTTATTAAGAGTGATATTTAAAAAAATGATAAATATCGTAAGGCTGTTAAAACAATCTTAAACTCAGCACTGGAAATCGAGAGATGGAGGCGGTTTAATGAAGAGTATCTCTTTCAACAATAATAAATAATAAACTTTATTTCAAAACAATAATAAAAATGACCTCTTTTCATAAGAAGGCAGCACTGGTATTTGTACACGCCGGCCTGGCTATTAAACGAAAAGAGTGGTGTCTCGGAGTTCCCGAGGCTGGCCAAAATGTTTCTAAACGGTCTAGCAGGTACCCCAGTTATTAAAAAGGCTATTGTTTAAAGAAAATGCTGAAATGTGACCATTAAAAACTAAATGCACATAAGCGAATTTAATGATGCGATTACTATTTTGGTCTACAGGCTAGTGGTATTGTTTGAAGAGTGATTCAATATATTCTGGTGCTACAGTTCTCTACATTTCTCAAGAAGCTAAATAAAGTAAGAATAGGTGTACCTTAGCGTAACACTTCTTTATAAACAACATTAGCGGTGTTCCCCATACAAACTTTGCACCCCTTTTTAACCCCCTTTGAGGTGAAATTTTCCAAAACGCTGAAATCACTTTTTTTGTATTTGATTAAGTAAGCTATGTACAAAGTTTTAAGTCTCTAGTTCAAAAAATAAAGTTTCTCCCATATAAACAATGCACCCCTTTTTAACCCCCTTAGGGGTGAAATTTTATAACGCTGAAAGTACTTTTTGTGTTTATGAATAAGTAATTATTCTACAAAGTTTCAAGTCTCTAGCTCAAAAAAAAAGTTTCCCCCATACAAACTTTGCACCTCTTTTTAACACCCTTAGGGATTGAATTTTTCAAAATCGCTTCTTATCTCTAGCCCACGTTATAACAGTAACCTACTGTGCAAAAATAAACTCTCTATCATTAGTAGTTTCGGCTGTGCGTTGATGAGTCAGTCAGGACTTCTTCTTAATTTTTTATAGATTAAAAACAAAATACAATTTACAAATACACATATACCTACTATAGGTTAAAAATGCATCTTAAGTTACAGTAAACAATTATTTCTGTGACATGGAGACGTTCCCTTTTCTAGGTTCGTAATCATTCACAGTCCGACTCACTGGTAGGGAGGAATCTTGTCACAAAATGTGATAAATTTGTAATAATATTGCGTAAAAATATGTTATTTTTTTCAAAGATTTCAAAGATTTTTATTTGCCGGAATACAGTGTTTTAGATGTTAAATACAAAACTTTTAGTATCATGTATTCAGCCTATATGTAGGCATGCAAAATTTAGAGTAGAATTTAAAAAAATAAAAAAATAAACATTGAATTGTAATAATCTAAAAAGTAACATTTCCAATAAATAATAATAAAATCAAAATATAATGTCAATAATAATTACCTGATTCTACATGTCTCGAGAAAATATTTTACGCTATCAGGATTGCAAAAAAATTTATGTCACATAGATGCCATTACAAGATAAATATTTGAAATGTCTGCGATCATCATTCGCCCAACAGGTATAAGTTAAACAGTAAATAAATTTGATTCATTTTTGTATCTCTTCCAACTATGTCCCTCACACAGCGATTCCAAATAATAAAAATATCATCGATCAAAAAACTTATTAGCAAATTAATCCCGATGAAACACCGATGAGATGAAAAAAGCATATTCATCATAATATCGAGCTGCAATCAGTCAGCGCCGTCGCGCCATCTGGCGATCAGTGGACGTCAACGCGACGCTTTGCGAGCGATGAAATTGCTGGCAATGTCGAATCGAATGGCGATTGAGAAGGTTCCGTGAGATTGTGGGTTTATTTTTTATTGATGACTTTGAAGCTTTGCAACAAAGAAAAATTTCTGGATCTTTAACATTCAGTGTCCCCTTGAGAATTAGAAAAATTATCACGAATTTAAACAATTTCAGGGAGACGCTAGCATTGCTTTCGAGTGGAAGGCGTAGCCGCGGACTCCTTAAACTAAACCGTACCTAGTCCCAAAGTAAGCTCAAGAAGCTCCTATTTCGGATTCTCGTTCTCCATACCAAGACTGCCAAGGTGAGAATAAGCCAACTATAAAAAACGGTTTAGAGCAGAAACCATCAAAACGACCAATTCAACTATAACCTACAAGTACTAAGTATATTTTCTTCCTCGCTTCCTCATGACTGAGGGTCGTGACCATTTGAGGCCGTTATCTGTTGCACCAAAGCTCTCCACTCCACACGGTTTTCCGCCTTCCGGTTTGACGTCTGTAGTTTCCTGACAGGCTTCTTTCACGGCATCGGTCCATCGGGTCGGTGATCTCCCACGGGCCCTTTTTCCTTCCACGTGGCCAACTAGTACCTAGCTTTTCCAAACTATCTGGCTCGCGTCTAGCCACGTGACTGAAATACTGCAGGATCCGCTGGAGGCAAATGGTCGATAAGCGGCACTTGATCTTCAGTTCGGCGAGGATCGACGCATTTGTGCGACAACAAGTACCATAGCTATTACATAGAAATAAAATAAATATTAAGGGACAATCTTATAAAAATCGCCCCAGTCCCAAACTAAGCAATGCTTGTACTATGAGTACTAGACGACGATATACATTCAATGAATAAAAACCTGTATTTAAAACATCCATGACCCAGGGTCAAATATTCGAGTTCATCACACAAATATTTGCCCTGGCCGGGATTCGAACCCAGGACCGCTGGCTCAATATGCAGCTGAACTACAAACTGCGCCAACCGCGTCGTCATAGTATAGCACGTGTGATGATCTCGTTAGAGACGAGCCAGCAGTGAAAGAGTCACCATACCATCGAAAAACTTTAGGTTATTGTTTAGGTCATTTAAAATATACACTAGAATGGTTCTGGATTTTATTCCCTCTTTAGTCATCTTTTGTCTACCGATCCCTGACACCGCAACCAATACTGTTTACCAAAAGGACTGCTCAAATACACAAAATAGCAACAATAGTATTGTTCGAACAACTGTGTCCTTTCGCTGCACCCGACAAGCGATTTCTGGCCGTACGCAGTTGGAATAGAATCCCTGAGTAACGCTCCGGTTAGTTGGTGTTGTCGGGCGTATGATAAATGAGTTCCAAGTTTGGAGTAACGCAGATGTATCGGATACAGCGTCCATCATATTTGCTTTGCCCCGGCAAGGCAAATACGCATTGTTGCGCTTTTATTTAACCAAGCTTGATAATTGAATTAATCCCGCGCATTTAGCAAATGACAGTTTGATGAATCGATGCCGGCCAATCAAATTGTTATTTCGCGAGAGAAATGCGAGGTTATTTTCCATAGGAATATTTGTGTGTGAGTTTCATCAAAAGGGTAGCAATCAGTACTACTATATGCAGTCATATTTAAGAAATCATCTTTTTTGCTTTGCCTATAATTATGTCCCACTGCTGGGCAAAGGCCTCCCTCTCTTGCGCCACTCGTCTCTATTGCCTACATGCTCCCTTCACTCGTTACTAAATGCGTTCAAGTCATCCCGCCGATATTATAAAGGCGAAAGTTTGTTAGTGTGTTTGTGTGTATGTTTGTTACCTACTTCTTCACGCTCAAACGGCTGGACCAATTTAGATAAATTTTGGTATGACAGTAGCTGACTACCCGGATTAGCACATATACTACTTTTTATCCCGAAAAATGTAAATGGAAGATTAGAGTCTACATCGTGAGAGGATTCAAGTCTGGGGGATAAAGTTAGCTCAAATTGTTAGAATAAACAGACGAGACATAGCGTGAGCCGGTAGGATAAGATGAGATATGATATAATGCTGTGGAATAAAAATGATACGATAAATACCAAAGCATCTATTCCACTTTGAGCAAGTGATCTTAAGCGAGTAACCTCAGGGAATGGATTTTATTTATCTGAATAATATATGCATATATTTTCATTCACGTGTCGACTAATGACTTAATAGTAGAGTATACGTGACCGTGTGGTTCGTGGAAGGAGCTTGCGACGCATAGGCCGGCGGAAGGCTGTGAAGACAGGCGTGGAAGGCTATGAATGCCTCCACCTTAAAGACCTCGATGCGAAACGCGAGCTTCGAAAAGCGCGACCCAGACCTTCCTACAGCAACACGTACCACGCTGACGGACAGCTTCACTGTCCCTCTTGTGATCGTGTGTTCGTAAACAAACTGGGATTCACGAGCCACGTGCGCACACGCCAGAAACAGTTGACAGTATGTCGCCATTGATGGATACGTCAAGGAGGACATCATCATCATAATCATCATCATCATACGAGACCGACAATTACTGTTTTAAGATGTCAAATTGGTGGTTACGGTGTTGAACCATTCCATTTTTCCTAGGCTTGAAACGAATGACCAAATAAGTAAAATCTCAAGGACAATTTATCACAAAAATAATACAAATTAACGTCACGGACGGAATCTATTAGACCATATTGCACCCAATAAGATCAGGCTTTTGAGGGTGGATCAAAAGAGATTGAAAGCGTTTTTTTTCCACACAAATATTCCAAATTTCGCCACCTACACTGAGTCATAACTAAATGGTAAATAATTCGTCCCCACCGCATAAATTATATTACATATTCCTTGCGCCCTCCTTACAAAACTAAAGGGACAATGTCGAATCGAACTTATTTTAATATAAATCGAAAATGCCCGTGACTGACGTACAGTCGCTGGCAATTAAAAGGGGTGTGCAGGCTGTCATCCATCAAGGGGGATTACCGGGGACACTATTATTATTAGCGATCCCGATAACCGGATCAATCCTGTCTCAGTCGACAATTGACGCACGAATTTTCGAATGTTTCGAACGATTTTAATTTTCGCCTGCGCGTTTTGTCGAATATCGAATGTGAAAGGTAAATTTTATAATCGGTGATATTTTTAACGGATGAATATTTTTTCTGATGTTCAAATAGCATCGTGAAAAGTGCCACGAGCAATGTCCTTCTAAATGGTTTTCTGCTTTGACATATATTATTTCAATAAAGTTCCAAAATAATGTAAGGTAAACGTCTCTGTGCTCGACACGCTAATGCCTACTAGTTGACACCATGCTGTCACCTCTTTTGTTAATGACATAACATTCAAGATGGCAACTATTGGGACGTTTACCTTAATGCTTTGTAGAATACTTGATTCTAATATTTTTTCCTTAGCCCTAAAAATATCCATTAGCTAAAATTGTTGAAATTCTTACAATAGGTACCGTGGTTAGGGGGTTACTTTGATCCGCGGGGTAACATTAGTCACTAGTTTTTTAACTAGGCAGCTTGTTTTCAAACGCGCTTATAAAATTTCTTGGTTAGAGTAGGCAACCTCGGCAGAAATACATTAGGTATGCCTTTAAAACTAGACGTATTCATGCTTAAAAACCGATGATCAATGTTGCCCCGTGGCTCAAAGTAATCCCTGTCCACAGTACACTTTAATTCACAACTTAGTAGGCAATGTCTACCTAAAATAACAGAAAATGTTCACAATTTACGAATTTAACCTATCAAATAATCGGCTTCACAATGTTATTAGAATATTTAAGATATTATTAGGTTCCAGTGAAGAAATAAAAATTCAATAGGAATTAAGTAAGCGAGCTTTGGCACTCCTCAAATTAAAATGAACCAGCAGTTTTGAGTTTTTCGATTATTCCCTCGGGAATCAAATTAAGTATGACATTAGCCTCGACTGGAGTTTCGACAATTTACATAATTTAATTCAATTCTCTTTTTTTACATTTACATTTCTAACCACCGATGCAAAGGATGATTTTCACTATCTAAAGGTTGTCTGGAAAAGTTCTTTTTAGCGACCGCCTGTTGTGTACTGTTATTTAAAAATTGTTTGTTTCCTAAACCTTTATTATAGGTGTACAATATACAGTCCGGTCAAAAAGAGTAAAAATTAAAAAGTGGCAATACTGTAGTATCGTCGGGTAAGTAATAGAACATATATAAACAATAGATATAACACTCATTAGACATAGGCTCAATTGGAATAAATTTAATTGGTATAATATTCAATTTGTATACTGAACGAAACATATAACAATAAAATGCATATTTTCATAGTATATAATGAACGGTAGATATAATGACATTGTGTATAATCATCTAGTGGTATAACATTTAAAACACTTAATTAGTATTACATATAATATACATTTACTCGAAACACCGAAGCAATCGACGCATCGAAGTAATGTTAGAAATCGTAAGTCACGTTGGACCTGCGCGGCTCGCTCGCTTCGCTCGCTCGTTAGGGTCATAGTTCAACCTAACACTCCTCCTCATTTCGCTCGTCGTCGTACCTAACCTAAGCAAAGTCAGATCTGCCTTAAGGTAGAATAAGTAATGTTAGGAATCGTAAGCCAAGTCGGACCTGCGCGGCTCGCTTGCTTCGCTCGCTCGTTAGGGTCATAGTTCAACCTAACACTCCTCCTCGCTTCGCTCGTCGTCGTACCTAATCTAAGCCAAGTCGGATCTGCCTTAAGGTGAAAAATGGTAATGTTAGGAATCGTAAGCCAAGTGAGACCTGCGCGGCTCGCTCGCTTCGCTCGCTCGTTAGGGTCTCAGTTCAACCTAACACTCCTCCTCGCTTCGCTCGTCGTCGTACCTAACTTAAGCCAAGTCGGACCTGCTGTACCTGCCTTGCCTGCGCTCGTTTCGCTCTTACAGATATAGGTAAGTACTCCGAATTTTTTTATTCCGTTTTTCAAAAATCCGGAATTTATCAGTTTTAAAAGTGAAAATGGCGATAATTGAAAATATGAAAGTTTATTTTACCGAATGTTAAAATTCCGAAAAACCTATGAAATTTCGGAAAATTTGAAATCGGAATTCTGTTTTCGGGCTAGAGCCACGTCGGGCTTTTAACTCTTCGATGTTATAATTCTCGGAAATAAAAAAACTCGGACTTGAAATTCGGAATATTAAATTTCGTGGTTTTTAACGATCGGAATTTTATTTCTTAGGAATAATTAATAAGCAAAATCGGAATAAAATATTTCGGAGTATTTGGGTGTTCCCTATAAAATGGTACTAGGTATGTCATATAATATTATTTTATATGATAGATATTTCAAGTGATATTATATTATATGTCATGATTGTTATACAAAATACATATTATATCTAAAATTATTAGGCAAAATAACCATTATAACATGTGATATTATATGAATTGAATGTTATACCTATCAAGCCTCATATTTCATGAAAATATGGTATTTCTTATTATATATATCGTGCATTATATCTTTTTAACCGACTTCAAAAAAGGAGGGGGTTCTCAGTTCGGTTGTATGTTTTTTTTTTTTTTTTTTTTTTTTAATGTTTGTTACCTCATAACTCCGTCATTTATGAGTCGATTTGGAAAATTCTTTTTAGGTTCATGAAAAGACATCTCAAGGTTGGTCCCATAAAATTTTGGTGAAGATCGGATGACGAGATCCATGAGGAATCGAAGGAATTCCTGAAATTTTATAGGCAGTCATAATATTTTTCATATATTTTCTAAAACTATTTAAGTATTTGCATATGGTAGTCATCATCTTCCAATGCTGAACTGATGATGGAAGGTACAACTCCTTAACGGTTAGGAGTTAGGAGATAATTAAAACGACATGCATTCCTTCAAGACCTCCCTGATCACCCCGCCATAAGTATTTCATATGAATCACTAAAAAGCGAAAAAAAAAATTTTTAACAAAAAAAAGAACCGACTTCAGTAAAACTAAAAATCCAAAAATAACCCGTTCAAGTACAGATTACATTTGACTCACCCTTTGAAGTCGGTGCCAAACCTCACGTAAACTTTAATATATAAATATAATAACAGTGGTTTGGGATCGACTTCAAAGGGTGAGTCAAATGTAATCTGTACTTGAACGGGTTATTTTTGGATTTTTAGTTTTACTGAAGTCGGTTCTTTTTTTTGTTAAAAATTTTTTGTATGTTTATAAATTGTAATTATACCAAAAGTTTGTATATAATATGGGACGCACCCAGTGTCGTCCCTTTCTAATCAATCTAAGAACTTTCGATTGGCATCATAAAACTACAGGATGTTTCGATTCCCAGGTGAGTGAAGCAATTTTTCTTTTTTAATCTGTGAATGTAGCATGATTTAATTTTAAAAATAAAAGGACTACCAGTCTATTCAGTCTACCATTTTACCCACTATATTAATTTGCCAGTTACAGTTGAGAAACTTCCTACGATTTACTACGCGCTCATTTTTTATTAATATTCCCGACTCACCCTTACTTATCTGTTAGCCCACTTAGCCCACCCCGACATTTCACCGTTATCACCCCCAAGCACTTCGACTTAAAGAGCATATTTATCAGGAAAACTCTGGTCATTTAAGCCCTTCTTGAAAATAGCAAATATCGGAATCACCCGACCAAAAGGTCATATTTTTAAAGAAAAAACCCGTCATTTAAGCCCTTCTTAAAAATAAAGCAAAGATTCATTTTTTAAGCCTACGAAGAATTATTCTGGTGCGAAAGAAATGGCACCACATAAGTGTGGATGAGGGATACGCGAGGTTTCGAGAAATGTTCTGGATTTGGGGAATGTAACAGACATTTGGCAAATGTCGAGCGTGATTTGAATGAAAAGGTTTGTTGATTCCTAAAGAGATGTATTCTAGTGAATAATTAATATCATATCATACACTTTTTTCTAAGACTTTTTACTAATATGTGCCAATAGGTAAGGGTGGTGTAAATATTTAGGCGTCTTGACTACGCGCTTCGTCACAGAGCGCAGAAATTTTGACCGTGAAGGAGTGCGCTCAGGTACATGGTTGTCGTATAATTATTTACATTATACTTATGTAAAGAAAAAATATAAATTATAAATAAATATCGGATAACCTCACACAAATCGATCTAGTCACACAGTAAGCAGCAGTAGTTAGATAGGCTGGTGTTATAGACACTGTAGACGTCGATAAACATACTTAATCTTTTGAACGGTTTTCCTCTCAAGTTAAAATGTGGCTTATACGGCAATAGTTGAAAAAGAAGGACCGGAAATATACCTTATCTGTCAGCAGGAAAATTGCCTTGACAGCGTCCGCTATAACCCATTTAGTGTTCGTTGGCGTCGTAGGCACGACAGCACACGACCACTTTAGTGGCTCTTGGCGCTCAAAGGGTTAAATATACAATAATATCCATGACCCAGACACAAATATTCGAGTTCATCATACAAATATTGCTGGGATTCGAACCCAGGATCACCGGTCACTACTATATTCAACAACTTTAGCTACTTACATTATTATATTTTTATTAGTTTTATTGAATTATGTAAATTGATAATCAGGGTAAAACAATTTCAAATTTGCTTTGATAAGTTGATATTAGAAAAAAAAACAACAAAATTTGCGTAATAGTACTTTTAAATTACATACTTACTTCAAAGCAATTTAATTTATTTTTTTCATGACATATTGAACAATTTGGTACCTATTTTTATAATTACAGTATGTGGTATAATTCAACATCCATCATCATGCCTAGTGCTTTAAGAAATTTGAAAAATCGACAAAGCCTTTAACTATCACTACCCAAATTCCAAACGACCTGTATATATCTTTACCACCACGAGTTTACGTGATCCTCTCGTTTACGCACTCGCTAACGAATGTGTATGGAGAATTGTAGTTCTACAAAGGAACCGCTAGGGGCGCAGTAGTGTTATCAATATAAATCGTATACGCTGTCACTAGCGAGTACGATCATTGGTTGTCTATTGTTTGACCGAATATAAGCATAAATATTGATTTGCTCGAATTTCACTTACCCGAATTTCATTTGCCCGAATGTTTCGTTTCCTAGAAAAGTCATTTGACATACTCTTGTTCCAGAATATTATATGTCATAATGATACGAATGCCATAAGTATTGTTTTCCATAATATTAAGTGCCATAATATTGCTTGATAGAATATTTAAACGCCATACTAAATGTCGTACGTCATTTTATCGTAGTTCTTTTAAAACTGTAAATTAGGTTAGGATTTGTATTTTGAAGCAAACATTCTGACGCTCCGCTCGCTTCGCTCGCTCCGCTATACGGGTCACAACACAAACCCAACCTAACCTATAGTTTTCGGTTTTAGATCCATGTATTATTTGGTAGCAGTTCTTCTAAAACTAGGTTAGATTGGTTTTGACGCTCCGCTATACGGGGTCATAAAACAAACCTAACCTAACCTACAGATTTCGGTTTTCGACCTATGTTCCATTTGGATGGCATATAACATTATAGCATGTGATATTTATGGATTACAATCTTTATGGAAAATGTGATTATTGGAATTAATATTATGGGAAACAAAGATTCTGGCATAGGATTAATATGGTAAATAATGATTATGGGGAACATAATTATAAGAAACAAGTTTCAGACTATTGAATATTATGGCAGACGAAATTCTGGCAAGTGAAGGTATACCCATGAACTCACGGTAAGGGTACTGAAACACGTTTTCACAGACCTAATGGTATACCCCTAAAGGTGCACCGTCACCGTAACATTAGGCTCCTGAAAGCCTACCGCATCCGTCTGCCCATTAATAACCCTCTCTTATCGTGGTTCGTTTTAAATATATTATGCGAGTGTAATTCTTCATGATATTTATGGCGGGATGTGAGAGCGGGCGTCTGCGAAATAAGCAGGTTTGGGAAATGTTTTTAGGACGACGTAAGAGAAGTTATGAAAATATACACTTAAAATGCTTTGTATATTTTCGCAAGTTCCCTTATGTATTCTCTGCCGTAGCCATGACTTTTTAGGGTTTCATACCCAAAGGGTAAAAACGGGACCCTATTACTGAGACTTCGCTGTCCGTCCGTCCGTCCGTCTGCCACTACGCTGTATCTCAAGAACGGTGATAGCTAAACAGTTGAAATTTTCACAGATGATGGCATTTCTATTGCCGCTATAACAACAAATACTAAAAATAAAATAAAATAAATATTTAAAGGGGGCTCCCATACAACAAACTTACAGATAATGGTACGAAGCCCTTCGTGCGCGAGTCCCACTCGCACTTGGCCGATATTTTTTAGGTTTCTTTCTGACAGTGACAAGACAATAGTACATTACATAGTACGTCGTGCGGTGAAGTCGTGAATGTCCCAGATCGCATGGCATGTTTGCGGCCCGAGCGCGGGGTGAGAGCCATAAATATGCAATCTGGGGCTTTAGGAACTAACGCCCGTGGTTTTTCTAAAGTTTTATGTCTTACCCACCACTTACAGGCTAGATTTTTTTTAATACCTATTATATGTGCGCTAACGTACGATAAGTAAGTCGCTTATCGCAAGGACAGTAGGTTGCATTATAGTATTATTATGTATGTAAGGACTCCATACAAACATGCCATCAGACGGTGAAGATCTGCTTGTGAAGCTATTCGTAACATGCATGCCTGCTAAGGCCACGTCTTGCGGCTGAACAGCAAATCACTAGCGACCCGCGCTGGCTTCGCACGGGTGCAATGCTGATACATTATTTGACGACGCGTTTGGCTCGGTTTGTAGACACCTGCCTACTGAGCCGGCGGTCCCGGGTTTGAATCCCGGCCAGGGCAGATATTTGGGTGATGAACTCGAATATTTGTGCTTGGGTCATGGTTATTCTATGTATTTAAGTATATATTTATCTATATAAGTACGTATATCGTCGTCTAGTACCCATACCACAAGCCTTCTTGAGCTCAATTTGGGACTAGATCGATTTGTGTGAGGTTGTCTGATATTTATTTATTTATTTATTAGGTATGCATGTATTATACATACAGACCTTCCTCTTAAATCACTATTTCTATTTAAAAAAAAACACATCAAAATCCGTTGCGTAGGTTTAAAGATCTAAGCATACATAGGGACAGACAGACAGCGATAAGCGACTTTGTTTTATACTATGTTGTGATGTTATTTCGCAATAGATTAAATAAACAAGTGTAATTTGTATTTTGACAGCCTTTTACTTAGTTTCTCAGTGTGGATTAGGTTAATGTTATATTTGTACCTAGACAAACAGAACTGAACAGTATTCCGCTGCTTGTCGCTATCCGCTGTCACTCGGCCCCAGCCTGTATCCCGACCGCTCTTGTAAGGAGAGCTCTCAACAGCGGGCGATTACCGCTCGCTGCGGTCACGTAATATCGCATGTTGGCACTATTCCGCTGCGTTTCTGCTGTATTGTGAAGCTTTTTTTAGCTTTAGCAACTACAAAGTGACACCAAACTTCGTCCGCGTATTTTTTTTCCGTGGTCGGGTAAAAAAGTATCTCATAATCATTAGCCAAATTCCAAACGACCTGTCTGTACCCTTACCAGGAGTTTACAGTGATCGCCTCGATTTACGCACTCGATAACGAATTTGTATGGAGAATTGTAGTTGTACAAAGTAACCGCTAGGGGCGCCATACACATCGTTTACGCTGTCGCTAGCGAGTACAGTTACTTTACCTCATGGTAAGGGTACTTACTATACCCTTACGAATCGCTTACGCTGTCGCTAGCGAGTACGGTCACATTGAGTTAAAATGACTGTACTCGCTAGCGATATATCGTATACGATTTGTATGGAGAATACTACAGAGCCCCTCAGTTACTTTGTACAACTACAATTCTTCATACATATTGCTCACGCAGTCGCTATATAGCGAGTATAGTCTCTGTAAACTCATGGTAAGGGTTGTACACATGTAGCTCGGACATTGGGATTCCGCACGCAGGCCAATCACGAGCCATTGTGACTCGCAATTAAATTACGCGGGTTCCGCGCTGATTTGTCGGTGTTTATGGCCGATTTGTTGTGACTGGACAGATCCCAACGAATATAAACCGTATTACAACGTGTTAAACTATATGGATATACAGTTAACTGCGTATTTATGAAATAAGTAAGTAAATATAAAATATCCTGACAATCTCACACAAATCAAAGTAAGCTCTAGACTTGTTTTATGTGTGACTATACATATACAGTACTAGACGACGATATATAATATACTTTTATGGAAAAATATATACTTAAATCTTGCCAGGATTCGAACCCAGGACCGTCAGTAGGTATCTGCACTACCACTTTGCAGTTTCCGGTAATATAAAGCAGCCGAAAAATGTAATTATCCGATCATCGATGATCTACGTATATGATTAACAGAACCTAGCATAAGCGAAAATACATTTACAATAAGAAAATGATCCTCATGGGCGCATTTAATGATATTTTATTAGGTGCCCTTTTTCTTATAACTGAAATGAAAGTAAAATTTTATGCTCAGATTTCCTTATGAAACAGCCAGTAATCAATAATCATATCCACAAAAGAAAAAAATATGAATTTATTGAACGAACAAACAATTCACTCTTCATAAATATCACCTCAAACATTTCCTTAGAAACGTTTCTTTCTTGCCTCTCATTTAGCGGGCGTCGGGAAAAGACAATCACCAAAGAAACCAACAACAAACAAAGAAGTCGCACTCCGTGGAAAGAAGGTCGGAACTCACAAGGAATTCCACACAAAATGCGTCACTGTCACTGAGAAGTGCTTGGTCCGAGCGACGAATGAATGGAAAGAACGGAAGAATGAGTGAACGAACAAGCTGACGAGGGATGCATAGCAATGCCTACTTCACTGTATTATGAGGGTAGAAATTTCAATACTCGATTTTTGCACACGACGTGAATTTAATAGGGTTAAGTGATAGTTTTGACCATCACCAGCCTGTATCTCAAGGACGGTGATAGCTAGACAGTTGAAATTTTCACAGATGATGTATTTCTATTGCCGCTATAACAACAAATACTAACAATAAAATAAAATAAATATTTAAAGGGGGCTCCCATACAACAAACTTACAGATAATGAACTTTATTCTGCAAGTAGGCCACAAGGGCACTTTTACATGTCTGAGTCTACCGGCATTTCACAAGAGGAGACCACTGTTGAGAAGAAACGCCGAAAGAAACTCAACAGTCAGTAATTTTTTCATAAAGGATAAGTACTTAACTATTACAGTAATATGAACTTAACTATACGTAGTTCTCGAAGAAAACATATTAAAAGTGTATTCTAAGATATAAATGAGGACTAGTGTAAGAATAGAAACTACAAGAAAGTATGACGGTTTAACACAATTTATGTAGGTACGTTTCATAGAATAGAATAGAATAGAATATGTTTATTTGCAAGAATACTTATGACTAGTTACAGGGTGTTATTGTTGTTTATAGTAGGTACAGTATTCAATCGTAATTAAACGATATGCAAATATTATGCTAGTTCAGAACAAGTACTTGATATGCTTTCTTATTAGAACTGTGTCCCTTAAACTAGTCAGGTACAATCTAAGGAGTCAGTTACTCGGTTTCTGGTTCAGGCCATGCATTTTTGTCTGTCCGATAGTCCTCTACTTGACATTAGAGATTTTTTTTAATAATTTTTGAGAGATGGAAAGGCTAATTTTAAAATATGATCAGGTAACTTGTTATAAAAATGAATACATTGGCCTAAAAATGATTTATATACTTTACGAACACGAAACTTTCTAATAGCAATTTTATTTTTATTTCTGGTGTTAAAATTGTGGACATCGGAATTTTTTGTAAATGATTCTATGTTCTTAATAACATACATAATACTCTCATAAATATATTGGGACGCTACAGTTAAGATGTTTATATCTTTGAAAATGTCTCTTAAGGAGTCACGAGAATTCAGGTTCTATATAGACCGAATCGCTCTTTTTTGTAGCACAAATATAGTCTGAATGTCAGCTGCTTTGCCCCAAACCAGAATACCATATGACATGACACTATGAAAATAACTATGATAAACTAAGCGAGCTGTATCAACATCACTCAATTGTCTAATTTTCCTAATAGCGTACGCCGCTGAACTTAATTTACCTGCAAGCACTGCTATATGTGGACTCCATTGCAAATGACTGTCCAATGTTATACCTAAGAATAATGCATTATTCACCATTTCTAAACATTCACCATTTAGTAATATAGTAGAATCTACCGCCGTAACATTTGGTAAAGCAAATCTAACACATTTAGTTTTCTTGGTATTTAATAGAAGATTATTAGTAGTAAACCAGTTAAGTACTTTATCTAGTGTGCAATTAATTTTCGCATAGTCAGTTGATTTCCGGTTAACCTTGAAAATTAATGATGTATCGTCAGCAAATAGTACTATATTACAAAGATTATCTACTATAGATGGTAAGTCATTTATATAAACCAAAAATAGAAATGGACCTAAAATAGAGCCCTGTGGCACTCCTAGCTTAACTATAGCTCCATTGGACTGGGTTCCATTTACATCCACTATTTGCATTCTATCACTGAGATATGAAGACATAAGGCTTAAAGCATTTGAAGACAGACCATAATGTTCTAATTTCAAAATGAGTGTTCCAGGATGAACGCAGTCAATACCTTAGAAAGGTCACAGAAGATCCCAATTGCATCACAAGATTCCTCCCAGCTGCCATAAATGTGTTTAATAAGTGCAGATGCTGCATCAGTCGTGGAACGTCCCCTTGTGAAACCGAACTGTTTACTGGACAGTAATTTATTTCTATTGAAGAGTCCTAATAGATATTTCAACATTAATTTTTCGAAAACTTTACACACACAGATAATGGTACGGAACCCTTCGTGCGCGAGTCCCACTCGCACTTGGCCGATATTTAATGAACGTTATTTAATATCCTGAAAATTTAAGTGTCTTCAAGGCAAACTTCGACGACGCGTTTGGCGCAGTGGTAAAGCGGCTGCCTGAGCCGGCGGTCCTGGGTTCGAATCCCGGCAAGGGCAAATATTTGTGTGATGAACTCGATTTGTGCCTGGGTGATGGATGTTATTTGTACTTACCTAAGTAATATGTTTATCTATAGAGACCACTGGGGACCGAAGAGCTGCAAGCTTCATCGCACAACGTATCAGCATAGCTGTTCAGCGAGGAAATGCTGCCAGCATTTTCGGTAGGAATACCATGCCAGAGGAGCAACTTTTTGGTTTTTTTGTACATAGTTGTTAGTAGTGTTTAAGTTTATTTTTAGTGTTTCTATATTAGTCTGGCATCGTTGTCTAGTGCCCATAACACAAGCCGACTAGAGCTTCCTGTGGGACTTGATCGATTTGTGTAAGGTTGTCCGATATTTATTTATTTATTAAACTTCATCCAAATTTAGTTTGGGATTAGGACATTTATTTATTTGTGCAAATGAAAAACAGATCGTACATAATTGGGCATTCTCTACCAGTCAATCATCGGGAAAAGCAGATAAGTTGTAGCGATATTTATTTATTTATTTAATCTTTATTGCACAAAAGAAAACTTATCGTACAAAAGGCGGACTTAACGCCATGAGGCATTCTCTACCAGTCATCCTTGTGAAAGATTAGATATGTGTAAGATTGTCCCTTAATATTTATTTATAGTGTACGGAGGCACCTTTATTAAATTGCAACTTTTTACACCTCTGTCGACCAGAACGTTCATAATAGAACAGAAACACACATATAGAATATAAACATACATAATAGAATATAAAACTTAATTAAAATGATAAGTAAGTACACAAAAGTAAACAAACGTAACCGAAATCCCGAAACTCTCTCCTCAGCCTAAGCCGCTTAAGTTGAACACACTTCCAAAATAAAAAGGTAAGCATTGCGAACATTTCGGTTAATTTCATTACCATGTTCACCTTCGCCGGATTACCGGGGCTCGGCAAGGGCCAATCAACAAAGATACGGTAATACTAATACCAGTCTGATTAAAGACAAATATTTAATTGAATTAGTAGATGGTTAGTATTTCTGGTTATTAAATCTATAAATATCAAACTAATATAAAGTTTGTGATTATGTGTTTGTTTGTTACTTCTTCACGCTCAAACGGCTGGACCAATCCTGATAAATTTTGGTATAAAGGTAGCTGGCACCCTAGTTTAACACATGGCCTACTTTTTATCCCGAAAAAATGTAGTGTTCCTTTGGGAAGAGCGGCGCAACTAGTTATATGTAAATAATTTCTTGGAAATTTGCAAAGATATAAGTTGGAATTTTGACACTATCAAGTTCGATTTTCACCTATTTTGTAGATTTCAGGAAAAATCAAAGCGTGATGCAGGATTTTTAAAGGGCGCGTGTCAGAGGACATCTGTTGGTAAATATTTCTTTATCCACTCATGACATCGAAACGGCTCGACCGATTTTAATCAATCTTGGTACAGGAATAGTTGGACATCCAAAAATGGTTAATGAACACTTTTTAACCGAAAACGACAAAGAAAATGTTTTACGTGGGCGAAAGTAATGGTGCCTCCTAGTAACCATTGTACCACTAACACTATGGATTCAAAGTCCGAAATATATTTGTATTTGTACTAAATAATTGAAATGAATTGTACCGTCGTGTATAGAAATTACTTTGAGTTTTCAACGTTTCGGAAGCTTTTCAGTTCCTATTTTTACGAGGCAGACATTTTTAGCTAATTTAATTACGAGACCCAACACACCTTCGTCGGGTTATCCAATCAGTGTAACCACGCGCAGTAAATACTTATACCGCACCTACCCTGATTAACGGTACCGGTACCTGTCAGAAATTGAGGATGTGTTTTTCCTTGAATAAATCACGTTTATCTCTGTCTGTATAAAAAACACTGAACTGATTGAACAGGCTTGAACTTACAACACATTTTTCAGTTAAACGTAGATTTAGGGTTATAATTAGGCATTTGACTAGCCAGCTATCACTAGAAAATGCAAGAAATTTAAAATTAACATAGTTAAATCTAGGAGTTTGTAATAGTGAAAAAATAAAAAATATATAATTTTAGTAATTCAATGCTTGGGAATGTTATAACCTACCCATAACCACAATAACCTACAGTTTAGAATGAAATAAATGAATAGTTTAAGTATGAGTATGAATTGTGTTTTAATATTAAAATGGGTTCCATAGCTCTCTCAAGTTCTACCGTACTATCAGAAGTCCTAGTAAGGCCTAGTAATGATCTTTCCGCGTTAACGTATCCATCTGTTTTTTAATTATCAGCAGATTTAATTTAATTAGGATTATCAATATACGTTCGTCGGATTATCCAATCAGTCAGAACAAGCACAGTAAATAAACTGCTTATACCACACCAAGTCTGAGCCTGATTAAGGAAATGTAATTAAATGAAAAGAAAATCTTCATTTGCTTTAATATATATATAATATTTTATATATAATATTTGGCTGGCACACACTTAGCTTATCACAGCATGCAAAAAGTTCAAATATTAAGTTACTAATCATTTATTATAATATTGTGTTACTCATTTCCCATTATCTTGTATTAATTAATTATTGATTAAAGGGACAGGTACCGGATACTTGTATAAAGTTGTCAGTTTGAGAGAAGCACTACAACTAAATTTGAGAGAGTTTTCGATTGAATAAATCATGTTCACCTTTCCCTGTTTCAAAGTAACAGGACAAAACGGAATTGTTTTCTTTTTGCGAATTGCGAAGAATAGACAAATGGAACATCACGATTTAGAAAAAGACTACTTATTACATCACATGCCTAGAAATGGAGTATCTTAAGTGAGAGAGTAATGACGACGCTCTCACTTAAAATCTTGAAAAATGCACGAGTCCCAAAGAATAAAAAAAAAATGAAAGACCTACATGATGTATCCTAACAAACCTTTCATCCTACATTCTACATCCTAACTTACAAACTATCAACATGGAGTGTAAAGAAGTTAATCAACTACTCCGTATTAAGGCGCGCTGCACGGTAATGAGCGAGTTACCTCATTGTCATTACCGTACGGTGCGGGAATGTCAATTTCCCGGCTGTGTCGTCGTCGTCACACATCCCGTTGGATACGGGAGCTAGTTAAGCCCCAACATAATGACACAAAAACCATTGTTAAAAAGCTCGTAATTTAAAAAACTTAATTATCGTCGAATTTTTTAGCGTATTTTACTGCTGCTGGAGGGAAAATAAGCCAATTGTGCACTAGTATCTGAAACTTTGGTTGTTCGCTTCTTACTGGAAGCTATCGTCTATATGAATGATTTCAGAATACGGTATTTGACCAGTCCTATTAGTTACTTTTTTAAACGTCTATATAATGATCCGTTAGTGTAAAGTTTCTGCACTAAGAAAGCTAGATAATTTTGTTTTCACAACAATGGAAAAAAAATTAAAAATGTTATTTGTTTTTCTTTTATAAAGCAAAAGAGCCGCCGACCAGCGTTATATTAAGCATTAAAATAAGAATTTAAACTGGAGAACTGTATGAGAGAGCTAACGCTACATTGCGAAAAACGCACAATCTATAAAGGAAAAGCTAAACACGTCAGTCACGTGGGAAAGTCGCGAGGAAAGCGTGTTCGATTTATATACAAGCGTAAATATATATTGAGAATATAAATAGTAGACATTGTCACACATTGTCAATGAAGATGCATAAATACATTGCACGAATACTCAGAAATGGACTTACTCGCAAACCTTAAAGAAAATCAGATCGAAGTCATTCTGCGACGAAGCATCGACAGAGATATAAAATGTGGAAAATGTTAAAGGTTCTGGAGCAAAAACTAACATTTCTTTTCATTAAATACACGCAGTAGAACTGAACTTAGAAATTCTAGATAAAAATTGATCTATATTTTGTCAAACGATGACCACGGAAACGTGGCTAACACGTTTTACGCGTAGACGCTTCAAGCAACAACAATTAACCATTTAAATACTAAAAAACCGGCTACATATTTCTGTTTAACCCGTTGGTTGACTAGTAGAAAATACTTAAAGGCATTAAGTCCGCTATATGTACTTACTTGTATCGTGCAATATTTTTTTTAAATCAGTGTACATACTTAAATGTGAAACTAAACGTATACGTAAATATCTTTAGATATTGCACATGAATAATAAAAAGAAGTGCGCTATAACGTTTAAAAAACACTATAAAATGCAAAGCATGCTTTCGAACTCACCTGTACGGCGCGTCGTGCTCGGACCGTCCGTAAATATTTACTTTCGTGCACCGTCAAACTGTCCACAAAATACTTTATTACCACCCTAGTGCACAGTGCGTAAAGTCCCTTTTCGAATGTGTTTTTTACTCTATAAGTCCATCGACACCGGCTTTGTTTGTGTTGTTTAACACCGCCAGTTAACTGTTTAACGATTGTTTAACTTTATCGATATTTTTAAACGCGTTATTTTATTATTATTATCAAAATGCAGCTACGTTAAAATAGGTTACATTAAGAGAATTATCCTGAGATTATACCTTATAATACTAATAAGTATGATCTACGAAATACTACTCGGATTACAATTTACGAAATAGTAAATATTACTAATATTATTTAATGATAGAGTTAAACCCTAAATCTAAAACACGCAACACAGTTCACTTGTCAGTTCAATCGCAATAGTCGTAGTCGTAATTCAATAATCGTAAAATAAAAAACAAAAGATCGTCACGAAGTCACGAGTTCATTCACAGTAATCGCGAGGCATCGTGGTCGCGAGTCGAGGGCGGGCGGTCGCCGTAGAGGCCGGCGAGCGAATGAGCTAGGGCGGGCGGCGTGGAATACTGACTGTGGCATAGAATATACTGTGGAGCTGTGGTTGTGTCAAGTTTGCACCTGGTTGCTACGGCTGTGTACAGATGACGCAAACTTAATACACTAGCTGTACCTAGATAATGTCGCATACAAACTAGGGAGATTTCAACGAAGCTTTGCGATATCAATGGAGTGCAATGATAACGTTAAGATATTGCTGAATTGTAGATATCCCAATCGCCAGGCGTCGTTGGAGTGACCAACATCTCTGTTCTCTTTGTTTAAGAGTAAACCTTATTTCGTCTGACTAATTTAGTGTAAAAGTAATTTGCACTTATAACGCCTTACATTTTGAAGTGGCAGTTGTGGCCACAGCTAACAATACAGATAATGAGTATTGTTCATCGGGTACAAAGCTAAGTGCAAGCAAAAGGATTATTTCTATAAGTGTTTGTTTGGGGTTTCAAAAATATCATTGAAAATTCAAGAGTCCGAAGAATACACGAATTTGTGTCAACGAAATCAGGAGAAAATTCTATTTTAAATATACTTACTTCTGCTTTAAATCCTACATATAGGTATATCTTAGCTTGTAGTTATACCAATAAAAAAATATTTTATGATACGCCCCCGAATAGTAAGTAAGTAGTCAGTAAGTAGGTATCTATAATTTACAGACTTCAGAGGGTCGTGGCTGGTCGGACAGTGACCTTATCAGGCACTGAACATCTATGTCTTTTTGTTTAAGCCTAAATACTAACATAGTTATTTGTGTCTGTGATACTAACTAAATAAATGTGGATTCTGTTCTCAGATAGTCGCCAAACTTAAGTGGCAGTGGGCGTGGCATATTGCTCCTAGAAGCGATGGCCGTTGGGGCAGAAAGGTTCGCAGACAGGTATTGGATGAGGGCGGCGCAAGATCGATCTTTGTGGAGAAATTTGTGGGGGGCCTTTGTCCAGCAGTGGACGTCTATCGGCAGATATAATGATAGATTCTGTTATCTGAAATAAAAACATTTTTGTTTTCGTTTTTTATTTAGTGGCTACATCATAATATATTTTTATCATTATCTACAAGTATAGACATCGAATAAGTTATTCAAGAAGGCAGCTACTTAACAATCGGCTCCAGGAAGGCATAAATGGCTCCGCTTGTAGCCGTTCCTGATTTACGAGTTTGGCAAAAAGTCAAAAATCTGATCCGACTCAATCTCCTTTTACGATTGAGCATGCGGCTGGGCCCACGTTTTATGGCAGTTATACAAGAAAAATAAATGTATCTATACTTTAAGTTGTACCTACGGCATACAGTTACATTTAAAAAAAAAATAATGGAGGCAGCATATAGACACAAGCAACAACAGCCCGTACAGCGCAATTGAGAGGCCTTGTTCCTTTTAAAAGTGGAGGGGTTATTTTATGTTCAATTGTGATTTATTCAAATGGTTCAGCACGGAGAAAATGAAAACTATTGGACATGGGGAAATCTGTTCTGAGGAACCATGGCGTCGATTTTAGATTTAATAGAAACATCCAATTTTTTTTATAAATTTTACACATAACCGGGAATTGAACCTGGTTAAAATTCTGTAAGTTAGCGCATGAAATTATGTATGAGATTTAAAAAAAGCAGCATTTATTAAAGCTTAAATCGACGCCATGGTTCCTAAGAACAAATTTCCCTATCTTAAAGTTTCTGACTTCTCCCTACTGACCCATTTGGATTATTCACCCGGTATAGTAAATCAAACTCCTCTTTAAACACGGACTATTATATCCACATCAATTGTACAAACTGTTATTTTCCACTCGTTAACTTTACGACCCGCTGAGGGGTTATTTTTATGTTCAATTCGTACATGACATAGTCGGCGCCCCACGACTTCAATTTTTCCACCCCAGCACACAAAACAGCATATTTCAGTACTAAAATCATATCACTTACGCCCATTTGTCATTGTGAGCAGTTTTATTGCATTTGTAGCATTTAATGACCCCTCCAATCACTCGCTGATTATAATGTCGTATGTGCCTAAGCTTGTACTGTCTGTTGTGATGTTTTTCTATTGAGGTGCTAAATGCAGGGGACAGTCGGTGCATTTAGTTAGACATCATTAGAAACGCATAAAAACGTGTCAATAAGTTTTATGGCTTTATTAACGTTGAGGGGTCTTCAAGATTTGTACACGCGTTTATACAGGGTTGCCAATTTGTTCCTAATTTTCACCTATTTTTTCTTAGGTGTTTTTTTTTTCTGTTTTAATTTAATCCTATTTTCATTGCGATCATTAATGTTTAAATGGGGTTAAAAGGCTACCTACTACGTTTAATTATAAGTAAGTGCTATAAGAGTCAGAAATGACCGATACAGTTTGACATTCTTACGGACCGCTGAAAACGCTCCATACAAATTACTACGATACCGGCACGTAATGGATTAGGAAAGGGTCCAATATGTGTATGGAAAACAACAAATTTGCCATTTTGACCGTGAAGGTGTGGATTTCTGTACATGGTTGTCATACAATTATTGATAATAATAAAACTGCAATTTTATGAAGTCGCATATTTCAAAGCACTATTTTTTCTTTATTTCTTGACATAAATATTAAGCAATTTTTATTGTATAAATAGGTAATTCAACATCATAATTTCTATTAATAGTAAATATAATGCCGCTATTAACTATTAGCGACTATTAGCAATTTCTATTGTATTTAAATAATTCAACATCATAATTTCTATTAATTGTAAATATAATGTCGCTAACTATTAGCGACATTATATTTATTATGATGATCAACCCGCAGTAGGTAACTATTCTGCTTAATATTTCTTATTTCTCTAACACGAAAAACTTCTTCAACACTGTCTACACAGTTCAATAATTAAATATCATTCCTTTTTGCTTGGACGAACTTCCAACAATGCACAAGAAGTCAGCCCTAGCTTTATCTAACATTTAATCGTATTCACTGAGATAATGTCAGTCTGCCAAGTCTATTGATAACATTAATAAAGGACCAAGTTATCGGTTGGTGGTTAAACTATACCGATAACTCATCGGCAGAATGTCTTATGTCCTTAAGCTAGTATGGGAATTTCTACAGACTATTCAGCCACGATTATTGTCATATTATTTTATTTTCTTTGTTGGGGGAAAAAACAGATATCTAGACAAAACGGTTATTATGAAAATGAAAATATTTTATTTGGTTACAAATATATGTTATAAATATAATCATGGTTGGAATCTCCTAGTAAGTATTGCATATATACAACTTGTGGCAGGAGATCCCACTCTTCCAGCAAAAGGTTAAGAAGTATATCCGAAAACAATAAGTAAGAAAATAAAATCAACTTTTTTTCTTATTATATATGATGAGACATTTTATGTTAGGTATAGCCTGCATCCTAACACAACACACGTTCACGTGACGATACAAAAAATAGGTAACTGGGGCTGATCTGACAATGGAGACGGAGGGTGGCTACATAAATTCCTAAACAGCACAAGATAAAGCCATCAATTTTTGGCTTAGGTATTTGATTGATCTCAACGAGTAACGTTTTTAAAAGAAAATAAGCAAAAAAAAGCGTATTTTTTATGTAAAACGCGGTAGGTCACTTAAACTGAAATATATTGTTACGAGCGTGGGGTTCGTATATGATAGAAAAGCACAAATTAATCCACTAAATAAAACACCCACTTTATTACCCAAATTACGTACTGACAATTCACACGAACTGTACTTAAAATCCACTAATTAAAACACACACACACTATTTCACAAATTATGCACTCACTATTCACACGAACTGTACTTAAGCGCACTACTCACTCAAGAGTCTTTCTCCGATTATCCTTGTACTAGCTCTCGATCGCAGTTAGAATGTAACTAACTCGCGCCGGCTGTCGGCGCCTTATATATCCCGCGGAACCGCTTTCTCGATGCGTTGTCCACACATATCGCGAATATTCTAGTAAGGTCCAGCGTAAGGGCCGAGAACATTCGAGGCCATATATGTCTCTCTCTAATGGTGCACTCTCTGTCACTCCCTTCTCGAATGTTCCGAGTATAGCTATCTCTTTCTAGTAGTCCTATCTCTGTCACACACCTCTCGAATGTTCCGAGTATAGCTATCTCATTCTACTAGTGCTATCTCTGTCACTCCTACGGGATATTTCGCTTTATAACGATTTGTGCTTCAGAGGCCCATAAGGGGTCCTGAAAACGCCTGAAAACGGGTTTTCAGGTTATGGCGTCATCTGATAGAGGGTGCCCTGAAACGGACTGAAAACATGTTTCAGGCGCCTGAAAACGACGGCAACTTGGGTGAAATTTCGATCTTTAGATATGTGATAGAGCAACTTCTGAAACGGCCTGAAATGACTTTTCAGCCTGCTGAAAACGCCTCTAAAGCACTGAAATTGACATTCAAAGTTTTTGACCTAACCTACCGGCGTAACACTGCCCCCTCCTAAGACATGCTCGTCCCGAGCATCATTATTTCCGTGGTATCTGGCCAGCCGGTCAATATGAACAATCTTGCTCGGACTACGAGGATTCCGCTGGATTCTATATGTGACGTCGTTTATTTTAGTGACTACCTTGTAAGGCCCCTCCCAATTCGGAGACAATTTCGGGGACTTCCCCACACGTCGCATAGGGTTATGTAGCCAAACCAACGATCCTTCCTCAAAACCCACTTGATAAGACTTCCGGTCATATCGGGTTTTCATCTTTATGCTAGCGTGGAGCCCGTGTTCACGTATCAGTTTATGACCATGATTGTACTTGTCTTCGGAGTCAGACTTTGGAAACGATCCTGCGTCACCTCGTTTCCATGCCGTCCCTTTCCATGGTGCTCCAACGTTGCTCAAATTGAGTGTTTCTCTGCTACGGGTATGCGGTCCCTTGTCTGATGCACACCTAGTGCATCTTCTGCACCAGTTTTCAACATCTTCGCGATAGTTCATCCAATAAAAACGTTCTCGAATTTTCATTAGGGTATTTTTCAATCCAAGATGGACACCAGACGCTCCGCTGTGAAAGCATCTCAAAACATCTCTCACCCTTTTCTTTGGGACAACAACTTGCAGGTGAGCATCCTTCCCATTTGCTGATTCCCACAACCTGCACAGCACACCATTATGCATAACCAAACTATCCCATTGTGCCCAGTAACGTTTTGTTACCGCACTCATCGGAGCTACGTCACACCATCTTGGCTTAGGCGCACCCGTACTAATCCAATTGAAAATGGGTCTCACGTCAGGATCCTCTTGTTGCGCTTGCTGCATTATTTCATCACTCCACTCATCGCTGCCGGTAACAGTTCTTAACATTCGAATTCGAACACATTCCTTGTCATCTCGTCTTAAGCAATGTTCATCATTATCCACACAAGGTCTTCGTGATACAGCGTCAGCATTTACCCGTTGTGGTACTGACCCAAAGGGGCCCATTGCCCTTACTATTGAAGCTGGATCCCTGTCTCTCCTATTCCTATCCGGACAACTTGACTGTATGTGTCCACGTTCTCCACATTGGTAACAACGTGGTCCGGATTCACCGCGAGGAGCTACCGGATTCCTAGCTAACACGCCTCGTCTATTCCTTCTCGGACAGCTCAACTGTATATGTTCACGTTCTCCACATTGATAACAACGTGGTCCAAATTCGCGCTGGGGAGATACCGACTTCCCAGTCGACATTCCTCGCCTATTCCTTCTCGGGCAGCCTGACTGTATGTGTCCACGTTCTCCACATTGGTAACAACGTGGCCCGAATTCACGGCGGGGATCTACTGGTTTCCCCGTCGACACCTCTCGCACCCTGTGAAGCCTAAATGAGTCGTGCCGTACCGCCTCTACTTCGAGAGCGTGGGCTACTGCATCTTTCAGTCTCCCATGGTGACCCAATCTCACGGCTGCCCTCACTTCCAGATCCCGGATCCCATCGATAAAGGCCTGCACCAGCATGATGTCCACGAACGATGCTGACGTACGTTGATAGGCCTTCCTAACCAACTTCTCAATTTCCAAGGCCCACTGTTGTAAGGACTCGTTACGTCCTTGCTTCCTATCCTTTAACTGGGCTCGGTATACGTGCTCCAGGTGACTGTCCCCGTAACGTGCCTCCAAGGCTTCCAGAAGGCGGTCGTACGTCCGGTCGTTCCCCAGAGCTTCGAGTATGGTAAGGGCCTCGTCGCGCAGCGCCAAAGTCAGTGCTGTCCTGGCTTGCTCCTTACTCCAGCCATTAGCCCAGGAAACGGACTCAAACTGCAGCTTATAGGCGGTCCACGATGAGGTACCATCAAAAGGCGGTACCTTGAACCTGCCGCCTCCAGCCACCGATGCGTCGGGTACACAGGTGCTCGTACCATTAGTCACTTTAATTTCTAATTTCTGGAGGCGGTTTTTATAGGTCTCAACCTCTTCCTTGACAGTATGTACCTTTTCCTTGAAGCCCTCCATTTCCTTGTTGACCTCATGGATTCGCGTCTCCAATTGTATGTCCATGTCAGCCAGTTTTTCCTGCACCTCAAGCATTTCCTTCTTCCATTGTGTCATGGACTCGTGTACCTCACGGAGCATTCGAGCCTGTTCCTCCTGTTGTTTACGAAGGATTCCTGCCCGATCGTCCTGTTTCCTCGCCTGTTCGTCCTGTTTCCTCGCCTGTTCGTCCTGTTTCTTCGACTGTTCTTTTAGGAGGACAAAGATGGCGTTGAGGTCCACTCCCTGTGCCGGTTGAGCAGGTGATTCCGAGGAACCAGGCGTAGAGTCTCCAGGTCCAGAAGTTTGACTTCGCGTCGTCACTCCTTTCGGCTCGGTTTCTCGTGGCATTAACGGCATTTTCTATCCGCACTTCTGACACCAAATGTTACGAGCGTGGGGTTCGTATATGATAGAAAAGCACAAATTAATCCACTAAATAAAACACTCACTTTATGACCCAAATTACGTACTGACAATTCACACGAACTGTACTTAAAATCCACTAATTAAAACACACACACACTATTTCACAAATTATGCACTCACTATTCACACGAACTGTACTTAAGCGCACTACTCACTCAAGAGTCTTTCTCCGATTATCCTTGTACTAGCTCTCGATCGCAGTTAGAATGTAACTAACTCGCGCCGGCTGTCGGCGCCTTATATATCCCGCGGAACCGCTTTCTCGATGCGTTGTCCACACATATCGCGAATATTCTAGTAAGGTCCAGCGTAAGGGCCGAGAACATTCGAGGCCATATATGTCTCTCTCTAATGGTGCACTCTCTGTCACTCCCTTCTCGAATGTTCCGAGTATAGCTATCTCTTTCTAGTAGTCCTATCTCTGTCACACACCTCTCGAATGTTCCGAGTATAGCTATCTCATTCTACTAGTGCTATCTCTGTCACTCCTACGGGATATTTCGCTTTATAACGATTTGTGCTTCAGAGGCCCATAAGGGGTCCTGAAAACGCCTGAAAACGGGTTTTCAGGTTATGGCGTCATCTGATAGAGGGTGCCCTGAAACGGACTGAAAACATGTTTCAGGCGCCTGAAAACGACGGCAACTTGGGTGAAATTTCGATCTTTAGATATGTGATAGAGCAACTTCTGAAACGGCCTGAAATGACTTTTCAGCCTGCTGAAAACGCCTCTAAAGCACTGAAATTGACATTCAAAGTTATTGACCTAACCTACCGGCGTAACAATATCATAAAAATACCCATAACCGCATGTAACGTTATGCCACCACAGCTCATCCAGACCGTATCTATGACGCATCACTCGATATTAGCCTCAATGCCAATATAGCAAGCTACGAAATATCGTAGACTTGTAACTTGAAGCTATTCACGACGGTGGCGCCACCCCGCAGGGAATGGGAAAGTTGGTAAACTGTTTGGAAGTTTCGCTAAAGGATATGGCTAGTTAGACAGCTTGTAAGATGCATGTTTGAGTAATGGGCTTTGCACGGAGATATGGATCGAGTTAGCGATAACACGTTTATGGTCATAAGATGTTCACAACTTATATAAGATGGAAATAAAGATCTCTTAGTATCTCTTATATGAGCGTTATGCCCAGTTGCGTCCTCAGAGCCCAAACCGTCTAGGAAAACTAGACGTGTTTATGCGAACAGGAACCAACCTCTAACTATGACGTCTATGACATAAAGAACTCACGTTTAATATAGGTTAGTTCCCGTTTGCATAAATACTTCTAAGTATGGTTCGCGACTTTTGCCGCTACATAGCGTCACCCGCCGTCTCAAGAGATAGGTCATACATGTCGCGTGAGAAAGAGTCACGTTTATGCTAGAGGTAACCAGGTAGGGCTTTCCGGATTATTTTCATGCGGTTCGCACGGTCTTCGAGTTCTGCTATGGTGAGGTCGTGGCACAGGCCAACAACAACCGTATCTTGATGCGAATTCAAGCGGCTTTTGTGATAATGAAAAGAGTGAACCTTCTGCAGTATTTTATAAATAAACGCAAAGTTATACCTGTATTTCGGTTCAATAACTAGCACTTTTGTGAACTTACCTAATGTTGTCGTAGGATGTCTATTTGCAAGTTCCTAAAATAAGCCGCCAACGTACCTGTAAACAAAACAGGCATGTGATAAGCAAACTGATAAATAACAAACATCGTAGGTATGATAATTATTTGAGCCTCCCTGACGTTTCGGTAGCTTTACAGATACTTGTCAAAGGCTGAGTCAACCTCCTCCTTTCCATCCTTTTGTTTAAATACTGTATGTACCTACAAAAAAAAAAGAGTACTGTCGGTACAAAATTGTGCATTTCTAGTTATAAATAACAGTAACAAATTCCCAATACGTCAGATAAGCCGCCCAATTCGCTGCACTCCGGCGTCCTAACCCTAATCCGAGGGTGGCTGACATATTTTTAATTAAAGTCTCTTGGCGCGAAGATTTGCGCTACAATAACGAAGGGATGGGACGGTAAACGGGTTATATCGGAGATTTAATAATAAGCAATTTTGCGGAAATTTGTAAGGAAAGGTAGGTGTATGTATGGAAAGTTGAAAATATTTCCAGTGTCATACTTAGGTACAGTCAATAGATAGAGACTATAGTGGCTCTGTGGGTTATAGTTCTCGGGAGCTTACTTTGAAATGGCTGATACCTAATTTGCATTTTTTACGTTCTCAACCTCCCCATATCACATGCATTTTGAAAATAATTGGTACCTAAACTGAATAGACAAAAAATATGTAATTAACGAACTCGAAAATTTCATGACAAATAGATTTGGACATATGTAGATATAACAGTCTTTATTGTGGACTAAAAGCCTATATACTAGGGCCAATGAGAAATGTCAGTTTTAACCGACTTTTAAGAAATTTAAATATTATATACTAGACTTGTCTGTTAGGTTTGTTACGCATCCACGGATCTAAATGTAAATAGTGTTTAATTGCACTTAATATACTTTCCATCTACATATATCTATCCAAATAATAAAAAAAAAAAAATTTATTGTAAAGTCGAGCTTTTATCGGTCAAATTTAAATGTGAATAAAAAATATACTAAAGATTTTACCACGAAATGGACACCGAAATATTTTAAACATTTTCCATAAAACTATTAGCTGGAAAATCGCATTCCCAATCGCTACATTTCTCGCATCACGGCGTAAAATAAAAACCATTCCACCATTGAAAATCGCCAATTTACTATTTTCACTGAGCAATGTGCGTCTAACTGAATGAATCTTGCTATTTCACATCGACAGGCGCCGCTTCCACGAGCGAAGCAAAATGTTCAGAGATACAGGGGCTGCTACGTCTCAAAACCTAGTACGTGCCAGTAGTAAAGCAAAAGTTCTGTTTGCTCCTCTAACTACCTAGCCGCTTAATATAATTATAAGCGCAATAGTGTTGCTAGTTATAGTTTATTTTTATTCAAATACAATTTGTAATTTTGTAACCATATTTAAATAAAGTTTTGCTGTGTTACAAATATAGATCGTGTCCAGTATAAATAAAGTTTTTTTTTTGGTTTTGGTAAGATTTAATTTAACAGAAAACAATGTTATCTAACTCAAGTTTATAAGTTTCAGTTACAAAATGTACATAAATATTTGGGATCGATGATCTTACACAATTCGACTTAATCCCGAATTAAGCAAAGCCAGTTACGGGCAATTGGCTATTACAGATTATGTTTACTGGCATAATTTAAAGTAAAATCACAAGAATAAGTTTAAACATTGTTTCCAATCTCTTGTCACTTACTAGGTTTTGAAACAGAGCAGCCACAGCCAAAGGAAACCGTATTGTTTGGATTAAATTGAAATATTGTGATGCGACGATGAATAGCTTACAATGTTGGTTGATTTTGAATGAATAGGGTGCCTTTTAGTTCCAGGCCGCTTGCTATCCCATGTTTTCCATGTCTGTTTAGAATGCTCAGAAATAGATGATATTATAGGGTAGTTTCTGTAATTAAAGCCAGTAAATATTCTCAAGCGCAAGAAATAATTAAGCAGGTATATTTTCCCATGTAAAAATAATATTTAGAAATTAGGAAAACGGAATACCCGACGAAGAAGCAAAAAAATGGTCAGTGAATAAAAAATCAAATCCAATGAAAAAAACAAAATCTTCTAGTCTGACAGATTTTACGAAATATCAAAAACGTTGCGATGGTATGAAACACATGAAACGTATAGTCAGTATTTAATCAATTGTTTACTTACTCGTCGTCAAGGTCTAAATAAAAGACTATCAAAATAAAATACAATTGAAATGCAAAAAGACTGCATCGGCCGGGAATCGAACCCGGGCCGCCCGCGTGGCAGGCGAGCATTCTACCACTGAACCACCGATGCTTCTACAATTTTGGCGAAATTACGTATCAAGTCCTCTAAGTTCTAATTAAAAATGGTAGCTATCTAATCTATAACAACACGTGCGACGTGCGGTAGGGAAGTGATAATTGAGAAATAATATTTCTACGATATTGGCCGGGTGCAGAGACCAGAAAAAACGTAAAGCAAAATCTTCATTCTTACGCCTCAGTTAAATTAAGTTACGCTTTCTACTTAATTTTGCTATAAAATATTAATTCAAACCTCACAGATGTGAGGCCTTAGTTAAGACGTACATTAGTAGCTAGGTAGCTAAAGCGCGTTTATCTCCGGATGAGATACGGGTCCGGAAGCTGCGTGCGCCGGCGCCGCTAATGATGATGAGATAACGCGTTTCTGATGCTGCCTGTAGTGTTTAGGCAAGGATACAAGATTTAGTCCTTCCTACTAAGAGTATATAAGTTTTGTTTAGATATCCATTTTGATTGTATGCGGGTGGCGACTTCTTCCAACATCTAAATTTGCGTTTCCTTTGTATGTGACGGCATAAATATCAGGCGCATACTTTAAAAGTTTAAATTGACCGCGTAGTGCGTGAAATTAGTCAGTTACGTTTCGTTCAAAACAGAAATTCATATGCATGAATAACATTGTTGACATACATTATCGCCTTCGTATTTCCAAAAATTGAGATGAGATATGTCACTTGAAGCTCATCGCATTTTAATGACAGTTCAATGGCAATATCAACTGTTGTCTAATAGAGATTTGACGTTTGGCGTTCACTCGAAAACGGCATTCTCGAATTGGGTCCCTGTATTCGTAATTCAAATATTTGAAAGCGACAAGTACCAGAAAGGTAAAGCTGACAGTGGTGACAGTGTTAACCGAAAAACTAAGCATGTAGGTACCTACTGGTCTGGAACCCGACATTGGTATGGAAACCCGAACAATGAGACCTTTTATTAAACACCGTTACACATTATATATTCTATGGGCAACAGATTAGCTCTATCAACTGCCATTAAGTGTATCACAATTAATAGACACATCGTAGCTCCTATGAAGCTCCCTTCAGTTGAGCGCGTCGATAATCCGCCCTAGTCCGCCCCAGTTGGCGTCTCCCAGCGAAGCAAACAACGCGTGACACAGTAGCATACAAACAGTAGTATACTACATACTAGATATATGCAGTCAGGTAGGGTAATGGAAATTGACAGATTAAATCAACGACAAAATGTTTAAGAAACTTCAATATTAAAGAAATGCATACTATGACGTCACCGGCTGGCACGTTCAATTATTTACGTCCGCCTTTATTTTTGTTATTATTTAAATATAAAATGATGGTACCTTTTTTTACTAGCCTTTAATTGTGTCCCACTGCTGGCCAAAGGCCTCCCCTCTCTTGCGCCCAAACCCCCTCATGAAACACAACTCCCCGACTCGGCCCCCAGTGATAGTACTTACTTTTTTTTATTAAATAACAGCGGTTTCGAAAGAATTAAAAAAAACATACCTGATGCTTGGTATCGATTAATATTTATTAACTAAGCGATTTTTTGTTTGATACAACAAATTTTGTGTTAACAAAATTATTACGGGCCTATCGCGATATTCCTTATTTACCTTCATAATCTAACGTTTTCGCGGGGATGCACACGCCGCGCCGTGGTCTCACTGTACTGGTGAATCAGCGAGTTGTTACTGAAATTGTCGGCCAAATGTAGCACTACTCAACGAAATTATCTAAAAAAAGGTAGATAGGAAGATAAACCCCGCCGAACGTTAGATTATGAAGGTAAATAAGGAATATCGCGATAGACCCGTTATAATATGTATTAATTATGTGTACAAACCGTGAGAGTATAAAGTGTTAATTACGATACTGTTGTTGTCATAAGACACTGTTGTCCTACTGTTCGAAACTGACTGTGCGCCGGAGCTCTAGGGATCTCCTCAATCCCGTGCATCTGCGCGCTCGCACGCGTTAATCCACGCGCCGCGCACAGGACACAGTGTTCTTAATTAAATATGCAAGCGATTTTAACGGGACTTTGTTTTCTTTGCTCAATAATACCTAGGTCTTAACTGCTTCTTTGTGGATCAATTTTAAGAATGAGTTTTAGGGTTCTTTCACTTTAACGTCGTTGCTTAAATATCTTTTACATCTTAACATGAGTAGGTAAATATAATGTTACAAAAATCATCCCACAAACTAGTGAACGGTGCATTAGTGTAGGTACAGTAGCGTGGCTGGTGTGCGGCAAATTCACGCTATCTATTAGTTTTTCCAACGGTGATCTATTTCAGATACGGCGGTATGTTGTCTCGTGTCGTATGGGTGATCAAATGGTTGATGGTTGACACGTTGGACCAGTGATCCATAGGTACCGGGATCGAATCCCGGTTTCTTCCGCATCAAACATTTTCTTTGTTCTTTGATATTTGTATCAATGGTACATGTCGAACGTTACAAAAATCATCCCGCTAATGGTACGGTGCTTTCGTGTACAGTCCCGTGCGGGTGTGCAGTAAATTCACACCATCTATTAGTTGCCGATGGTAATTTATTTCAGGCACGGCGGTATGCCTCTCCAGTCGTAAGGGTGGTGGAATGGTTGACAGGACCAGTAATTCACAGGTACCGGGTTTCTTCCGCACCTAAATTTTTCTTTGTTCTTTGATATTTGTATCCGTCGAACGTTACAAAAATCATCCCGTGAACTAGTGAACAGTGCAGTCGTGTACAGTGGAGCGTTTTTCAAAAAAAGTGTACATGGCAAAATTTGAATGTCCCACACGTTCAACGTGTTTTTTTTTTACTTTACCTTTAGTATTTGGGTATATGAGTGGTATCATTTGATTCTGTAGATGTGGGGCATTCATTTTATATTTATAAAACGATTATATTATATTTATTACTAGATTTATTGCAAAATAAAGATATGAAAAGTGCTAAAATGGGTATGTCCCACGTCGACTCAGTCATGTTCAGAGGCTTGCAGAAACTCGAAATAAATTTGTATGAATATTGAATGTGGTCACACAGATAAAGTAATGAGTCTAGATTTTAGTCGTGTGCTTTATTTATAAACAAATACGGTTTATAATGCCGAAAAACTACTTTTTCCACTGTCCAAAGAAATCGACAGACCGGAACTTCCGGTTATAGTCACAAGCGATTTTAACATACTTGTGCAATCGATATTCCCCAAAAAGCGTTAATTTTTCAATCCTGGCAACATTTTAATGCTATAGGCATCGGATTTCATTGCAAATATAACGTCAGTTCCGTGAAAACGGTGACGAAAGGTGGACGCTGTGTCAGTGCGCTAAAAATAGGATTTCGAGTTAGTAACAGTTTTTTCGGTAAGTAGATTATAATTAACTTTTTAAACACAATTAGACATAGAAGAAACTATCGTAGTATCCGAAACTAAACCAAAAACACATTGAATTGGTTCAGAACACGTTGAAATTTTGATTTTAAATTGTCGAGGTAGAATTCGTCACGTCCGATTCGTGACGTGATATACTACCGGAACGATTTTGTGACGAATTGGAACTATAAAGCTTAGTACACAATCGAAATGTGACCGATGTTTTAACCGACTTCTAAAAAAGGAGTTACTTAGTTTGACCCATATGTTTGTTATACATGCATGTTTATCCGCCATTATCTCGCATTTGTCAGAACCGATTTTGAAGCGGTTTTCAGAAAAGTATGTGTTATCTCCGGAAGAAATGACTAAAAAGCAAAATAACAATTAAAACATTTATAAAAACCGGCTAAGAGCATGTCGGACCACGCTTACAGTCGAGTTTTTAATTAGGCGAACTAACTTGACAGCTGAAAGTGTTGTCAGAAATGAAGAAAAAAAATTGTGATTGGTTTATGTCGATATAACCTTAAGTATACACCCATAAACCTTAACATATTGCAATAAGGTTTATATTTGTTTATAACTGTCAAGAAAACAAAAGGCAGACAGCGTTCTAAGCGATAACCTAAAATAAAGTTCGTTCGATGTAAGTATTTTAATTACAACCGTTTTTAGGGTTCCGTACCCACAGGGTAAAAACGGGACCCTATTACTGAGACTTCGCTGTCCGTCCGTCCGTCTGTCACCAGGCTGTATCTCAAGAACGGTGATAGCTAGGCAGCTGAAATTTTTACAGATGATGTATTTCTATTGCCGCTAGAACAAAATATACTAAAAATAAAATAAAATAAATATTTAAGGGGGGCTCCCATACAACAAACTTGTTATAGATTATGGTACGGAACCCTTCATGCGCGAGTCGGACTCGCACTTGCCCAATTTTTTATTAATGAGAATTAATACTGTTATTCTATATTTTGAAATGTTCATGTTGCTATTACTTGCTAAAGGTAATCGTAATATTGTATGTTTTATTTTAAACATTTTTAATAAAACATTATTAATAATCTATAAAAATAGATAAATAACACTAATAAAACTTTCAATATTAAGATTATCATTTACTCATGAAAGATTTTTATGTAATACATTATAATATACATGGTAAATATTTATTATTACTAGTTTAATACATGCTTTATTATTACATATATAAACTAGTAATAATATATATTATACCATTTTGATTCCGTTGCAATAAATACGATTCATGACATAATATTTTTGTGATTTTATTTCAATATATTCAATCTATGTACACTATTCCTTACATTTTCCAGTTAGTCACATGAGATTCCGTTTAGTTACTGTCCCAAGATTTGGGATGTTGAAAATAATTATTTCTGGCTGCTGCAGTGCAACAATTCACATATTTAAGCGTTAACATTACTAAATGAATATTCCTTAATGTAATAAAAAATATTATTCGTTGATTTGTCGCATTTTAATGCAAAAAAATACATGTTTTAGCAGTCATTTGGTGGTGATTGTGACGAACTGGACCTTTATTTTATCCTCAAAGCTTGCTCGTTCCATTAATTCTATAAATTAAACCCGTTTTAAATAGTTTATTGTCTGTATTTTAAATGTGTAAACTAAAACTGGTCCAAAAAATACTTCAATCAATTTATACTGAATTTTATATTAGTGACTATCCGGAACTAGTTTCACCACAATCTGAGTTTAAAATGTCGATATTTTCTATATTTTTTAATATTTTAATGCCATTTTCTCAAATAATACACTATAACTTATGGGGAATTAAATAAGCCACGAAAATTTAAAATCGGTGTTAAAAAAAAAACCGTTTTCCGGTTCGTCACGTGTACACTTTTTTTGAAAAACGCTCTTATACAATATGAGCGTATTTCAAAAAAAGTGTACACGTGACGAACCGGAAAACGTTTTTTTTTTATAACACCGATTTTAAATTTTCTTGGCTTATTCAATTCCCCATAAGTTATAGTGTATTATTTGAGAAAATGGCATTAAAATATTAAAAAATATAGAAAATATCGACATTTTAAACTCAGATTGTGGTGAAACTAGTTCCGGATAGTCACAAATATAAAATTCATTATAAATTGATTGTAGTATTTTTTGGACCAGTTTTAGTTTACACATTTAAAATAAAGACAATAAACTATTTAAAACGGGTTTAATTTAAAGAATTAATGGAACGAGCAAGCTTTGAGGATAAAATAAAGGTCCAGTTCGTCACAATCGCCACCAAATGACTGCTAAAACATGTATTTTTTAGCATTAAAATGCGACAAATCAACGAATAATATTTTTATTACATTAAGGAATATTCATTTAGTAATGTTAACGCTTAAATATGTGAATTGTTGCACTGCAGCAGCCAGAAATAATTATTTTCAACATCCCAAATCTTGGGACAGTAACTAAACGGAATCTCATGTGACTAACTGGAAAATGTAAGTAATCGTGTACATAGATTGAATATATTGAAATAAAATCACAAAAATATTATTTTATGAATCGTATTTATTGCAACGGAATCAAAATGGTAGGTATAATATATATTGTTACTAGTTTATATATGTAATAATAAAACATGTATTAAACTAGTAATAATAAATATTTACCATGTATATTATTATGTATTACATAAAAATCTTTCATGAGTAAATGACAATCAATATTGAAAGTTTTATTAGTTTTATTTATCTATTTTTATAGATTATTAATAATGTTTTATAATTTTTTTTTTAAATAAAACATAAAATGTTACTATTACCTTTAACAAGTAATAGCAACATGAACATTTCAAAATATAGAATAACAGTCTTAATTCTCATTAATAAAAAATTGGGCAAGTACGAGTCCGACTCGCGCATGAAGGGTTCCGTACCATAATCTACAAGTTTGTTGTATGGGAGCCCCCTTAAATATTTATTTTATTTTATTTTTAGTATTTGTTGTTCTAGCGGCAATAGAAATACATCATCTGTGAAAATTTCAACTGCCTAGCTATCACCGTTCTTGAGATACAGCCTGGTGACAGACGGACGGACGGACAGCGAAGTCTCAGTAATAGGGTCCCGTTTTTACCCTTTGGGTACGGAACCCTAAAAACGGTTGTAATTAAAATACTTACATCGAACGAACTTTATTTTAGGACATCGCTTAGAACGCTGTCTGCCTCTTGTTTTCTTGATAGTTATAAACGAATGTAAACCTTAATGCAATAAGTTAAGGTTTATGGGTGTATACTTAAGGTTATATCGACATAAACCAATCACAATTTTTTTTCTTCATTTCTGACATCAGCTGTCAAGTTAGTTCGCCTAATTAAAAACTCGACTGTAAGCGTGGCCCGACATGCTCTTAGCCAGTTTTTATAAATGTTTTAATTGTTATTTTGCTTTTTAGTCATTTCTTCCGGAGATAACAAATACTTTTCTAAAAACCGCATCGGTTCTGACAAATGCGAGATAATGGCGGATAAACATGCATGTATAACAATCATATGGGTCAAACTAAGTAACTCCTTTTTTAGAAGTCGGTTAAAACATCGGTCATATTTCGATTGTGTACTAAGCTTTATAGTTCCAATTCGTCACAAAATCGTTCCGGTAGTATATCACGTCACTAACCGGACGTGACGAATTCTACCTCGACAATTTAAAATCAAAATTTCAACGTGTTCTGAACCAATGCAATGTGTTTTTGGTTTAGTTTCGGATACTACGATAGTTTCTTCTATAGATGTCTAATTGTGTTTAAAAAGTTAATTATAATACTTACCGAACTTTACTTACCGAAAAAACTGTTACTAACTCGAAATCCTATTTTTAGCGCACTGACACAGCGTCCACCTTTCGTCACCGTTTTCACAGAACTGACGTTTTATTTGCAATGAAATCCTATAGCATTAAAATGTTGCCAGGATTGAAAAATTAACGCTTTTTGGGGAATATCGATTGCACAAGTATGTTAAAATCGCTTGTGACTATAACCGGAAGTTCCGGTCTGTCGATTTCTTTGGACAGTGGAAAAAGTAGTTTTTCGGCATTATAAACCGTACTTGTTTATAAATAAAGCACACGACTAAAATCTAGACTCATTACTTTATCTGTGTGACCACATTCAATATTATTTCGAATTTCTGCAAGCCTCTGAACATGACTGAGTCGACGTGGGACATACCCATTTTAGCACTTTTCATATCTTTATTTTGCAATAAATCTAGTAATAAATATAATATAATCGTTTTAGAAATATAAAATGAATGCCCCACATCTACAGAATCAAATGATACCACTCATATACCCAAATACTAAAGGTAAAGTAAAAAAAAAACACGTTGAACGTGTGGGACATTCAAATTTTGCCATGTACACTTTTTTTGAAAAACACTCACGAGTAATTATATCCAGCTTCTTTGGGTCTACGGTTTACCCCTTTAAACCGTGGTCCAGAGTAAAGGAAGCGGAATAGGAGAAAGTGTAGTGTTTAACATATACCGTACGCTCTGATATATCACTAAAGTTATAATGGCACTGACTGTACACATTAATAATGTGTCAAAAACCGTGTAAAGGACCACCCGACTGGCGTGATAAATCTGAGGGTGTGGCTGTCTGTGGCGTAATTAAACTAACTTCAGCGGGGCGCTCCTCGCTAGCTACATGTATTTTATTTAAACTTAATTGCATAAAACTAAAGTCAGTACAAATGGCGAATTTAATGCCTAATGCGTTCTCTACCAATCTACAATTGCAGCGCCCCTTGGTGCTCTCCGGTAACACACTTACACACAAATTATAATGTTTAGTGGTTGTTTGTGTACAAACAAATATTTATGTGTGTTAGGTCAGGCCCAAAGGCATATACCGCCTCCGTTCCGTCTGCCGTGGGTAAAAACCGGCCAAGTGCGAGTCTGACTCGCGCACCGAGGGTTCCGTACAAATACTTATCCATCATAACTGGTCGGGTTAAGTTAAGTTTGCACCTGGTATGTTTGTCGTCAGATACAAATGAGGTGCAAAGTTACCGCAACTGATCATGTTTGTTGTATGGAAGCCCCCTTAAATATTTATTTTAGTTTGTTATTAAGTATTTGTTGTTATAGTGGCAACAGAAATACATCATCTGTGAAAATTGCAACTGTTTAACTATAACGGTTCATGAGATACAGCCTAGTGATCGACAGACAGACAGACAGACGGACGAACAGCGGTTTCTTAGTAATAGGGTCCCGTTTTTTACCCTTTGAGTACGGAACCCTAAAAACTGGCGTCTTGTAATACAAGCCCGCAGCCTCAATCAATCAGCACGGCTTACGGCACCCCGCCATATTGGAAATGCCATTAATCTATACGGGTCTTCAATTTGTTACATAAGATTAAAATCTTACTCACTATCTACTGGGGTGGGATGTAGGTATTGACTGTGGGCCTTCGTTTCTTTTCAGTCTTGCCATCTAGCAAATAAATACGTTCGTAGAAGCACATGTAAATGTAATATATATATAAAAAATAAGGAAAATCTAATCGATTTCGATGACGGCGACCCAATGCAAGAACTATGGTCTTCGTCTATTGTGGGCTCGTCTGCGTCTTATATATGGCTAGCTAAGCCAAATTTAGTTTTAAACTCTCTCTTGCACGCGTTGCAGTAGAGTTGGCCAGGGCTGAGGTCTTTCTTTGCGTAGAATAGAATAGGATTAATAGAATATTCTTTATTGCACAGTTGCACACCTCAACAGGAAATAAATACACACAGATTCAGATTACACGTAACTGGCGTTTCACCGTCTAAAGTTTTGGGGCGATTATCATCAAACGTTTTGATACGCTCAAAGATGGTAGATCGTCAAGATGGCCTATTAGCATTAGCAGCAAGCTCCTCCCAACATGTAGGATTCATATAAAACAAAAGGCGATCCTGCATCGCGCTATTAAGATTATTCCTGAAATCATGACCCCTCTCGATAGGAAAGTGATTTTCGATACAAGTCTATAAAATTGTACATCCTAGATTTGTTTCTAAAAAAATATTTTTCAACTACTTACCTACATTAACTTTAGAATTTGTAGCTAAAAAAGTGGCTAAAATGGAATCGTTATAGGCTTTTCATCCTGCTATATTGCTCGCCCAGTACAAAGTTCAGTGAACTCTAGACGCACGTTTGTGCACGTGTTACGCATAATGTAGCCTGTGTTACAAACTTGTTACTGATTAAACCTTTTCAACCTTTGTGTTATTCACGTTAAAAAACTGCCAAGCGCGAGTGAAACTGGAATAGTGCTGGTAACACCGTAGATAAAAAGCAATAAAAACACTAGTTTTTTTACAGGAATTGTCCACAACTTTAGTTTGGTTTATTATTTGGTTGTTGTGTTTACAGTTTTCAGGAATATTCCAGAGCTTTATTATTTGGTTGTTGTATTTTACAGTATTCAGGAATTTTCCAGAGCTATTTTTGGTTTGTTATTTGGTTGTTGTTTCAAATTGAACACATCATAATAACCGCGCATTGTGAAATTTGTCAGTTCTGTTTTTGACGCATTTTACACAAACAGCCAATATAATACAAACTTCGATTTTCGGAGTGATCCTTCAATAGTTTTGAATTTTGTGCTCTTATTAACAAGGTTCTTATTAACATTTGAGTGCGGAACTCTAAAAACCATCCACCATTAGGGTTCGCGTTAAATCGCTACACAGCCACTATTCAGCCTTTTCAGCGCCACAGCCAGAGATTGTGAGCGCTTTGTGCTCGTATTGAATGTATTGAATTGTGTTCCCTTACGCAAAGTGAATAAACTTTCCAGCCTTTGAAGCGCATTTGTAGGTTTTTTTGTTGAGGCGCTGTCTTTTTTGCTGACGTCGGTTTGTGTCGCTGATATTTGCGCTTAAAACATGTTGTGTTTAGAATTAATGATTACCTAATGAGATATCATACATTAGCTGTTAAAACGCAAGTAGGAATTGTATTTATGTATACTAGTTATTTGCGTAAACAGGGCATTAAAAGGATTTCAATTGTAGTATGATATTGGCTGTGGGAAACTAAGATTTTTATGACTAATAGGTAATAGGGGTAGAGGTAGGGGTAGGTAGGTAGGGTAGGGGGGCAAATGTTGAATTATACAACATACTTACTTTACGTAGTTTAGTAAAATGCTTTCGGACAAATGAAAATTTGCCTGTTCCCCTCTTATACCCTCTATCTTATGTCCCTTTAAGAATGACAAGCAGAATTTCTTAAAATATAGATATTACTATTTAAAACTTATATTGCCTAAACAGAAAACATGAATCCATTATCCGTCATCAATCTAGCTTTAAAACACATACATGATATAGCAAAAAATTCTTTGTAAAAAATACCGATCGCGAACCATGACTTGACAATAATACCCCTGTTTGCTGGGACAGTCCAAATATGATCCCGGAACAAACAGTATTATTGAGTTATAATAAGGACATAAGTGCCATTGAAATTTATACGTTGTGAGACGTTTTAGACGTGATGATACGGCTTTGAGAAACCCGGCTTCCGTTCCTTTATATTGAGCTGGCATGTATTGCATGTACTATTTGCAATAGTAGAAATCATAGGGTAGACCGACAAACCGGCCTAAAGTATATGAGAAATAGCAAAAATGGAAAAAATACAGGAGGCTTAGTTAATTAACCTAAATTAAAAATTTAAAACACCCCCGAAACAGGTAGGTCATCATGAGATCCTCAGTCAATGAATGATGTAGAAAATGCTAGTAAAACTGAACATAACTACAAAATTTGGTATTCGTAGCTTCAATCAGAATCAGAATCAGATATTTATTGATAAAAAAATCATTTTACACGTCATGGACAGATATACATATAATTATAATATTATTAAAATTATAATTTGTAGAACATGTTAGTTACTTAAAAATATTGGTTGAGATCTTGTCTCTTGTTCCAATGAACGCTGAATATCTTGGAATCTAGGTACTGGACCTATTTCCACCAAATATAGCTAAAAACCAAAACGACGGACAAGTCTTTCGATTTAAAAAAATACACTTGACTTGGTATGTACCCGTTTGGGAGCTACGATGCGACAGACAGACACAGAAATATACATGTTAAACTTATAACACCCCTCTTTTTTCGTCGGGTTTAAAAACAAAAGATAGGCTTATTTTATGCTGAGGCGTGGCAGCAACTTCTGAAAGCCTTTCTGTACCTCCAGGAAGGTAGGTACCTAGAATTCCGGAAAATCATACAAATCATATAAAGATTATTAACAGCGGTTCAGCGTGATTAGCGAACAAAGAAATTATTAACATGCCCCCTGTCCTGTCCATATAGAACTGATTTTCAATATTGTTTTAATATTATAAAATAGTATAGAAATGCTTAAAATTATCATATTCAAACATCGCAAACTCCAATAGCCAGGATTGGTTTCGGAACGCATCCGAGCGGTGTTCAACTGTTTGTTGAATCGAATCAAGAGCGCGGAAACAGCACGTCCGCAAACAGTGAACCAATCGACGGGAATCTCGCAATCTCGGTCTCGAAAATCCCGTCTATACGTAAAAGTGAGGGTGTATGAAAGCTGAGAAACGAAACTAGTTATATCCTTTTATAAGTTTTGAATAAATGGGTGATTATCTCAGCGAAAAAAAAATGCGGCGGAATTGATAACTATAGTGTGAAACAATTGTTTTAAAAGTTTTAATTTTTTTCTGAAAAGAAGACACTAATTATTATCTTAAGCCAAATCGCAAAGTATTGTAAAAGTCATTTATGTTTAATACTTATTTTTATTGCGGTAAAATTATAATTTTGGTGCGGCGTCCAGTATTCGTTGTTCCTCATAAATGTCATTAATAGAACCATATCATCAATGTTTTAAACTAAAATTGCATTTATTTATAATCTTTATTAGTTTAAGTATCTTATAAGGATATATAAATAAAGATTAATACATAAATAGATACTTAAAATTTAGCAATAAATGTTGTCCGGGTGAAATTGTCAATTTTGGTGGTAAATATTGAAAATGTGTTTATGGATGAACGAAACGCAACAAGACCAGCAAACGTGTGTTAACCTGTTCGTTTAGTTCCGCTCCGGCATGGAGCGATGACACACATGTCGTACCTTGCTGGATCTGTCCACTCAGCACGTAAGTATCTAATTTTGGTGGGGTACAAATACGTTTTGACACAATTTTTGTGGCATATGTTTCTAGTGACTTAGCAATAATTGACTGTGTGTGAATTGTGTGTAAGACGTGTGAAAGGTTTCCTTTTTAAAATATACAGTTAAATTGGAAGTAAATAATACGGATATTTTTTAAATATTTTTTTAATCACTTTTTCTAATTTTGGTGGATCCATTTTGGTGGTTTTGGTGGTAATTTCAGTCACCAAAATTGCTTGATGCCACCAGAATTGTTTATTCTGTAATCTGTATATAATTACACATTTGTAATCGCATTTCCAACACTTTTGACTCGGTGAATTTATTTGAAGTCAAGTATAAACACAAATCATCTAATATTACAAGCTGTCGGTGAGGGTAGCTTATATATGCTTATGCTGGTGGCGGATTCTATAGCTCCTATCCTTTCCTATATTAATTTTTTTTTTCCTGGGAAACGTTTCCTACAATTTGGAAATGCGCCCATGTGATTCCTCTCCCTAAAATCCCTAATCCGTCGTACTTTTCGCAGTATCGTCCTATGTCCATTCTTCCCGTCTTATCCAAAATCATTCAATCCTCTGTAAATCCACGTCCCTCATCACATCTAAATAGACTTAACTTGTTTCAATTCTTTAGCACAACCACAGCTGGTTAAGATCACCGACGACATTCGTCTTAATATAGAATATAGAAAAGTGACTATATTGGTGCTCCTAGATTTTAGTAGTGTTTTTAACACTGTTGATTTTGATATCCTTCTCAGTTTACTTAGTTCTTTAAATATATCTCCAACTTTACTGTCCTGGTTTCGTGATTACCTCTTTGGGGGGCAACAGCGGGTTCGAGTTGATGACTGATTTTCTAGCTGGTGTGAACTGTCTGCTGGTGTCCCTAAAGGGGGCATACTCTCTCCATTACTCTTTTCTGTCTTCATTAACGGAATCACCAAACACAGTCACTCTCCTCCTCGATCCATGTCTATGCAGACGATTTGCAGTTTTATGCGGCGGCCAGCATTGATGATTTTGGCTCCTTTGTTTCGCAAATCAATTTAGACCTGGAATCAATCCGTGCTTGGGCTTGATTCTTTGGTTTGATGAAGAATGCCAAGAAGTCACAGGCTATTGTCGTTGGAAGCCCCTTATTTCCAAGCTTTCAGATCAAGTTAAGCCAGTTATTTTCTTTGATGGTACGCTTGTACTTTTCTCTTCTACTGTAAAAAAACTTGGCATTACCATAGATCAATCTTTGTCATGGGCACCTCATATTTCTGAGATCAGTAGGAAACTTTTCGCGCCCCTTCATTCATTGAGGTGTCTGCAGAATTTCCTTCCTCTTCATACGAACATCACTCTATATATATAGCCTATCTCTCTCTTATTTGGTTTTTGCATTTTCATTTGTACTATTGTAAAGTTATCGTATTGTACATGTTGCTTGGTTTGTCTGCCATTTACTTGTGTTTAACACTCATTTACTCGAAGGTTAATTGGAAGAAATCCCTGAAAGGGATAAGTTCGCTTTTGTACATGCTTATTTTTTTGAAATGTACGTAGTTTTTACGATGGCTAATCGCAAGAAAAATCAATCAAGAGAAGAGGTCCTCGAAAAGAAAAAAATACACTGTTGTTACAAACGAGTTAGTGATTGTATTTTCATAGATATTTTGGTATAATTAAAATGATTAGTTAAATATATACTTTCTTTTCATTTCCAGCAGGCAATTTCATTGACAAATATTAATTTTTAGCACAAGTTACTAATTTTGGTGTAGATGTGCAATTTTGGTGGCAGGAAAATTACTAAAATCATAATATCTTTAAAACTATTATGAATAACAAAGGGCCATTACTACACAATATTGGTTATGACTTTATTCGTATTATGGATAAATAATTTTGACTCTAACATCAAAAATAAAAAAAGCCACCAAAATTAGGTAAATTTCGAGCTTGTTGAAATTCACCCAAATATATCCTTACACAAAGTGAGAATTATAAATTCTAAAATTGTATTGAAAATATGTTTTCTTAGTTAATAGGCATTATATACATATTTTATGAAATATGTTTTTTTTTCATATTATGACAAATATATTGATAATTTCAAACAACTTTTTAAAGTGAATAATACGTTTCCCTGAGTTCTATGGATAGATAGTAAAGTAGCTAGTTGAAAAAAAACAGTTTTCTGTGTGAATTTTGTCAATTTCGAATAGTTTTTGAAACGAAAGTTATCAATGAAAAATTCAAAGTGTAGTACTTAGTAACATTGATAAAATGTTAAGAAACATGTTTGAGAACAATGTCTAAAACAATCAGCATTTATGAACGGAAACAGAGCCATAATCAGTTAGTACTTCAAGAAAAACAAAAACGTTTCAATAGCTGTGTATTTGTGTAATGCTTAGACATTCACGTGTCGTATCGGCACGATATTGCACAATATCACAATCAAAGCCCATTGACGCATTAACTTTCCATAAGAAAGTGATTTCCTGGCAAACATCCCCTCGGCCCGGGGCGACGCCTTCTTCAGTGATACCTACTTGAAGTTTTATCCCATGGTAAACGTGGAAGAGTGTTTTTTCGTTTTTGTCTACGAAGCAAATAACGCGAACTCGACGGATGTTTGCGATATTCAAAAATATTTTGGGATTATATCGATTTAGTTCACTATATTACTTTGAATGCATCATTATTCCTTTTCATAGTTCCCAAAAACACTTCCATCTTCACTGAAAAAAATAAATAGCTCAACCTGCTCAACTAGTTTAACTACTTGAGAAATAGTCGAATTGTGCTTAGTAGTAGGTAAACAAAATTTTTGTTAATTCTACATAACTTATTTTGGTTACTAGTAGCCCTCAGTTTGTCAGTCCTCCGGTGTAGGTAACTAGCAGCTAACGTTTGGACTACTGTTAACGAATAATTTTTTTTTCAGGGTTCCATCTCTGACAACGTTTGTTTAGTGAAAAATGCTTTTCGGATTTATGAAAATTCGGAATATTGATGCATTTGGACTTAAAAAATAATGATACAAATTAAACCATTAATACAAAGATCAATGGTTTATTTAAAAAAAAGAGACATTACAAATTTCATTTTATAATGTAACAAATGTTGAAATACATCTTCAGAACTTTTGGGTGTTCCCATATCGAATATATCAATTTCTACTATTTGAGCTACATTAATTTAGTGAACCCAAGATTATCACTTGTGGCTCCTGTGACCTTGTAGACCTAGTTTGTTTCGATACAGCTAAAATTTGTCATTCTTTACGTATCCAACCCCCATATTTTGACGACGCGTTTAGCTCGGTTTGTCACTTGCCTACTGAGCCGGCGGTCCCGGATTCGAATCCCGGCCAGGGCAAATATTTGTGTGATGAGCTCGAATATTTGTGCTTGGGTCATGCACGGAAAAAAAGGATATCTTCAACCAAGAATACCAATATTCTCGGAGATATTGTTTAAATATAAGTAAATATTGTCTTGATATAATAACATATTCTTAGCCCAAGAAACCCGGATTACTTAAATAAAGAATAATATTTTCTTGTTTTATTTTCTTGTTTCAAGACAATATACTTGATTGAATAACATTTTATTCTCCTCTGAAAACTGTCATATATTTTGAATAAAGACTATAAAATTTATTGATTTAAGACTATGTAGTATTGATTTGAGACAATACTTTACTTGGTTCAAAATATTTAGAATAATCTTGACTCAAGAATATTATAATTTCCATTTGAGACAAGCTTTCTTAGCTCGAGAAAATACTATACTTGGATGAAAATACTTGGATTATCTTGGCTAAAGATCTTTATATTTTGCGTATGAGAATATATATTATTCTTTCGAGAAAACACTTTACTTGGTTCAAAATATTTAGAATAATCTTGACTCAAGAATATTATAATTTCCATTTGAGACAAGCTTTCTTAGCTCGAGAAAATACTATACTTGGATGAAAATACTTGGATTATCTTGGCTAAACATCTTTATATTTTGCGTATGAGAATATATATTATTCTTTCGAGAAAACACTTTACTTGGTTCAAAATATTTAGAATAATCTTGACTCAAGAATATTATAATTTTCGTTTGAGAAAAGTTTTCTTAGCTTGAGAAAATACTATACTAGGATGAAAATATTTGGATTATCTTGGCTAAAGATCTTTATATTTTTCGTACGAGAATATATATTATTCATTCGAGAAAACGCTTTACTTGGTTCAAAATATTTAGAATAATCTTGACTCAAGAATATTATAATTTTCGTTTGAGAAAAGTTTTCTTAGCTTGAGAAAATACTATACTAGGATGAAAATATTTGGATTATCTTGGCTAAAGATCTTTACATTTTTCGTATGAGAATATATATTATTCATTAGAGAAAACGCTTTACTTGGTTCAAAATATTTAGAATAATCTTGACTCAAGAAAATTGTAATTTTCGTTTAAGAAAAGTTTTCTTAGTTCGAGAAAATAATATGCTTGCATGAAAATATTATATCATCTTGGCTAAAGATCTTTACATTTTTCGTATGAGAATATTTTTTAATTTTTTGAGAAAACCCTTTACTTGGTTTAAAATGTTTGAGATAATCTTGACTCAAGAAATTTATAATCATCGTTTGAGAAAAAAACTTTCTTAGCTCGAGAAAATAATATGCTTGCATGAAAATATATTATTATCTTGGCTAAAGATCTTTATATTTTTCGTACGAGAATATATATTATTCATTCGAGAAAACGCTTTACTTGGTTCAAAATATTTAAAATAATCTTCTCAAGAAAATTGTAATTTTCGTTTGAGAAAAGTTTTCTTAGTTCGAGAAAATAATATGCTTGCATGAAAATATTATATTATCTTGGCTAAAGATCTTTACATTTTTCGTATGAGAATATTTTTTATTTTTTTGAGAAAACTCTTTACTTGGTTTAAAATGTTTGAGATAATCTTGACTCAAGAAATTTAAAATCATCTTTTGAGAAAAAAACTTTCTTAGCTCGAGAAAATAATATGCTTGCATGAAAATATTATATTATCTTGGCTAAAGATCTTTATATTTTTCGTACGAGAATATATATTATTCATTCGAGAAAACGCTTTACTTGGTTCAAAATATTTAAAATAATCTTCTCAAGAAAATTGTAATTTTCGTTTGAGAAAAGTTTTCTTAGTTCGAGAAAATAATATGCTTGCATGAAAATATTATATTATCTTGGCTAAAGATCTTTACATTTTTCGTATGAGAATATTTTTTAATTTTTTGAGAAAACCCTTTACTTGGTTTAAAATGTTTGAGATAATCTTGACTCAAGAAATTTAAAATCATCTTTTGAGAAAAAAACTTTCTTAGCTCGAGAAAATAATATGCTTGCATGAAAATATTATATTATCTTGGCTAAAGATCTTTATATTTTTCGTACGAGAATATATATTATTCATTCGAGAAAACGCTTTACTTGGTTTAAAATGTTTGAGATAATCTTGACTAAAGAAATTTAAAATCATCTTTTGAGAAAAAAACTTTCTTAGCTCGAGAAAATAATATGCTTGCATGAAAATATTATATTATCTTGGCTAAAGATCTTTACATTTTTCGTATGAGAATATTTTTTAATTTTTTGAGAAAACCCTTTACTTGGTTTAAAATGTTTGAGATAATCTTGACTCAAGAAATTTATAATCATCGTTTGAGAAAAAAACTTTCTTAGCTCGAGAAAATAATATGCTTGCATGAAAATATTATATTATCTTGGCTAAAGATCTTTATATTTTTCGTACGAGAATATATATTATTCATTCGAGAAAACGCTTTACTTGGTTCAAAATATTTAAAATAATCTTCTCAAGAAAATTGTAATTTTCGTTTGAGAAAAGTTTTCTTAGTTCGAGAAAATAATATGCTTGCATGAAAATATTATATTATCTTGGCTAAAGATCTTTACATTTTTCGTATGAGAATATGTTTTAATTTTTTGAGAAAACCCTTTACTTGGTTTAAAATGTTTGAGATAATCTTGACACAAGAATTTTATAATCTTCGTTTGAGAAAAAAACTTTCTTAGCTCGAGAAAATACTATACTTGGATTAAAACATTTGAATTATCTTGGCTAAAGATCTTTACATTTTTCGTATGAGAATATTTTTTAATTTTTTGAGAAAACCCTTTACTTGGTTTAAAATGTTTGAGATAATCTTGACACAAGAATTTTATAATCTTCGTTTGAGAAAAAGACTTTCTTAGCTCGAGAAAATACTATACTTGGATGAAAACATTTGAATTATCTTGGCTAAAGATCTTTATATTTTTCATTTGAGAATATTAATTTTTCTTTCGAAAAAACACTACTTGGTTCAAAATATTTATAATTTTCGTTCAAGAAAACTTTTCTTAGCTCGACCAACGATGCTTTGGTATGTGTAGCAATTATGCCGTGGATTTTATGTGTAATTAAAGTAAACAAATCAAGCATGTTTTTAAATTAGTTTTAAAATTAATATCCCGAGTAATTATTTTTTTACAGCTTGATAAAGTTTATTGTTTTGTCAGAAATTACTCACAGTGAAGTACAAAAATGATGTTAAAAAAAAGTGTAGTAAGTGGGAGTCTGAATTTAATTTTTATTGATTACCTATTCAATTAATTGCGATGTTTATTAGAAAAAATATATATACCTATTATTTGAAATTTAACATTTCATGTCGATTTTAGGTATGACTTGAAGAATTTAGAAAATCTCGATTTAAAATAAAACTATCATAATTATATAGGACAAAGGTACATAGGGTTTAAATTTTTCCTAACAGTCCCCTCTATAACTTCCCAGTTCCTAAATCGTTATACCAAACATTCTGTACAAGTATATATTTTGTGTTTTACAGGTCTGTTTGTTTTATACTTATTTTAGTTTTATTTTACAATAGTACATTACTACAGAGGGCGGGAAAATAGGGATTGCAGGCCTAGTTGGTATAGACGGCCGAGCGAAGCGAGGCTGGCAATCACTTTCCCCGCCGAGGTATGAATAGAGTTTTTCTCAAATATGCAGTGAAAAAAATAAAAAAACAGCGAACGTAAAATCCAATCACAACATGAAACATGCAATTCGACCATCAAATGTCAAAACTTTTTAGTAAATATTATATTTGTTCTGTTTACACATTTTTTTAAAGCATTTCAGACGCCGATATCCGATCTGATCAGGTCAGAAAAAAAAGTGACTGATACTTTTTCTGTTCTGATCAGATTTAGCTTGGAATTAATTGTTTGAAATTAATATAAAAGTTATGTAGGTAAGTTAACAAAAGTAGGTATGTGTGCTTATTGATTTGACTTTTGTAATTGAAACTGCAAACTTCCCTTGTTGTTGTTTTTTATGGGCGAAGCGGCAAAATGTCATAACGCATAACGCTGATGTTTTTTTTTAAATGGCTGAAAGCTATGAATGAATGAATAATATTTATTTCAGATTAAAAATCAATCCATATTTAGTTAGTAGGTACACTGCTTAAATTGGTTAGTAAACAATTTTATTTAAAATAATTACAATATTTGTTACTCTATAGTATTTAATATTTTCCGGGTGAAGACACTCGAGTAACCTGTGTGTGTTTTCACCAAAAAAAATAGGATAGGGTTATCCCATCTTTGAGCAATGGCTTTCAGGAAGCTGTTGGTGCTGTTCCACACCCTGTGCATCAGGGAGGCGACTCGTTTACGGAGCTACGATGTTGTGTTAAATATTGATACTGAAACAAAAGAACGACCCCGTCGACCCCTACGCCGCACCCGAAACGTCAAACTTCCAAGCCTACTTTAAGAAACACAATGTCAAGATTTCATAGCATATTTGAGAGAATATACTTTAAGCCTCTACCATAGCGCAGAATTGGCACAATCCTATCTAGAAACTAACTAAAATTGCTATAGTCATTCGATGCTAGGAAACTCGTAAATCGTGGTCAAATTCAGAAAATTTAGCATTTTTAAACGAATAAACAAAGGGCAAAATCCCTAAAAATAAGTAATTTATAACTTCTAACTAAGTTTCCTATTGACATATTAACATCATTAAAAATAATGAATCTAGAACGCCAGCGTTTATTTACTTTACAACTTTAAATAACTCTTCAAAAGATCGCACGTCCAGGGACAGCACATGAAAATAGGTTCATGAAAAACTTGACATCATGGAACCATCAGGGAAACCATCAACAACACAACAAAACCATTTTCAACAACACCGAAACACTATAGTAATTTTCGTTTGAGAAAAGTTTTCTTAGTTTGAGCAAATAATATGCTTGTATGAAAATATTATTTTATCTTGGCTAAAGATCTATATTTTTCATATGAGAATATTTATTATTCTTTCGAGAAAATACTTTACTTGGTTCAAAATATTTAGAATAATCTTGACTCAAGAAAATTGTAATTTTCGTTTGAGAAAAGTTTTCTTAGTTCAAGAAAATAATATGCTTGCATGAAAATATTATATTATCTTGGCTAAAGATCTGTATATTTTTCATATGAGAATATTTATTGTTATTTCGAGAAAACACTACTTGGTTCAAAATATTTATAATTTTCGTTCGAGAAAACTTTTCTTAGCTCGACCAACGAAATAATGTACTGCATGCACTAGAATGCATTAACTGCAGTTAAGTAATTCAGCCACTCGAGATCGCGGCAATTGCTGCAAACTCTCCTGATTTATCAGATTATCTGATTTTTAGCATTGTCTTGTAGATAAGAGACATTGCCTTATTTATAGAATTATGTAAAATCTTCTGATTTTTTAAGTTACTCTGTTTTTTGACAGATTGGCGAATTTATTTGACATTTCTATACAATCGATTATTCCGAATGAAAAATAATTTTATTCGGTTAAAATCGTTCCCTTTTTTGTTACGACTATTTGTCACTAGCTTTTAACGTAAACGTAAAATATAAATATATAGAAGATCTGTGTTGACGGTTTCTCCAATGGTGTCCATACCCTACTACCTACAATAGCGCAATATCAACGCAAAAATATCTAGATAGGTACATATAATAAAGCTGAAGCGGGTCGAAAGTCTGTACATGGAAGATATTCGAAAATAAGTTGGCTTGGGATACTTAGAATCGATAACAGAACACGTTCCAACAGTTTTTAGAATTTTTGTCTGGTTGTCAAAATTTGTTCGTCGTTGGCGTTATTTTGAGCTTAATGTTTATAAAATTTCAACTTTCGAAATATCTTTTGACTAAATAGATTAAAGTACAAAAAAATATATGAAGGTGGATTAACTATAAAAATGAGATGAGAGAACAATTAAACAAAATTATTAATTCTTAAAATAATCACTAAATTTTTTTAAAACGAAAAGCCCATATCGAATCATAGATTGAATGCGCTAAGTTTTCTTAGTTCGAGAAAATAATATGCATGCATGAAAATTTTATAGTATCTTGGCTAAGGATCTTTATATTTTTCATATGAGAATATTTATTGTTCTTTCGAGAAAACACTACTTGGTTCAAAATATTTATAATTTTCGTTCGAGAAATCTTTTCTTAGCTCGACCAACGAAATATCATAATACACAGCCAAATAATGCTCAACCCAAGAATGTAGGTACAGTCCAATACCTACTTGGTGTCCATGATGTACGTGTATTATTGGGTCGTGAATTATATATATATATCGTCCTCCTTGACGTGTCCGTCAATGGCAAACCTGGCTTTCCGACCTTCACGGGTCGTGCATTATTGGGTTGAGCATTCTCGGTCCGCGCGAGCTTGGTCCGGGGCGATAATACGAAGCCACTCTTTTCACAGGGCAGGTCGTCAAAATGCTTGCATGATTGCTTGCATGTAAATCGTAAAATAGTCTACAATAAAATGGAACATGGGTTCAAAGCCGAAAACTGTGGGTTAGGTTTGTACTGTGACCACGTATAACGGAGCCAGGCGCGGCGCACTCCGCGATTTACGTTCATCGCTACAAGTACACGCCGCCGGTTACCCATCTGATGGTTAGAAAAACGTGCGTGTTGCATACTAAATACGGCCCACTTACATTTCATTAGGTTTTAAAAAAAAAGTAATGTTTTGCACTGGAATATTTAATTAACTCATTTCGAAGAAAATAAAAGCAACTTTCGTCAGCATTTTTTTTCTGACAATGTAAATAAAATTTATGTCATATAATCATCTTAAGTTAATGTGCAATATATGTGAAACACGCTAAAATCGGTTGGCTAGGAAAAAAACATTGAAGAAAAAATATACAAATACTCTTTATTGCACTCCTCAAATACAAAGAAAAACAATACGGAGCACCTTAAAAAAAGTAATATATTTCGTTTAAAATAATACATTACAGACCTAGGGTGGTGAATTCGTAAATGTCCCAGATCGCCATAATTATCCGATCTGGGGCTTTAGGAATTACCGCCCGTGGTCTGTCTAAAGTTTTACGTCTTGCATTAGCCGTAATTGGGATTTTATTCCCGCGTAGCGGGCATAAAATCGCAATTACGGCCAAGGGTGACGTAAAAAACTTACGTTTAGGGTGCTGAACTTTTGCACGTTATTACCAATGTAAAGCCACATCATCCCTAAAAAAAAACCGACCAAGTGCGACGTAAACGTAGCACGTACTGCATAATCTTCTAGCACATGCTTAATGCTGCCTTTGAATGCTGCATATTTTATCTTTTTAGCAAAAGTAACATTTAGCTGCAAGTACTGCGTTTCATGTTAAATAAAAAACTAGTTATTAATGAAAAAAACTTGTTAATATATTTTTTACATATAGATTACTTCCTTGGAATATCATTTTTGCAAAAAAGGGAAAATCACAAAAATTACGATTACTCCAAATACAATTAGCAGGGCAAAATTATTGGGCTGTACATTATTTGGTCGTACATTAACCAGACGCCATTGCGCTAGCTAACGCAGCCGGCGCAAACGCCATTTAACGCCATATTGTTTCGGCATTGGTGGACGCGTGTTGTATAAATCTTCGGTCGATATCTGTAAATCGATAATCAATATTGTTAATATTATTTGTACCTATCTGGTCGGTATTCGTGGTCGTGGTTCGTGTGGTGTGAAATGAAATGTCTGAGCTGGGTGAGTGCGTCGACACTGAGTCAGATTTTCAAGACACTTTAACCTTGTTAAAATGCTGGGAATTAGACGATGGCGTTATCAAAAGGTTTAAAGGTAAGTTTAAACATTGAAATTATGTAGAAAGCCACCCAATAGTCCAATTTTTTTCTAAATCTTGTATATTATTCTTAATAAAATAATCGTTTTGAAATAACCACGTGGGTATTTCAAAGCAAATCAATCGATACAAATATTCATTGTCTTGGCAGGAGACACACATTCTTGACTTGAATACTTACCTAGTATTCAAGAATTTATGTCTTCTACCAAGACAATGAACATTCGTATTGGAAATTTAGAACTCCGGAAGCCATTTTACATTTTTCAAGTAGCCGGCAAACTTCTTGAGCATAACCTTGACTGCGCAGTAGCCGATTTACGTACAAATATGCATGCGCAGATCCGCCATTTTGGGTCAAGTTGTTTGCCGGCTACTTTTTTTTATAAAAGTTGTGATTTGTGATGTGTCAAACCAAACAATAGCTACTAAATACAAGGATGTATGTTGTTTAGTGTGTAATAGTTTCTTATGCAGTGATTTAGACACTTTTTATTAGCGTGATCCCGTATATTTTTGTTTATCTATTTATGTGCTTCAAATCTTTTAAGTTAAATTTAAACTACTTCCCAGTGTCTGATCGAGCTGAAATTTGGTATAATTCTGTAATTTACATGACAATGCTAACTACTAGGTACAGTCAGCAATAACTTATTTTAGGTTTAACAACCGATCACTAATCTACACATTTAGGACAGAGATTTACAAACGGAACTCTTGTAGCTTCCAACCTTGGCAAAATTATCCTTCCAGTGGCAAAATTATCCCAAAGGCCTTACATTAAAAAAAAAACTGAACTGAAACCATATTTTAAAAGATCATCATTTAAATTTTTGCTATTATTCTTATTACTCTTTTATTTCAGAAAATGGCATTCAAACGTCGCATTTCAAACAATTGACTGATGACATTTTAAGAGAATTGTGTCCAAAAATTAGCACGCGCTTGGATTTGAAAAATAAAATCAATGAGTTTTTAACTGCGGAGGTTTGTATCCTATGTTCAGTTTTAGCTAGGTAATAATTGCTAGGCATGAAAATGTTTTAAAACTAGTTATTAAAATTATTTTAATAATTAAATACCTGGTACAGGTAGCGGCAAATAAGTCTAGCGCTGACCGTTGATGCACAGAAGTCGAAAACAAGGTTTTAACTCTGCGCAGATCCCCTCCACCGCTGCTTTCATCAACGGTCAGCGCTAGACTTATTTGCCGCTACCTGTAAATGTAGTTGTGCCTTTAAAAGTTATAGGTAAGTAAGTAGGTATTAATGTTTTGTTTGTTTTCAGACTAGAACATCTACAGTGTCGAGTGTCAGTGAAGTAGACCCGGATTTAGATGAAACATTCGTGCTCGAAATGATAGCATGTCGTCCACCATTTCCGGACTTTGATTTAAGAACATTGCTGTCTACGTCACCTACAGGAAATAGCATACTTACCTAATACAGCACACATAATCAGCTAACAAATAAACATAGAAATAACCTGACTGATATCATATCAAGGCGCATTTTCACACGAGTTGTTAATCAGTAAGTTTAATTTATCTGTTATGTTACCCATCTTATTAATTTAACCTTCACTGACTTTTTTTGACGATTCGTTTTTTTTTTTCCAACATAGTTTTCTGTCCTTAGCCTAAAAGTTAGATATTTTTTCAGCCGTATCAATCATGAAGAATATAACATAATCACTGCTAAAATTATAGCTTTATTTCCAACTGAAAATCCTGGAACATATTTTGTTCCTCCTGTTAAAAAGAGAGACTCTATATCTGGTAAACCAGGTTTTGTACGAGGCAAACTAGTTTTAATGAGGATTTACTCTATACAAATTTGTAAAAAAACCCACAACCCGTTATTATTGTAATGTAGCAAAGCAAAATATCATTAAATGTAGTATTATACTCGTATGTAGTTAGATTGTAGCATAATGTAGAGAGACTAGAGAGGCAGTTGGAGTCTGTTAATTAAAGATTAAATTTTTCAGACATATACAAAGATGATGTCATATGGTTAAAAAACAATTGTGAGCCCTGGGAAGATGTTATTAATAAGTGGAAATCTTCATTTGAACTTCGCCAACTGCAACAATTTGAAACCGTGGGTGAATTTATAAAATATTGGCCCACACTAAACAACACTAGAAGTGATGTCTCGGTAAGTGCTTTAAATAAAACTCTGAGGCTGCTCGCTGAGTGAGGACGCAGCTATTTAATTTAATGGGGTTGTCCGATTAAAAGTATTTCAAATTTGTTTACACAAAACGATATAAAAACAATCAAACACAATACACAAATAAAAAATAAAATTACCTATAATCTAAACATAAAATCTCAAATAAAACAAAATTTTATCTAAAAACCGGCCAAGTGCGAGTCGGACTCGCGCACCGAGGGTTCCGTACAAACACTTTCCATCCCTAAGTGGTTAAGTTAAGTTTGCACCTGGTATGTATAGCGCCCCATATAAATTAGGTGCAAAGTTAGGTATTAAAATATTAAAAAAAAAAATCCTAATTGATCTCGTTCAAAACAATTTTCGTTGGTAGTTTTTATAGTAATGTACATCATATGTTTTTTTTAGATTTTTCATTTTCTTATTTTAGAAGTTAGAGGGGGGGGGACCAACTTTTTTCCACTTTGGAAGCGTCTGTCACGCAAACTATTCGGTTTAGAAAAAAAATATTTTAGAAACCTCGATATCATTTTTGAAGACCTATCCATAGATACCCCATACGTATGTGTATGATGAAAAAAAAAATGTTGAGTTTCAGTTCTAAGTATGGGGAGCCCCCAATATTTATTATTATTTTTTTTATTTTTGCATCAAAATCTTAATGCGGTTCACAGAATACATCTACCTACCAAGTTTCAACAGTATAGCTCTTATAGTTTCGGAAAAAATGGCTGTGACATACGGACGGACAGACGGACAGACAGACAGACAGACAGACAGACATAACGAATCTATAAGGGTTCCGTTTTTTGCCATTTGGCTACGAAACCCTAAAAAGGGCCCGTTCGGCATGGTGCCGAAGATGCTGGCTGCATTACCCCGCTGAACTGCTAGACTACTAGTTGTAGGTACCTGTCAGACTTCAAAAAAAAGTTTTTTTTTTTTTTTGACCTGGACAATTTGTGACAAGTACAACCTAAGGTGGCGCGCTCATTGGCACGCTTTGGGTACAGAACCCTACAAACTACAGATTTCGGGGCCATCCTAAATAACTTTTCACTTGTCTTTTACAGATCCATTTAGATTTCGACGCATTACATCCCGATAGAACTAATTCGTTTCACCTGAAATGGAGCGACTTCATGAAAAAGATACTGGAAATTAAAAACACAAATTGTAAAGACGAGACAAAGACTCTATCGGAGTATATTGACAGATTAGCGGATGATGGTAGGTAACAACCATTGGGAATGATCCATCCCTAGTAACATAGAAGTTACAGATTTTTTGGTTGCGCCCTATACTCGTATTTTATAAAAAAAATAAGATTTTATTCCACCCGTTGCCAGCCCTGCTAAGGCTGATCAGTCATATTTCTGAGTTTGTCAAATAATAATAAAAAACTGACATTGACAGCGACAGTTAATGTCATACTTGTCACTGACAGCTCACATTATAGTTGCCAAACATTTTGACAAATATGACATAAAATGTCACTGACAATGTATGTAAACACTTTATTGCACATAAAAACAATATAACAAAAGTTGAGTAACAAGGTATGTGTACAAAGGCGAACTTATCCCTGTAAGGGATTTCTTCCAGTTAACTTTTGAGCAAATGAAAGAAGTAAACATCAATGAGGAGCTAGGCAATGTAAATATGTTTTATAATTTTTGTCGAACATGGAACTATACTGATCGGCCGTGGCAAGGCTGGCAAGAGGTAGAATGAAATGTTTTTATTTTTATAACATTCATGGCGCGTCCGAAAATTCTGTAATTTTTTTATGGTACTTATACTGAAGATGGTTATTCCTATAATTAGAAAAAAATTCAGACACTTGAAAATTTCATCCATTGCCAATTGTTTTCAGAGTCCCTATTTTCCTTAAAATTGTTTATTTTTCTTTTTGTCATTTTTAAAACTATTTCAGTTTTGAATTAATAGCTGCTCTTTTCCTACAAATAGGTCTCCTGCAAAGGGTCTCCCATATAGTATTTCTGTTGACAATAATATGTATTTGTTATTTATTACCTATCTATAGTAAAAGAATAGCTGTAATTAACGGATTTAAAATACTGCTCATATTGAAATATTATGGGGCTGCAATTTAGTCGGCGACCTAATATTTTTAAAACTTATGCATTTCTATTTTTTAAGGCTCCGTCAGTCTAGCGCATATTTTGAGCGTGGCCCGATGAGAGCGGCGCGCGCCGCGCCGGCGTCACGTTCGCGGCCTGCCGGCGCCGCGCTCACAACCCGCGCGGGTACCTCATACCTGCGTTGTGTCTGCCTGCGCAGGCCCGCTCACAAAATGCGCCAGTCTGAAGGAGCCTTTAAGCTACCCTAATTCAGTTACTTAACTGCGCGCATTTTGTAACGATATTTAATTTTTATTTTAGATGACAAACTTCCATTCCAAATCAAACTCCTGTGCCAATTGGTGCCTCCAAAGGGTCGTTTAAACAGACGCCAAAAATTTTCAATAGCAGAATGCACAGAGAGCTTTATTGTTGACGTTAAGGTAAAATACCAATAAAATTCATTTACATTAGAATCTCTTTAATTAATTATTCATCCATGGCGGATATTACGCATTTCAACCGTATTAAAAATTAATTATTATTTTTTTAGACACCTGGCGATATTCAACAGAAAATTGACGCACTTTCTTCGGACGCATCAGGAAGGAAGGCTGATAAGACTGTACAACCTTACCTAATCCACTGCTCCACCGAGGAAACGGGGGGAACCTTTTATCTAATTATAGATAAAGTAAGGTACGTTTTCCAAAGTGCTTATAAGGCCTTTGACACACTATTCAAGTGTTATCACGCACTTCACGTGTCCTATCCAAAATCAGGCTACCATCTGTATGTACTGATTCAGAAATGTGTTTATAATATAAATACAAAATACGACGTGATTCCGCCTTACATTGTAGACTTGGTTTCCAATGCCAAATGTTAGGTAATATTTAAGAATATACTTAATCTGATCTGTTTCCTCTAATTTAGTTAATTAAGATGCAATGTTCAATATGTAAAAGTGAATACCATGATTTCAAAACTTATTTTGTTCATCTGGATTATTATCACAACATTTCTGATTATTTTAAATGTCCTTTTGAAAACTGTGAGCGAGTTTATCATACAAAATCTGCATTAAAAAAACATCTACGTGCCTATCATAGTGTTCAGGACGACCAAAATAATGTTTGTATTACGGAAATTCAAGACATAAAATGCAATTCAGTAACGAATATTAACCCCATGACTAATACTGATGAACCTACTGTTTCTGAATGATGAAGATTTAGAAAAAAATTGGACTATTGGGTGGCTTTCTACATAATTTCAATGTTTAAACTTACCTTTAAACCATTTCACACCACACGAACCACGACCACGAATACCGACCAGATACAAATAATATTAACAATATCGATTTACAGATATCGACCGAAGATTTATACAACACGCGTCCACCAATGCCGAATGTAGGCGACTTAGTGAAAGACGTGAATGATCCAACTTGGCTTCATTACTTATGCCTGTTACAAATAACAAACATAATAACATCTCAGGTTTTTACTCGGGAACTCCTTGCGTATCTGACCAATGTGATAGAAAATTATCTTGAAAATCTACAGAGTAAATTCCACTGTTCTTTGAAACAAAAACACCATTTTCTTCTTCATTACCCGAGAGTACCTAATTGAACAAATTGGGCCTCCCATACTAGTCAGCGCGTTTAAGTTTGAATCAAAGCATAAAGAGTTGAAGGCAATAGCTCAGTCAATATCTTGTTGAAAAAACTTACCTTTAACACTAGCGACAAGGCACCAGTTAAAAAGTTGTTATAGATTAATTGCACAAAACAGTTTTTCTGACAGTATTACGTGTGGTAAAGTAATTCATGTACCACATTACCCAAGTGAGTTAAACGAAGCAGAGTACATATGTATCGAGTATTATGAAATTAATGGTGTAAAATACAATGATAAAAACGTTATTTTGTATAAGTACGACATTAACTGTCCATTATTTTATAAGATAGACCAAATTTTTGTAAAGGAAACAGATCACACTATGGTTTCGTTTTTGTGTACAGCACTAGAAACAGTAGGTTACTCATCTCATTATATGGCATTTGCTGTGGAACTTACGACTAAATCAAGACTGGTTACTTTAGGAGATTGTGATTGTAAAACGCCTACTTTAATCAGGAAGTTAATTCAATGTTTTTATGTCCATTTAAAGAGTTAAGAATCCCGCTTTTGTGTCTTGACATTATTATAGTACAAAAAAGAAACTGGACCCATGCTAGGCAGCCAAAATTGGCTATTCTCCTATAGATAAATGTAATTATTTCGTAGCATTCATAAAATTAAATTTGCCGTAACACACGAAACAAAAATCGTTTTGACATGTCATAAAGAGTAGCTGATTTGACTCCAAAGGAAAATAGCCAATTAAGTAATAATTATCCATGTTTCTTAAGTTTTATCTAGTGCAAAGGGTATATAGTCACCTGGGACCTATTGCATAACAACCTGTAACTAATAATTTTAACAGAAGTTTCTTTCCAATCCCTTTTATTAGAAACTAATATTATATAGTATCTTCCTACACGAAGGCCGCAAAAATATGTGACACGCCTACAAATAAGAGTGTCAGATATTTTTGCGGCTTTCGTGTTTGTTCGAGGAAGATAATATTGCTGGTGAGTATACATATTCATCTGAACAGATTCATCAATCAAAAATGTACACATAAAACCTGCCATACTCATCTGAGCAAGCCTCTCAATAGTACATATTTTTGATTGATTCATTTTTTCAGAGGCATATGTACCTTACCTTTCTATGTACATTGATTTATGAAGCCTTGGGAAAGCTTTCATTTTTGAACTTGACTGTCTTTTTACTTCTACCTCTTCCTACATGTTGATCCTGATTAAATGTTAAATTTTATTACCAATTTTTAATGAGGCCAAAATTTGAAGTCAGTCAATTTGTGAATTGTTAAAAATGTTGATAAATAAAGAATGTAGGTACTTACATGGAAAAGTACATATGTATTTATACATCTGAACAGATTTATTAATTAAAAATGTACACCTAAAACTTGTCATACTAATCTGAGCAAACCTCTCAATAATAATTATTATTTATTTATTTACAAGAACGGTTAAAAACCAATTACTTACACTTAATTTTCGACGCTACATTTTTTTTAAACTATACATAATAGAGCATGTGATATATCATTTTCGAATGAATTAAGGATGAGGAATTTATTTTTCGAACACAAACAATGCACTTTCTAACAAAAAAAATGATAAAAGTAGAAAAGACAAAAACGTCAATTGTGTTTTATATATTTTTTTTTTAAAGTGTAACAGATATCTCGAAACTAAAAATACAGCCATAAAGCTACACTTATGTAGTTTTCAAAAATGTATAGTTTATTATATACATCTGTTGATACATAGGAGATAAGAAATAATATGTGGGACCCTACTTCACGGATGATCATGCATCACCTGAAATCACCTGAAATCACCCTGACCCACGCTCAATATTATTTTTTATCTCCTATGTATCAACAAATTTATAAAAGAAACTATATATTTTTGAAAACTATATAAGTGTAGATTTATGGCCGTATTTTTTGTTTTGAGATTTCTGTTATAAATAAAAAAAAAAAATTATTAAAACACAAATTAAGTTTTTTACTCTTCTACTTTTTTATTCTTTTTTGTTAGAAAGTGCATTGTTTATGTTCGAAAAATATATTTCTCATCCTTAATTTATCCGAAAATGATATATCACATGCCCTATTATGTATACTTAGTTTTAAAGAAATATAGCGTCGAACTTCACCAAAAAGGGGTGGGGGGGCTCTCGCCGGTACCTTTTGATGTTGACTGAAATATTTTTGATTGCACTTTTATGTATAATATGTACCTTTCCATGTACGTTCATTGTTGAAGCCTTGGGAATGGTTATATATTTTTGAACTTGACTGCTTTTTAATTCTACCTCTTCAGCTTATTGTAATACGAGTGTATAAGAGATTAGGGATGATGACCCTGAAAATTTTGAGAAATAATAAAAATATTATCAAAATTTGAAACGTTTTATTTTTTATATTTAGTAAGTACCTAGTCTTTGTATTCTATTGCAACCAAAGTAGCCAAATATATCGGTATGGATATCTATTTGTATGGGAGAAAGGGTGTGTTTACGATATATTTGGCCACTTAGACTGCTACTATTAACTATACGATATTATCGAGTGAAGCATAGAATTATTAACTAAATAAACAGATGTTTGTTTTAAGGCGACACATGTATGTTTTGTAGATATAAGTACCTACTAATATGTTTTGAAGCAAGCCTAGCAAGTTTTCTTAGGCATAGTATTGTAGGGTAAGCCTGTTGCTACTAAATATAACTTTCGTTTACAGGTCATTTTTTCAGCTTCGAATATTAAGGGTGGAATCACATCTGTCAGCATCGAATCGCATTTTGGCTCTTGAAAATGGCCGTTTAGTATGAGACGCGTTAGCATGCGTACGATGTCTCATACTATACGGCCATTTTACATAGCCGGATTGCGATTTGATGTGCTGCCAGATGTGATTCCACCCGAGGATACATATTATTAGGTCAAGCCTTCATATACTCAGCTGAAGGCATGTTTGCCTTGAGGCAAGACTTGTATGTTTTGCACTGAGACAACGTATTATGGTGGAGCTTTAGGGTGCAGCCCTAACATTCTCAACTGAAGACCAACAGGTCTTTAGTTGAGAATGTTAGGGCTTCATCCAATAATATGTAGTCTCAATTCAAAACATAGAAGTCTTGCTTCAAGGCAAACAAGTCTTCAGCTGAGAATATGAAGGCTTCACCTAATAATATGTATTCTCAGTTCAAAACCTACAAGTCTTGCTTTAAGGCAAACAGGTCTTCAGCTGAGAATATTAAGGCTTCAACCAATAACATATATTCTCAGTTCAAAACCTACAAGTCTTGCTTCAAGGCAAACAAGTCTTCAGCTGAGAAGGTTAGGGCTTCACCCAATAATATGTAGTCTCAATTCAAAACATACAAGTCTTGCTTCAAGGCAAACAAGTCTTCAGCTGAGAAGGTTAGGGCTTCACCCAATAATATGTAGTCTCAATTCAAAACATACAAGTCTTGCTTCAAGGCAAACAAGTCTTCAGCTGAGAAGGTTAGGGCTTCACCCAATAATATGTAGTCTCAATTCAAAACATACAAGTCTTGCTTCAAGGCAAACAAGTCTTCAGCTGAGAAGGTTAGGGCTTCACCCAATAATATGTAGTCTCAATTCAAAACATACAAGTCTTGCTTCAAGGCAAACAAGTCTTCAGCTGAGAAGGTTAGGGCTTCACCCAATAATATGTAGTCTCAATTCAAAACATACAAGTCTTGCTTCAAGGCAAACAAGTCTTCAGCTGAGAAGGTTAGGGCTTCACCCAATAATATGTAGTCTCAATTCAAAACATACAAGTCTTGCTTCAAGGCAAACAAGTCTTCAGCTGAGAAGGTTAGGGCTTCACCCAATAATATGTAGTCTCAATTCAAAACATACAAGTCTTGCCTCAATGCAAATATGTCTTCAGCTGAGAATATGAAGGCTTCACCCAATAATATGTAGTCTCAATTCAAAACATACAAGTCTTGCTTCAAGGCAAACAAGTCTTCAGCTGAGAATATTAAGGCATCACCCAACAATATATATTCTCAGTTCAAAACCTACAAGTCTTGCTTTAAGGCAAACAGGTCTTCAGCTGAGAATATTAAGGCTTCAACCAATAACATATATTCTCAGTTCAAAACATACAAGTCTTGCTTCAAGGCAAACAAGTCTTCAGCTGAGAAGGTTAGGGCTTCACCCAATAATATGTAGTCTCAATTCAAAACATACAAGTCTTGCCTCAAGGCAAACATGTATTCAGCTGAGAATATTAAGGCATCACCCAACAATATATATTCTCAGTTCAAAACCTACAAGTCTTGCTTCAAGGCAAACAAGTCTTCAGCTGAGAATATTAAGGCATCACCCAACAATATATATTCTCAGTTCAAAACCTACAAGTCTTGCTTTAAGGCAAACAGGTCTTCAGCTGAGAATATTAAGGCTTCAACCAATAACATATATTCTCAGTTCAAAACATACAAGTCTTGCTTCAAGGCAAACAAGTCTTCAGCTGAGAAGGTTAGGGCTTCACCCAATAATATGTAGTCTCAATTCAAAACATACAAGTCTTGCCTCAATGCAAATATGTCTTCAGCTGAGAATATGAAGGCTTCACCTAATAATATGTATTCTCAGTTCAAAACCTACAAGTCTTGCTTTAAGGCAAACGGGTCTTCAGCTGAGAAGGTTAGGGCTTCACCCAATAATATGTAGTCTCAATTCAAAACATACAAGTCTTGCTTCAAGGCAAACCTCTCTTCAGCTGAGAATATTAAGGATTCACTCAATAATATGTAGTCTTTTTTTATATAATACAAATATCTTCCCTCAAAGCAAACATGTCTTCAGCTGAGAATATTAAGAATTCTTAATCCAAGACAATAATCGTTTCCCCCATATACAAGACATTATTTGTCTTGAAATGAGGGGTTGAAATCCAAGACATTATTTGTCTTGAAATAAGGGGTTGAAATCCAAGACATGAAATTCTTGTTTCAAAAACGATAGTCTTGCAATAAGACAATATTTTACTTAATAACTGAAACAATATTTTACTTGAATAAAGACAACATTGTTTCCACCTATATAGGAAACAAATCCTGTCTTGACGAAGAGGATTTGTCTTCAATGAAGATACTTTTTTTTTCCGTGTGGTTGTTCTATGTATTTAAGTATATATTTATCTATATAAGTACGTATATCGTCGTCTAGTACCCATAACACAAGCCTTCTTGAGCTTAATTTGGGACTAGATCGATTTGTGTGAGGTTGTCCGATATTTATTTATTTATTATTTATTTATTTATATCTCCGCCATTTTGAAAACTGGACATCCGAACATTCAAACATAGGAAATTAGAAAGAATTTCGATCAAACTGAAACGGAGACTCTCTCGCTTCGCTCGCTCGCTCAATGAAAATAATGTTTATTTCATAACATCTTTTAATTTTCGCCCGCAAACCGCTCAGACTTGTTGCATTATGCGCATTGAAACGGAAATTAAATAGCAAAAAATACGTCGGAAAAAATAATGAATTACTCCCGCAAGTCATTAGCAATGATAGCGGCATTGCATTTAATTATCATTTAGCCGGAGCAAATGGAACGTGTAACTTGACATGTTGGGACCTGTTTGAGAAAAAGGGCACTGGTGTCTAGAAAATTTACGGCGGTTGTGACGTTATATTCACGGACGTGCTGCATTAACCCGTGTAAGAAAAGGTGCAAGTTATTACTGAATCTGCGGCGGTTATGACGTTTAATTCATGGAACACCGTGTTATCCTGTGCGTAAGAAAGAGCGCAAGTTAGTAGGAAAAGTTTGACGGTTGTGACGTTATCGACGAATGCACGGTATTATCCTGTGTAAGAAAGGACGTGCGTTAGTAGGGAGTGGTTGGCAGTTGTGACGTTTTGTGTGTGAGGGAAGCATTGTGCAGACGCATCGAGATGCGAAGCGGTGGGAAGTGTGAGCCACAGTGTAGCGCGTGCAGAAGGGGGACTTTAAATTACGATGGTAAGGGTCATATGGTATTGCTTTCTTTGTTTTATACAAATTAGATCATTTTACCTATACCGATCGGAATCAGAAACGCTGAAATCCGAGGAAACATGCCAGTGACAGCCCGAAGAATCGTCAAACTAAAGTAGCAGTGGTATCTTAAGAACACACAGCCACTGGGAAAGAAAGATATTCAAGTGCAACCAGGTGTGGGCCCCCTACAAAGTGAACCGAGTATCTGGTAAAGGCTGGAAGCTGTTATGTGTATGTTGCAGGGCCGTTCAACCGTGTGACAGGTTGATACCCTTGTTGGGAGACCTTAGTCCGGAAGACCACGTAATTAAGCCGAAATGATGGTGTTATCTTATTTCTGTAACTATTTTGCGGGTGCTTGTACAAATGTACCAAATAAATATGAATGAAAATCTCATTAGTTTTTTGTTACATTACAGGAGAATGCGCGGTGAGGAAATCAGTCTTAACTGGTTACCCACAATAGTAGTGAGAGAGATCCACATTCTTTAAACAAATTTGAAGATGCTCATAATATTATGTCCTCTTTCGATTGCTAATCTAACCTACTGCGGCTCCAATATTGTGGTGTAACAGGCAGTGTAAAATAGTAAAAAACCAAAAATCGTTCGATCAGTCGATACGAACACCGGCGGACACTGACTCTACACGGTATACCGTACGAATGTACGGTATTGGGTATGAATTGCCAGTATTTCGCGTTTGAAACCAAGGGAGTGGAAAAATTCGCGCGATAACTCAATGGGATGCCTTGTTATACTATTTTTAGGATTCGGCAGTCACTCATAGCTATATTTTTAATCGGTGACGGTTAATAAGAGAATAGGATGTTAATTTTATTAAAACTTTCGTGAGACATATTTAATTATTGTATTAAGCGGTTTACACTCACGTGAAATTGTCAGGAACGGCCCGACATGGTGTACGGGCAGCCGTCCCTGATGAAGGGCTCCATACGAGTTCGAAACATGTCGGGCCGTTCCTGACAATTTCACGTGAGTGTAAACCGCTTAATACAATAATTGAATAGGATGTTATTGGAAACAATTAGGATGCCAATTAGAAAGATTCATATATTCAATTTGATAGGTATAAATCGAACAGACAAATGAATATTAACTATGTTAGGCCGTTGTCACACGAGCCGTTGCGGCCACAGTGTATAGCAGCAATTACGAAAATCAAAAGGGAAAACCGTTCAGCAGTAACGACGTTAAAAACTGTAATTTAATTCTTTATCTTGCTGGATGGAGATAAATTTGGTACGTTGATAAACTTACAAATGAATTCAAGTTAACTTGATTTTGAAATCGGATGAAGTAAACAAACCTTTTCCAACAACACAAAACACGTATATTCAGACACAAGACGGCGCCATCTTTGTGTTAAGTTTTAACCAAGTTCGTGGGGAGTGTATAAAGCTGAATATCGGCAACTATTTTAGATTGGAACAAGCGCCCTGAAGCAATAATATTGGGTGGTTCAGTAGTCATGTGTAGGAGTGACGGGGGATTATTTCGCGATTTAGTGGTTGGCCAATTCAAAAAATTGTTCACGATGTATTGAGTTAATTGGGCGTAAGAATTGTACCTACCAATTTTTTATTGACTGATTTCTTGTTACTATCCATACTAATCCATACTAATATTATAAATGCAAAAGTGTGTCTGTCGGTCTGTTACCTCTTCACGCTTAAACCGCTGAACCGACTTAGATGAAATTTGGTATGGAGATAGTTTGAGACCCGGGAAAGGACATAGGATACTTTTCATCCCGAATAAATTGAGTGTCACACCGCGGGGCACAGCTAGTCCATACTAATATTATAAATGCGAAAGTGTGTCTGTCTGTCTGTCTGTCTGTCTGTCTGTTACCTCTTCACGCTTAAACCGCTGAACCGATTTAGATGAAATTTGGTATATAGATAGTTTCAGTCCCGGAGAAGGATATAGGATACTTTTCACCCCGAATAAATTTAGTGTTCCCGTGGGATGAGCGGGTAACACCGCGGGGCACAGCTAGTAAAATTATAAATGCGAAAGTGTGTCTGTCTGTCTGTCTGTCTGTCTGTTACCTCTTCACGCTTAAACCGCTGAATCGATTTTGATGAAATTTGGCATGGAGATAGTTTAAGATCCGAGGAAGGACATAGGATAGTTTTCATCCTGGAAATTATCCCTAAAAAGATTGAAAAGTGAGTAAGTAATTTCATGATGACATTGATGACCCGGTCGGAAATGTAATGATTAGACCAAAAGCACAATTGCTCTTACATTTGCTTAGGCGCTTTAAATAATCCCTTTTATTAATTAAGGTGAGTAGGTGGATATCTATCGTGTTGTACGAGGTTACTTCCATACTTCCAAGTTCCACGCGGACGTAGTCGCGGGCAAAAGCTAGTTAAATATAAATGAAAGCTGAATGTATTGGAACCAACTGCAGTTAAATATTTCCGCCAAACATAACTATAAGAATAATTTCGACAAACAAGGTTTTATAGGGTTATCGTAAAATAATTGTCTTATGTTGACTTGACCATTCGCTGGACGATGATACTTTGACACACGGGCCATATTAATGTATCAGGGACAATCTAGGTGGCGGTACGTTCCATGTTGTGCATTATATTCCAGATCCCAACTATACTACTAACAAAAGCCCAGAATACTTAATCACTAGAATTATCAGCGGACTGACTTAAAAAGTTCTTCATGTTTACTTAACAGACAAACAGACTGCAGAAAATAGACAAAGTCAAATAGGGCTTAAAACTTATAGCTCCCGTTTTTGCAACGAAAAAAAAGAGTATTTAGAGTTCCTTATTTCCTCTCAGTTCGCACAAAAACGAGGATCTCCATCTTAATGCGCCTTGCATCCATTCCTCAGATAAAACTGCATCTTATTTCAATATTCTTATGCAAAATACTTGCCCCGTCTTCGAATTTATGTAAAGCTGGTTCGAATGCGAGAATTAATTCCGATTTATGCTAGTTTTCTTCGCGCGAAACTCTGGGTCCTTATTTGAGCATGGACAGAATACCCAATAGCACACAGGCGCCATTACGCGCTGATACAGCCCTTATTCAGCTTAAATTAGCAGTATAAGTGTTGTATAAGGGCTTCTTGTGAAGCTTCTGAGTTCTATATACAGAATTTGCAGTGTCAAATAAAATAATGTTGTCTGTCTAAATTATCCCTTTCTAAATGGAGAGGATAATAATACTTGCCGCATAGTTAATCCCACGTTATTCCAAACATGTGACATCTGACACTGGACTTCAAATAAAAAAATCATATACATATACGTGGTTGTTGCAGGTGCGCATATACGATCAGATATGTATGTAATTCTGTTTTGGGCTGAAAAACAGCGCTGAAGTGTCGCTCGTCAGATGACACGATCAGCATTAAGTATGTTGACGCCCAACCGTTTGCCACACTTTTAGTTTGTAAGTTGGACTATGTATGGACAAGTTATTTAATTTCTCCTTCTTAGTATACCAAGTTTGTGTTAGTTCTAGCAATAAACTCATTTTCTTTCTTTCTTTTTTATTTCTAGTGCTCAAATGGGGACATGGCTTAATATACAGCTTCCTATTAGCTCCAAGCACGCCTGGAACCGGCCATTAATTCTTGCTAAGAATGTTGCAGTAGTAATGAAATTGCCATTTTCAAGATTAAATGTAATTAATTATGACTTGGGTATTATTTAAATGCCTTCATTCCTGTCACCTTACGTCCCTTACGATCTTCGGCCAGTCCTTTATGAGTCGTCAAATAATATGTACTTAGTTAAGGGCTATAATTAAAACAAAACTTAACTTATTCCGTTGTGTATAGAAAGCTATCCATATCTTTTATATACACCCTTATACGTGAAAATATACTTTACTTTTTTTTCTTTAGGTTTAAGATGGGGCTAAAATTTATTTCCATGAGTAGAAGAAAAAAACCTCAAACTAAACTATTGTGACCCTAAATCATACCGCCTACAAAATTGGTATCCCTACAAATTTTCACAGTCAATCATAGCCAATTTACTAAACCCATTCTATTAACAATCCATAAAACTACCCCTAACACCACATTTTGTCTGCTATCTAAACTAGTTCCAAAAGGCTCTATACTCATTCAAAAGTCATGCACATACGTCTTTTCTGACATAAAAGTATTGTAAATCAATGGTATAACGCCGTTATATAAAAAAGTCGTGTAGATGTTGGGATAGCGATAGCTCATAAGTTGTTTTGGTTCAGCCGGGTTACGTTATCGGTGTTCAGTAGGGTGTCGTTACTGTTGTTTGATGGAGTCGTGGACACGGTGGGGAGTTTTACGACCAGTCCAAAGTGTGGTCACTGAGCGGGAGCAATGAATAGATTCATGTTTTATGTACGGTTAGAGGTGATTAGACGGATTTGCAGCGATTTTATTTTCGCAAACATGCAATGAAAATGTCCTCACAACGTGCGTTACAACAGGCCTCGAAGTATCACGTTTCGGGCGAAACAACTCGAGAGAACTGTAAAGGAATTTTATACAAAATTTAAGGCCTAACCATTTTTTTAAACATCGCGTCTGTGTTCATGAACAGACTAAACAGCTGAAGTATATTTTTTTTGAGTGATGTAATATTTTATTTTTGACGGATTAGCAAGCTGAAGTGGCAGTGGGCGGGGCAGTGCACGTAGAACTGACGGCCGATGGGGCAGTAAGGTTCTCGAATGGAGGCCACGCACCGGCAAGCGCAGCGTGGGACGTCCACCCACAAAGTGGACAGACGACCTGGTAAAGGTTGCAGGAAGGAAGGTCGCTTCCAACCGGCCGATTTGGAAGTCACTGGGAGAGGCCTATGTTCAGCAGTGGACGTCCTGTGGCTGAACTGAAATGACGATGATGATGAATATTTCATTTCCTTGCTTATGTTTGAGAAAAGCACTATTACATGCCTAGCCGACTTCGTATCACTATCCAGCCTCCCTGCGGTCGGCCGGTCGGTCGATTGTGGAAGAGTAATTAATGTTGGTAGTTCCAGATATTAGGTATAGTTGAAGCATTTAGATTAATTTTGTGCTCCACTGGAAATGAGCTCAACTGTATAAAACCCATGGACTGTGAATAGGCATCTGCGCAAACATCATTAATGAAGCCACTATTCGATTCCGAAAACAAATGAAACGTCATGACTAACACGTTTACCGGACTGTCCCTTGGGGAGCGACCCTATCTACTCGATAACAAACAAAAACCAACCTTGAAACTAACCGATAAGATTAATTTTACATTTGACGTGAGGTACAGTCAGTAGCAGAAGTAATAACTCTACTAAACAGGTTTATACAGAATGATTCGTTTATGTTCTGATTTTTTTTATTTTACTTTTTATATTGGAAATTTTCTAACCTAAGATATTAAATATATGAATAAATAAGAATAAATGGAATATGTAGGTCTCATGTTTACCCTACGTTCTGTGTTGAACTGTCGCGGCATGTCGTAAGTTGTATTTTTAAATCAACTTTTATGTATGTGCTTAATAATTAGTTAAGTCTAAAAATATAATAACTAAACGAAAATATTTACATGTAACTTAAAGGAAGAGCAGCGCCACCCAACACAGGCTCCATTCCATCACCTTAGATTATAGACAAGTGAGTGTTATAAAATAAAAAAATCTTGAATATTTTTAAATTTTGCTGGCTCTAAGTATTAAAAGTATAATTGAATCTTAGGGCTCTAATCCACAGAACTAGACTGATAGGACAGGTTGACCATACGATTGCAAATTTTAACGTAAAAATAACACCAAAATTAAATTGTTTGTTTCTGAAGTGAATGCGATGAATTCGCTACAAACTGCTTTAGATTAGAAAGAATACATTCTATTCACGATTTAGGGATCACCCTGTATTTACACAGTAGGGTAACCTCTTTGGTGGACTGTATCTGATTAGCCAAATCGGACTGTATTTTCAAAGCAATAAGAACAGCTTAAAAGGTGACAAGGCATTGCGATGAGCCTCATTCAAGTTGGACACGTAGCTTGTTTGTTATTTTAGAAGTCCTTATATTTTTTTTAGTTGGCAGTTTTAACGATGTCTTGGGACGGAACTTGGAATGGCTCGAGCGTTTTTTTATTAAGAGTTTGCAGTTTGAGAATGTTCCGGACACGCTCAAGGGTGTAATTCGATGGGTTTTTGAACAATGTCGGCCAATAGCCGTGAGTGAGAGTCATTAAGTGACATCATTAAAAGGCAAAAAAAACGGCCAAGTGCGAGTTAGACTCGCTCACCGAGGGTTCCGCACAAACACTTACCAACTTAACTGGTCGAGTTAAGTTAAATTTGCACCTAGAAAATATGTATGATGCCGCATAGAAATGAGGTGCAAAGTTAACGCAAACGATCACGTTTTTGTATTGGAGCCCCAATTAAGTAGTTATTTTTTCTGTTTTTAGTATTTTTTGTTATAGCGGCAACAGAAATACATCACCTGTGAAATTGTCAACTGTCTAGCTATCTCGTTTCATGAGAACAGCCTGGTGACGGACGGACAGACAGACCGGTAGACAGCCATACAGACAGACAGACAGACACACAGACAGACAGGCAGACAGATGGACAGCGGATTCTTAGTAATAGGGTCCCGTTTTTTACCCTTTGGGTGCGGAACCCTAAAAAGCACATCACTAAAGTCAGGAGTCAAATTTGATTTTTCTAATCCATTCTGTTTGAGATAACGCTACACTGGGTGATTCAGGAGGCGTGATCGAGACTTACTCTACACAACTAGAAATCTTATTAAAATCTGCAAGCATTTCAACATTGTTCCACGAAATCCACTTTGTGTCCACGAAACTCAGGTGGAACAAACGCTCATCAGTTGCGCCACCTTAAAAGAACCCTCTAAATTCAGGCTAGTGATTATCACTTTATTTGAATTCAACGTTCTGCGAATCCAGACCCTTTTACACACTCATCGTCTCCTATCACCGCGACAATCAATCGCATTTAAATTCGCTAATGACCTCTTTGAGCGGACGCAGCGTCTTGCCATGCTAATGTACTACTGCGGAACAATCCGCAGTCAATAAGAGCGGAATCGAATCAGACGGCGCATAAGTGAGTTAGCCCCCTCCTGAGATGTGTAGGACTGTAGGTGTAGGTGTACACATGAACTGACACACACCGAAAAATGGAGCTACATACATATTTACAAACATACACTTTCTATGTACCTACTATGTGTCGAGACGATTCTCGAGAGAGTAATTCTTAAATTAACTCAGCCGGATTCTTTAACACTGGAATATCATGCATTCGTGTCGTCGTTCAGATTATCTGAATCAGACGCATCGGTATTTAAATTCGATTTTTACCTCTTTATGGACGGAGCGGACGCAGACCCTTGCCATGCTATTGTACGGCAGCAGCGGAACAATTATCAGTTAATAAGAGCGGAATCGAATCAAGGGGCGCATAAGTGACTCTAGGCTCGTGTAAGTATATTTTTAAACTTTACACATCTTATGAATTTATTAAACATGTAATGTCTTATTATTTTTAATGAGGGTACGCCACAATTTTCTATCAATGGTACAATTTTCACATCTTGTTATGTCATGCCCTAGAAGCAGACATGCTAACAGACCATGGTCTGCAATTTGTATACATCGTTAAGTCCCCACAAACAAATCTAAAACTAGTAATGGTTTCCAAGAACTTAAGTTTCGCCTTGAGACAATCAATTTCTAAATTGATGCGACTGGAATCGAATCCAATCCTTTTACACGGTATTTAAATTCGTTAATAAGCTCTTTGATCGGACGCAGAGCCTTGCCATGGTAATGTACGCTGCGGAACAATCCTCAGTGAATGAGTGCGGAATCGAATCACGTGGCGCGTAAGTGAGTTAACTTGTCGGGCGAGGGGTTCTGTACATATAGATACACTTTTAAACGTAACTCATGTTTCATACTGCAGACACTGGATTACACGAAATGACCACCGATTTAAATACACTACATTTATATTCGCTCGACCAGTCTGTCGAGTCAGTCAGTCTCTGTTCTGTCATCACTGGCAACACGCACTGTTCGAAGACTTTCGTCCTCAGGCACTGGAAGTTTTCTATGAGAAGATATGACGCAGCTTCCCGAACGCTGCCCTGCCGAGTTGAATTCGTCAATTAACCTCCTTCTCGAGGTTGGACTTACTACGAGGGCAGAGTTCCCAACACTATCGGGTAAGGTGCAACCTTTTATTTTTATTTAAATAAATATGAGACAACCTCACACAGATCGATCTAGTCTCAAATTAAAGCTTGTGTTATGGGTACTTGACGACGATATACATAGTTATATAGATAAATATATGCTTAAATACATAAAACAACAATGACCATGAAGCACAAATAATCGAGTTCATCACACAAATATTTGCCCTGGCCGGGATTCGAACCCAGGACCGCCGGCTCAGTAGGCAGGTGCTTACAAACTGGCGTTGGCGAACCGAGTCGTCAAAACATCAAGACATACAGTAAATGGACATTAATTCAACCTAACTTGAGCAGTAGTAACTTCTGGCCGTAAGGAAACCCTTAAATGAAAAACCATAACGCCAGCCTTCTTAAAATTATGCCAGAACCGACTCGAGTTTGATTTAGGTTATGATTACAAGACACTCGAGCACAGCCGACTGCCATGCAAAACCTCATAACTTTTTTAATAACAACTTCACCGCATAAAGGCGATAGAGTAACGCTATGCATACATTTAGGAGCCCTGAGGTTAGGGTTGCCAGATCTTTGGGTTTTCGCAAATGTTGTTTTTGCCTTAAATATAAAGAGATCCAGGTATTATACTTTACCAAGTAACGAGAGTATCACATCTATCTAACTTCGTTATATTTAGGGAATTATAGTTTATTGTCTCATTTTTTCTTTTTTTAGTCTGTCTAGTTGTCAGCCTAGTCAACTATTTATCTTACTGACTTTATATATTGGTACGGGTCTTGAGCTGATATATCGGTATGTATAGGCAGCTAAACAGGTCTCCAAATCCCTCTGGCGTGACGCGAGGCATTTTAACACAGCATCAAAAATGCCACCGAGCACAACAAAGGCTCTATAGTGTTCGCAAAATATCTGTCTATTGGGCAAAGCCAGTTGACTAAGCTGAAGACCGAGAGTGGCAATTTTGTTTCGTACAAAACTAACATTTTGAGAGAGATCTTCGGACAATCATACCTCAGCGCAAAAGCCCGTTAACAGTCTCGATGCTGACCCAGGATCGAAACTGACCTGACACTATTCCGAATATATTCCGGACGTTAACTTTTATGAGGTCACAATGGCTCGGAAACTGCGTAAAAACTACAGTTTTCGAATACCAAATGTTTTTATCATCTGTTTAAAAGTTGTTGATGAAATTCCATTCGTTACAGACATGTCCCAGATTATATCCCAGTATCCGGGAGCCCTGCCAGAGGTCCGACGATATTCAAAATGGCGGGCAAGGTGATCAAAATGGCGGCATTATGCAAGTTAATCAAGAGGGCTTGTTGCGTCCGTGCCACGATACCGGCGGGTGCAGTTACTATGCCATTAATATTGGTAAAATTAAATTTTGCATGGAGATACTTGGATAATATCGCCGTTAATATTTCCTTTGTACCTATGTGTTTTCAAATCAGCGTCAATTTTGAATTTGGGATTATTCCGAAAATCATACTAATATCATAAAGGCGAAAGTTAGTGAGTGTGTTTATGTGTATGTTTGTAACTCTTTCACGCTCAAACGGCTGGACCAATTTTGATAAATTTTGGTATGAAGGTACGTGTCGTTCCCGTTTTCTTATATTGACTAGATAGGGAGGACACTACAGTATTGCCACTTTTTAATTTCTACTCTTTTTGGTCGGACTGTAGCTGACAGCCTGTATTAACAACACATAGGCTACTTTTAATCCCGAAAAAATGTAGTGATACAGCCCATAATCCTACAATTCCATGTGGACTTCTTCAATGGTTTGTTCGAGAGACTACTAGTACCATGTCGGCTTCAGCGGTGTGTTCTTGCGATCATCATCATCAATATCATCATCATCATCATCATCATTTTCGCCATAGGACACAGGCCTCCTCAATGGACTTCCACATGGGCCGGATAGAAGCGACCCGCATCCAACGAGTCCCTACAACTCTAACCAGGTCGTCCAACCACCTTGCGGGTAGCCGTGCTACACTGCGCTTGCCTGTACGTGGTCTCCACTCGAGAACCTTTCTGCACTAACGGCCATCGGTTCATCGAGCTATGATTCAGCTTGCTTACTCAGTTTGCTATGGTGACCTTGGTTCGTCTACGAATCCTCTCGTTCTGTTCTTGCGATAGATATCTTATAACATTCTGTTTCTCACTCTTTTATTAAATTTAAACTAGTCTTTGTGAGCTGTGGAGTCGGCGATCATGTTTCAAAATTACTGAAATATTGACTCCTTAAAAGTGTTCAACTCCCATATCCTAACTATTTAAAAAAAGAAACTGACTCTTCAAAAAAAAACAGACAATTAATGAACCTTCTCACAAAAAATCACGAGAATCGGTTGAGAAATGCGGCCTGCAGGCAAGAATAGCCGGAAAGCCGGTCATCCGGACATACGAAAGAAAATTTGTCCAAGCTGAAACGGAGACACTTTGCTCGCTCGGTGAATTAACAGACTATGGCCCCAATTACTGTTCAAATTTTCCCTATTTTTGCTTCTCTGTAGTCGTACAAAAACTGGATCTGCAATTTGAGTCCGTTATTCCCTGAACAACTGATACAGATGAGTGATAGCGAATGATAAAACCTTACAAACGAGCATTGTAAAAGGTAAACCAAGAAGGACGTAACCGACAATAATAACCTAAGAAAATATGTCGTTTTGTATATAACAGTGGTGTTTGTGAACGCTTCGTTAGAGGGTAAAAGCTGAAGGGTTGGGTTGGCCTCGCGGTTGGTTAGCGCCGGGAAAAACTCTAGCTGGTGTGTTTACACTGCCCATACGATATACCTATCTATCTACTTCAATTGAATGATTTTCACCCATATCCCAGTAATATTCGGTTTCTGCGAATGTCGCACATTTATATTCAATAATTTACAAGGGGCATTCCAAAAGAAATTAGATACTCCTTGCTCATTTAATTGACACTGGCCAGTAATATATCACCACAAAGGCTGGTTATTTACTTATAAATTTAAAAATGGAACACTCGGCAAAACTACGTATATATTTTTTTTATTAAATGAGCAAAGAGTATACTCATTATTTAGGTATGCGGTGAGCATGATTGACACCTTTCCATTGGGAGGGACGCGGGACGGTTTTTGGGCCAGACTAAAGTATTTCCATTATGTCATTGTTTTGGAGTTACCACATCACTACATAGTATGAAACAAAGTCGTTTCCTGCTGTCTGTCTGTCTGTCTGTATGTCCTTATGTATGCTTAGATCTTTAAAACTACGCAACGGATTTTAATGCGGGTTTTTGAAGTGAAAACTTCTTTAGCGGCGCTTGGCAATTTTTAGATGGGTAAAAAATGTTAAACTCGCGACAGATCCGCGCGACAGATAACAGTCAGTCGGTAACCTAGCAACCGTGTCTGTTTCAAAGAAAGGGGGCCTTCGAACAACAAAAATAAATGTTGTAAGTGACAGATGGTGAAGCGTAATCATAAACATACATTATTTATTTATTTATTTATTTAAACTTTATTGCACAAAATACAAATGGCGGACTTAATGCCTTTAGGCATTCTCTACCAGTCGACCACTGGGTTAAGCAGAAATATGTTGTCGGTGCAGGATCAAAGGTTACAGACAAACAGTAATGCAACACAAATCAATTACCTAAAGATATATGATAATGAATATATAATTAAACAATTACCATAAACTTAAACGAATACTTTATAGGATATACTTACATACATATATTATGTACCAAAAGTAAAATATTTCGAAGAGAGTTAGGAAGAGAGACTGTCCAAGAGATACTTGCACAACATGCGCTTGAAGGAGACCTTGCTCTGAGCTTGCCTGATGTTGAGTGGGAGAGCGTTCCAGAGGTGTATTGCCTGAACCGTGAAAGAATTGGACATGAAACCGGAGCGGTGAAGGGGGACTACTAGCTTAAGTCTACGAGAAGTACGGAGAGTGCATCCAGGGCGAGCAGTCACAAATTGAAACTTGGATTTGAGATAATCGGGAGTGGTTGGATCAAATAAGATCGAAAAGAGAGTGCAGAGAATTCTTTGAGATCTACGTTCACGTACAGGAAGCCAGTTTAATTGACGGCGAAACTCCGAGATGTGGTCATACTTACGAAGGCCAAAAACAATCCTGATACAATTGTTTAGAATACGTTCCAGCTTATTCAGGGAGGCCTGGGTGAGATTAGAGCAACACACATCAGCATAGTCGATGACGGGGAGGACATTAGTAAGAAATAGAGATTAAAATAGAAATCAAGTGTCAGTGAGTATAATAAAATCGGAGTTTTCACTTCTGCCGGCACTCCCGGAGTGCAACCCGTCCTTTTTTTTAATGCATAGAGTGATTCAAGAGGAAGGTTTATATGTAGGTATAATACATGCATAATTTATTAGCATTGCACCCGTGCGAAGCCGAGGTGGGTCACTAGTTGATACATAAAATGCAAACGCATTGTGTGATGAACAAAATGTTATCTTATCTTAAGGATGAGTACATTTTTAAAAGTGAATAATAGAATAATTAGTAATCTCAGTAAAAATATAAAACGATGCCCCGCACTGCGATATATTTGCTGCGAGCTTTTCGAATCTACTGGTGGAGTGCAGGAAATATCTCGAACGGCGGTAAATTCAATGTTTGTATTTGTTTGTATTGTATTCGTATTTTTTCTTTTATAAATTGTTTTGCTGTGCACTAAAGTTTAGTTACTGTTTTCTTTCTTTATTTTTTTTGTTTTTAATTTGTAACTATTAACTTTTAAGGATATATATAATGCTTGTTGTTTAATTTTAAGTTAAGATCTGTAACGCCTTAGCAATTAGCTGTAAGTTGCAGATATGTAATTATTATAAAATAAATAAATAAATAAATAAAACGAGCAATTGCATTTCTCTTTCGAGGCGGAAATGTTTTTAATTCTACACTGAGCAATTGAACATGGCCCGCTATGCTCTTGGCCGATTTTTTTTTGTATTTTTATTACAGCAGTAATGTCTGTTAGCGTAAACCAACTTCGTATCATTGTAAATATTCGATTTTATTTTTTGGAAACAAAATGGCAGCCTGTATCGCGGCACGCACTGCAAACACGGTTTAACTTTAATAGAAGCTTTTACTAGCAGACAAGGTTTTTTACATACAACTTTTTTAGTCTGCGTTGGGCCGCCGACTAGTTTGCTTTGCGGCTTTGCATTGGGCGTTGGATCTCGATTTGATATTTCGCAAAGTTCGTTGTCACACTGAAATGAAATAAATAAATAAATATATATATTGTCGCGTATAAAAAGAAAAAGAGTGACTGTTCGGGGTTCAAACCCAAGAATGCGACTGTGAATAAGGAAATAGTTACCGGACATCAACTCATCGGAGGGCACTTTCCCTTTAGGTCAAGGGCCGTTCGATGGCTATTCGCACAGGTGTGGTATTAGTCGGTGAAATGATACAACAGACCTTTCAGTGGCATGCAATTATATTTACACTTTACAATGGGGACCGCGAGACATGGCCTTCGGTGGCGTTGGCAATTTCAGAGGTACATGGCTCTTATAAACTAGCGATGCTAAGATTCTATGCGCATAGAAAAATAAAGAGTCGACTCACTCTAACGCTTTGACAGTACTGTCGGTGGTGGACGCGAAGAGCAGGCCTCCGCTGCCTTGGGATCGCCTCACCAGGAGTCCCCTCGACTGGCGAGGCACGCAGAAAACGCCCTACGGCAGGGGGGGCCACGGGCGCGAGATGAGGCACGTGTCGGTGTAGGAGGCCAGGCTCGGCCGTGCTCGTGCGCGGGGCACGGGGGCGGCCGGGGCTGGCGTTAGGCGCGGCGCGTAGCGGCGCGCATATGAAGGCAGCGTCCGGAGGACGCCACGACGTCTGAAGGACGGAGGGGCCGGCGCAAGTCCCGCGCTCGGCGGTGAAGAGGGCCCAGCTCGGCCGGGCGCACGCACTGGGCGGGCGAGCGGCCGAGCTCGACGCTGGAGCAACGCACAGCGGCGCGCTTGTGAAGACGGCGTCTGAGTGACGCCGCGTCGTTGGAGGAACGGAAGAGGACGCTGGCCACGCGCCCTTACGCCCTTGGCATGGCGGCGCCGGATCAGATCACGGCGCGGCTCGCCGGTAGCCCGACAGCCTGCGGGCGGAAGGCGCGAGGCCGGGGTCGTAGTCAGGTCCCGAGGGGACGCGAGTGCTGGCCGCGTTGGCGCGCGCAGCAGGCGAGATGTAGCGCTTCACACATACCCGGCCCTGGAGGGCTCTCGCAAAACTAAGACACCAATTTCACATCTTATCCTAAATTCCCAGTTGGAAAAAACTCACGGAACGTCCGCCTTGCACCGCCTTATCGACCAAAGAGCCCCCACGCCTCCTTGTTTCATCTTTGTTCAACTCTATGCATAGACAACCGTACCTAGAAGTGAGGTCTAATTAATAGATTTTCGGATTTACTTTTAATTATATTTATTGTTAATAATAACAGTAATAAATCTAGTTTATTTTAATGTATATGAGAGTGTGAAACAATTTAATACTAATAGTATAATAACTTTAAGGTGACAGGTGCCGGAGACGTGCACAGAAAAGAACGACTAATACTTAAGGAACGCTCCCGGTCGAAGCGTTCGTTGGTTTGCCTTAAACAGCTCGGTCAGCTGTCAGGTTGACACTTTGTCACTGACAATGACAGGTGGCCGAGTCGATTCGCGTATGAGATCTAAACAAATGTTAATGGTTTTTAGTATGCCTAAATTGCTGAGAAACGATGCACTGGGCTTGTGGAGACGAGATTGTATAGTGTTTTCGGCGGGTGAATGATCTGGTTTGTATTTCGTAGCGATTTCGCTAAGAAAACCGCTACAATACTCCCCATCGCGATAAAAAAAAACGGAGAAACCCAGTGATCCGTTTTTCAGCCGGATAAGCCGAAGAAAAAAAATAAGAGCTACGAGTATTTTTGTCTACAAGTATTCGTAAATAACTCTACCTATCTACGCAACTACCTCTCCCATGGACAGTGTAGCAAATGGACTCCTTGGCGTCGCGCCTACAAGTGTGTCTTGAAGGGACACCCTCGTGTTAGTCCTACGAAACCCTTAGGAATCTTGGCATCACGTTGTCAAGCAAAAGGCTTGGCAAACGCACTAGCACGAGGGGCCTGCGGAGTAACTGTCCATCTATAAACTCATCACCTCATTATATATGCTATGTATGCGTACATGTGTGCATACCAGAGTAATGCGCACATACACGCGTACGCAACAGATGTAAGAAAAAACATTTAAAATAACGTGCCTTAACTACAGTGTATTCCTAGACCATACCTAACCACGCTAATATATATAACCTAGCATAACTTTAGTAGTTATATCCAAAGAATGAAGAGTACTACTTATGACTTAAAATCATTTAGAGATTTGCTCTATGTGAATTCAAGGCTTAGTTTCCTAAGTTAATAAAGTGTGTCTGTACATAGTTTATAGCTAACCCTATACTATTCACCTTATACGACATTTAAATTCTATTTCTAGAAGTTTAAGTTTAAATATTCTTAATCTAGTGTTTAAGATTATCTAACCTACTATGATTTTAATCTAATTTTAAGCTTAAAGTTATCTAATTGACTGCGCAGTCTCAATTAGTAACGTCTGATTTGAATGCTAAGAAGTGTCTCTGACACTTGTTGAAATTGTCTAAGAATTCGCTCTGTCATGGCCCGCGATGGAAATAAAAACTTAATTTTTATTTTCACGGGGACATGTCAGGTCAAATTCAGTTGTAAGTAGCAATTTCCTGGCCAAGGGATGTTGCTAGTGTGATATCAATAGAGATCACATTCGAAAATGAAAGAAAATGTTGCCTCGAGGAAAAAAGGTTAGGTCAATGCCCCGTGATGGGGTCATTTTCTTGATGTGGCATTTCGCCAAAAAAAGGTTTTGGTTTTACGATTACACTCAATAAAACCGATAAGAGTAAATGGTGAACTTCTTACTCGGAAGTTCCCTTCAAAAAAATTAAGAGAAAAAAATCTCTGTGAATAGCTTACAAGGTGTAGGTAAATATCTTTTAAGTTGATATCTATGCATTGCATAAAAGATTTTACATGCAGTGTTACAGTTACAATGTTATTATGTTTGAATAAGGACTTTTGTTAATAAGCAAAAAAAAATTGTTTATGTTGGTTGTAAAAAATAAAAGCTAAAAGTTATTGTTTGAAATAGGTTATTGACCAATGTAGACTGGTTTTATTTAGATTTTCAATTTTAAATTTATGCTATCGTTAAACAAATTTTATATTATAGATTTAAAATTTTAATTATGTATAATTTATAAGTTTTACAGGATAATATATGGTTGTATTTTCTTTATCAACTTGTTCTTGTGTTTAAAATAAAGGTTGTTATTTATTGAGTTGTGTTTGTTATTGTTGTAGTGTGAAGGTCCTTTAAGGATTGCTTATTAAATTTGTGAACAATTATAACAAAAATTATATATGAACATACTTATAACGACTGCATGTCGAAGAAAACGCTAAATTAAGTGGGATCAACTTTTATAATGTCTTTTACATGATATTTTCCAGTGGTTCGACTGTTTTCGTCCTGAAGTATGTAGACTACATCGGAAAGTTTTTTTATTACTTTACATTTGACAAAACGTGGTGCTAGTTTGGCAGAAAAGAAGTTAGCTGCGTTTGACTGAACGAAGTTGCGACGCCATACTTGGTCATCGACTTTCAGACGCAGCTCTCGTCTTCGCAAATTATACCTGCCTGCGTTTTGCTTGTATGCTTTTGTCAAAGCGCAGTCGACCCTCTGGAAAACATCTTGCAACTCGGACAGGGCAAGGGCTCTGTCCAACCTATCAGCTGTACCTACACCGTCTAAAGAGTCAGGGGCATTGCCTCTTATGGAGTGCAATGAACCGTCAGAGATGATGTCGCGACCTCTAGCTAAAAAAAATGGCGTATAGCCTGTTGCTAAATTTATAGTGCTGTTCAGTGACAGCTGAATTTTGGGTAAAAATTTTGACCAATTCCTATGGTCTTGTTCCACTAGGATGGCAAGACAGGTTATGACAGTTTGATTATAGCGCTCCACGCTATTGGGAGCTGGGCTATAAAAAGCGTTAAAAAATATTTTAGGAATGGACTTTTCAGTACAAAACTTTTTAAATTCCCTAGATCTAAAAATAGAAGCATTGTCACATATAATTACACAAGGAGTGCCCTCCTTGAGTAATATTTCTGACTCTATAAATGATGTGACAGTTTTGGTAGTAGCAGTTTTTAAAGGGTGTAGCCAGCAGTACTTCGTAAAAACATCCACTATGGCCAGTATGTGAATATGTCCTGAATATGACTTTGGGAAGGGGCCAATGAGATCAATTGAGAGGGTATGCATCGGTTTGTTCACTTGTTTCTGGTTGGTCATTAAGCCATTTGGCATATTGTTTGCATGTTTATAGGCTTTGCAAGTCTGACAGCCTTGTACGAAACTAGTGATATCCCCATGCATGCCTTTCCAAAAATAATTTTGTTTTATTTTTTGGATGGTTTTATGAGTACCGGGGTGAACTGCGTCGACCTCATGGTTTTCTTTCATGCACGCTTGGGCAAGCTCTTTAGGCAACACTATTTTCCATGTGTTTTCGCTTTGGAGCTCATGCGTTGGCTTGCATGATCTAAACAAAATATTATCTTTTATGAAATAATTTCTATGAAAAGCAGGATTTGACTGAACATTATTGAATAATTTGTTGTACCAGTCATCCTGTGAGGTGCTGCCGCCTGCAAACTGTACTGCTTTGATTTCGGCTCGAGAGAGAGCATCCGGAACTACATGTAGGAGCCCTTTTTTATGTCTGATCTCGAAATCAAAGCAAGACAGCTGCATGGCCCAGCGAGCTAAGCGACCAGAAGGGTTGCTTAGTGTCTTTAGCCATTTTAAACACATGTGGTCTGTCACAACTACAAAATGACTTCCGTCTATATATGGGCGGAAGTGGTTAATTGAGTCTACTACACTTAGGAGTTCCCGCTCTGTAGTAGAAAAATTTCTCTCTGTCCTGGACAGGAGACGGGAGTGAAAAGCAATAGGATGTTCATTACCTTCTATGTTCTGAACTAGCACCGATCCAATTCCTACTGAAGAAGCGTCGCAGTGAATTTCAAATTGTTTAGTGAAATCAGGACAAGCTAGTACTGGGGCTTCTGTAAGAGCCTTTTTCAAGGTGTTAAATGAGGTTTCTGCTTCTTGTTCCCACTCTATTGGTTGCTTGCCCTTTTTCTTGCCTAATAGAGCGGTCATTGGGGCGATGATAGTTGAGAAATTCTCTACAAATCTTCGGTAATATGAACATAATCCTATAAAAGCGCGCAGCTGTTTAGCTGTGGACGGTCTAGGGAAGTTTTTGATACATTCTAATTTTAGGGGATCTGTCCTAAGACCCTGAGATCCTACTATGTAACCTAAATAGCGAAGTTCTTCTTTACAGAACTCGCATTTATCAAAATTGACAGTGAGTCCTGCCTTAGCTAGAGAATCGCAAACATCGTAGAGTATGTCTATATGCTCTTGGAAAGAGCTGGTGGCTACTAATAAGTCATCGCAGTATGCGAAAATTTTTTCACCATATTTGTGATGAAACAAGGAATCTACTAGGCGTTGTAGTTCACAACCAGCATTTGAAATCCCGAATGGTAATCTTCTAAACATAAAGCTACCTCGTGACTGTACGATGAACGTGGTTTTCTGTTGAGAATTCCCTGTTCCATCTGTGTCGTCAGAGTCGCATAATGGTATTTGCCAGTATGCGGCTGAAAGATCAATAGATGTTAAATATCGTGCCCCTTTTAAATTATCTAAAATAGAGCTTATGTATGGCATTGGATAAGAGTCCTTGACAGTGACGTCATTGAGTTTCCTAGCGTCTAGGCAGAATCTAAGAGTACCATCCTTCTTTGGGGTCATGACTACTGGGTTAGACCATGGCGAGTTGGATGGAGCGATGACACCGAGCTCTAGCATCCTATCAACCTCTTCGTTAAGAGCTTTAAGCTTCACTGGGGACAAGGGATAGTATCTCTGCTTTATCGGTGGCCCCTGTGTCACTATTTTATGTTCCACCAAACTCGTCCTGCCTAAGCCTTTCTCAGCAGTAGATATAGTTTTAAATTTCTTAATAACTTTATTTAATTGTAATGACTCTAAAGGTGAAAGTTCATGCCTAGGTATAATAGTGCATATTTCGCTCACTTGTGGTTGGCGTGGGGAAGTTACGCTCAACCTTTGTTGTCCTGTCAAGTTTATTAAATTATTAAGACCAATATCATGTATTAAATCCATGCCTATAATTATATTATTAGTTATTGAAGGGACTACCATGAATTTAACGTTATAAGCAGTATGGTTTAGGCTGACTGGTAATGACATGTCGCCAATTACCTCGACCTCCATACCGTTTGCACAACGAGCAGTGGTGCTGGTTGATTCTAAGTTATATCCAAAATTAAGAAGGTGCTTGTGAAAGCCGTTACCTAAAATTGAGGCGTTCGCGCCTGTGTCTAGGAGAGATTTATAAGGTTTACCCCCGATATAAAAGTCTATAAAGATTCTATTGTCACCCTCTATAAAGTCTATATCCGGAGTAACTGTACTAAGATGTGACGGTCTCGGTACCGTGGTAGGTGTCCCAGTTGCTCCGGAGCATTCTAGTTTTTTTGGTTATTTTTAACATTTGAATTTGGTAAATGGGGGTGACATTTTGAGCAATTAGACGAAAGGTATCCCTTTTCACCACATTTAAAGCAAACTATCCCCGGTACAGTGCGGCATTCTCTATAGGAATGTCCCACTTTCCTGCATTTACGGCATGTCACCGGCTCAGTGCGTTTTTGTTTGTTACCAGAATTGACAATTGTCACCTGCTTGCCAGGTTTAAATTGCTTTTGGCTTGAGCTGCTGGGTTGGGACGTTTGTAAACTATACGCTTCAAATCTTTTCCCTAAGCATACCAGTTGGTCTAAATTTACTACTTCGTAAAGGGCTAGGAGGTGTGCATAGGTAGGTAGCATGTTATGCTTTACAATTTCTATGAGGCATGCCTCTCCTAGCGGGTTGGTAAGCCTAGCGTTCATAGTCTGCATCTCGAGCACGTATAGGGATAAAGATTGTCCGGGAGACTGTTTGTGGTCTCTAAGGGCTCTTTCTAGAACGAAATCGCTGTCGATTGGGGTGAAAAAAGTTTTAAATTTTTGACTAATTTCAGATAAAGTCCTAGCACTATCGCGTATTTGCCTATAGTAATCTAGTGCTTTGCCGCCTAGCAAGTCTGAAAAGCATTTTATAATTTTATACTCTGAGATATCGCGGCTTCTTTTAAAGTCATCGATTCGCAAGAAAAATTCCACTACGTCAGAGTCGCCTGTGAACTTAAGGTTCCAAGACCTAAGGCTCTCTTCTTTCAGAACTTGTATTATGCGTTCGCGCTCTCTGTACGCCTCCGGCTTAACCTGCGATGGCGAATAGTTTGGAGTGCTACTATAAAGGGCTTCACTAGTAGTAGATGGTATTTCTAATGTTGAATGGTGGTCGGTACCTCTAGGCATAGTGTTGACGAAAGATGGACCAGCGGAGGTGACTTGGGGGACGCAAGTCTTTGTGAGTTCGTTTTCAGAGTCATCCATGTTTACAATTTGTAAATGATTCTGGAGCCAGTAGCAAATTAAAAAACGTTAGTAATGCCCACTCTTGTGTCAGGCAGATGCAACAACTCGAAATGTAATTAGTTAAATAGATATAAGGGCTGTCAGCACTATACTATATTTATAGCGTGAAGCAAAAAAATAATAACAATTATAGAATAAAAAATTTGTCAATTAGGACCTTGACAAGGGTTATTAAAGGGGTTGTTGCACCCTACAAGCGTGACAGAAGGTTGGGTGGCTCTCAGAATCTAAATTTAAAAGTGTGGGGAAATTACAAGTACCACTTAGGGCGGGCAGGGTATACCATTTCACCAATGATGTACCACTGTGCGAATGAAATAAGCTTCGGGCGCCAACTGTCGCGTATAAAAAGAAAAAGAGTGACTGTTCGGGGTTCAAATCCAAGAATGCGACTGTGAATAAGGAAATAGTTACCGGACATCAACTCATCGGAGGGCACTTTCCCTTTAGGTCAAGGGCCGTTCGATGGCTATTCGCACAGGTGTGGTATTAGTCGGTGAAATGATACAACAGACCTTTCAGTGGCATGCAATTATATTTACACTTTACAATGGGGACCGCGAGACATGGCCTTCGGTGGCGTTGGCAATTTCAGAGGTACATGGCTCTTATAAACTAGCGATGCTAAGATTCTATGCGCATAGAAAAATAAAGAGTCGACTCACTCTAACGCTTTGACAGTACTGTCGGTGGTGGACGCGAAGAGCAGGCCTCCGCTGCCTTGGGATCGCCTCACCAGGAGTCCCCTCGACTGGCGAGGCACGCAGAAAACGCCCTACGGCAGGGGGGGCCACGGGCGCGAGATGAGGCACGTGTCGGTGTAGGAGGCCAGGCTCGGCCGTGCTCGTGCGCGGGGCACGGGGGCGGCCGGGGCTGGCGTTAGGCGCGGCGCGTAGCGGCGCGCATATGAAGGCAGCGTCCGGAGGACGCCACGACGTCTGAAGGACGGAGGGGCCGGCACAAGTCCCGCGCTCGGCGGTGAAGAGGGCCCAGCTCGGCCGGGCGCACGCACTGGGCGGGCGAGCGGCCGAGCTCGACGCTGGAGCAACGCACAGCGGCGCGCTTGTGAAGACGGCGTCTGAGTGACGCCGCGTCGTTGGAGGAACGGAAGAGGACGCTGGCCACGCGCCCTTACGCCCTTGGCATGGCGGCGCCGGATCAGATCACGGCGCGGCTCGCCGGTAGCCCGACAGCCTGCGGGCGGAAGGCGCGAGGCCGGGGTCGTAGTCAGGTCCCGAGGGGACGCGAGTGCTGGCCGCGTTGGCGCGCGCAGCAGGCGAGATGTAGCGCTTCACACATACCCGGCCCTGGAGGGCTCTCGCAAAACTAAGACACCAATTTCACATCTTATCCTAAATTCCCAGTTGGAAAAAACTCACGGAACGTCCGCCTTGCACCGCCTTATCGACCAAAGAGCCCCCACGCCTCCTTGTTTCATCTTTGTTCAACTCTATGCATAGACAACCGTACCTAGAAGTGAGGTCTAATTAATAGATTTTCGGATTTACTTTTAATTATATTTATTGTTAATAATAACAGTAATAAATCTAGTTTATTTTAATGTATATGAGAGTGTGAAACAATTTAATACTAATAGTATAATAACTTTAAGGTGACAGGTGCCGGAGACGTGCACAGAAAAGAACGACTAATACTTAAGGAACGCTCCCGGTCGAAGCGTTCGTTGGTTTGCCTTAAACAGCTCGGTCAGCTGTCAGGTTGACACTTTGTCACTGACAATGACAGGTGGCCGAGTCGATTCGCGTATGAGATCTAAACAAATGTTAATGGTTTTTAGTATGCCTAAATTGCTGAGAAACGATGCACTGGGCTTGTGGAGACGAGATTGTATAGTGTTTTCGGCGGGTGAATGATCTGGTTTGTATTTCGTAGCGATTTCGCTAAGAAAACCGCTACAATATATATATTCAGTATATAGTTATATTATAAACAGGTTATAAATTATTCAGTAAGTAGGCCACAAGGGAACTTTTACAAGTCAGATTGTGAATCTACCGGCATTTCCCAAGAGGAGACCGCTGCTGAGAAGAAAGCCGAAAGAAACTCATCAGTAAGTATTTTTTTCGTATATCATACTTAAAACTAAATACATTGGTATAAAGCCTGACCAGAAATGTATGAGGATTGTCAAGAGGGCGCAATTTATAAGATTTACATGGCAACAATTTTGCAACCAATCACAACCCACTATAATGACATTGCTTTTAAATACCTGTCAGTTCCATTATGTTAACCTCGTAATATCATTTAATGGAATGCACTCTTTGTCTGGTTGTTTTTCGTATAGTAATCACATGTACACTTTATTTATAACCTTACGTTCACAATTGTAAATGGTTTTCGGAATTTTCTTTGGATAATTTTAAATATTTGTCTTTTAAAGAAATCACCACAAATGACATTGACATTGTTGACAAACCATCATAAAATCATTGCCAGTGTAAGAAATTAGTTCCAGTGAAATTCCGCAATATGGCGCATCCTCATATACATATTTCTGGTCAGGCTTTACATAAAGGAGATGTATAGATTCTCCAAAAACTACATTTATACAAAATTTATTCAATTCAAACTAATGATTTCTCCAGAGATGTATAAAGTCTCTAGGCGTCTTGACATTAATAATATAAAGCATTAATAATATAAAACACTAATATTATAAAGGCGAAAGTTTGTGAGTGTGTTTTCGTGTATGTTTGTTACATCTTCACGCTGAAACGGCTGGACCAATTTTGATAAATTTTGGCATGAAGGTAGCTGACACCCTGGATTAACACATAGGCTTTTTATCCCGAAAAATTGTAGTGTTCCCGTGGGTTAAGCGGGTAACACCGCGCGGCACAGCTAATACTACAGTCGAGTTCATTTACATCTACACACTTACGAGAACAAAAATATCTGAACACGACCCTATTGTCAGGAGCATAAAATCGTGTTCAGATATTTTTGTTCTCGTAAGTGTGTAGATGTAAATGAACTCGACTGTACAAATGGGAATCTATAGGTATAATTTATCTTAACAAGTCAATCTTTAAAATTGTCAAAATCTCCGATACATTAGAGCTTCTTTATTTTCGAAATGAAATGAAATGAAAATGAAATGAAAATTTATTTTGCTAGAGACATGGTAAACAATAAAGATCTTAGTTACATATGGTAGTGGATCAGCATATCTCGCCAACTACTTGGGCATGCAAATTTTTTATTCTTAGATCTTAAATTTACACATTATTTTACTATAACTACATATGCCTTATTAGTTTCCAAAATAATCCTGTATTGAGTAAAAACATTTATTCACTAACCACTTTTGCAACGCAGATGTAAATGGTTTTAGAGCAAGTTTTCTTATATCACTTGGCAAATTATTATAAATTTTGATTGCCATTTCATAACTATTTTTGCTACAAAGTTTAGTTTTGTATGTGATTGGTAATACTAACTTTTCTGGATATCTGGTGTTAAATTGACACACTTTCCTTAATTCTAGAAATAGTTCGGGATGTAACTTGATAAATTTACAGGCCTCAAAGATGTACATAGAAGTTATAGTCAGTATTTGGAGATCCTTGAACAGAGGTTTGCATGAAGTACGCGGTGGGACTCCACAGATAGCTCGCACACATTTTTTTTGACTGACAAACACTCTATTTATGTCGCATGAGTTGCCCCACAACAACAGACCATACCTTAATACTGACGCCACGTAGCCATGATAGGCAGTGAGAGCTGTGTTTTTATTCACTAATGAAGCTAATCTTCTGAGAACATAAACAAATCGATTAATCTTAGTACATATTATATCTATTTGTGGCTTCCAGCTGCAGTTTTTATCTAATAATACGCCTAAGAACGTGATGTTATCAGTTTCTGTTATGTGTTCCATCTTTATATTTTACATTAATGTCCACGTTACCCTTACGCTTATAAAATTGTATATATCTAGTTTTTTTCTAAATTAGGCTGTAGATTATTGATTTCCATTCATATTATAATGTCATTAATTGTATTATTTATGTCAAAATTATAAAGTTCAATGTCATCACAAGGAATAATTACAGATATATCGTCGCTTTCACTTAAATAGTAGTAGGTAGTAGGTATTTCTATACTTGAACCTTAGCTAAATCGATTTAATCAACTTATGTACCGATTCGGCTAGTCAGCAAAATCCATACTTGGCCCATCTCTACAATACATCGGACTCTTTGGCTGGCTTCTTATCCGTTCAAAAATGCTGATTGTTTAGGAATTTTTCTCTATGATCAGACATGTTTCTGAACATATTATCAATGTTAAGCTACTTAGAACCAAGGTCTTTTCACTTTCATACAAAGAATTGGCTTCAAGATTTTATATACGGCTAACAATATTTTTATTGCTCGATGAAAAAAAGATTTATTTCTTATCCTGGCAATGTTAGGCTGGCCGGTCAGATGGCAATAAAACCCGTAACAGACGATCGAACAATCCAGCGGACCGATAGGGACGCTGCTATCTGTCGGAATGAGATAGTAATATACGTCTCACAGATAGCAGCATCTCTATGGTCCGCCGGATTGTTCAATCGTCTGTTACGGGTTTAAGCCATAAGGTCCCTAAAAAAAAAACTTATGGATGTCAGCCTGTTATTTTAATTTACGTCAACGAACGGCCAAAATCAAATTGTTTCGCGATTAATTTCGAAAATATCATCATGTCTTCAAATGCTTAAATAGAAAATGTGATTTGTTATATTCCTTGAATGTGCTTAACGCGGCGCAACTTCTACTAAAGACGATTCAGTTCAATTTCACCGTTTCCCCAAAGCTGGAATAACCAATATTTTACGGTAAGAATATTTTATTTCAGGTATTTTATATGTCTCGGAACATTACTGTATGTTTTAATACACATGAAGTAGGACTACCAGCTGTTTGTTTTAGCCGTGTTTTAGGTACATTTACGAGTAGTAGGTTACCTTGCCTAGAAATACGGTTATTGTATGTTTTTAAGTTACAGTTTTTGTTTGTTTGTTTATTTTAAATAATATTTAACTTGTTAAAATGTAATTTCCTATTTCAGGGCTACATTTTGGGCCACATATTGTTGACCAAAGCACGACTGGTCTTCACTAGAATCCTTGAATACACTGTACAAAAGGAATAAGGTTTTATGTGGACGACATTTCCAAGATTCCCATTAAACTGACAGTTGCAAAAACCGCCTGAGCAAGTATTCTGTTCCAGGAACAACAGAATATATTATTAAAAACAATGCATTAATAGTGCACCTATGTAGTAAACTTTTTAAAGAAATTTTGTAAAAGTTCTTGCTTAGGATATTAAATGAATAAAGGCTACCATTTAAAAGTAATTCATTGTGTTGTGTTTTTTTATAAAACTATTAAATTTCAGCTCAATCTCATATATTGAGAAGTGGTTGACAAATGATTTGCAAGATTTAACCTGAATATACATGCACTAAAATAAAAAAGTTAATAAAAAACAAACTTTCAATATGGCATATTTGAAAACCCCGCCAAAAATCCCGCTGTCACTTTAGTTCATAGGCTCTACTACGGTGGCGCTAGTAGTATTAAAAAAAAAAGATAGGCAACTTTTTTGTACGTAGTTACCGTTCTTCTCCTTGTGAGTATTATATTCTTTGCTTAGAACACACATTGCGATTTATTGGTATATATTTGAACCTACAGTTTACATTTTTCATTGATAACTTTTGTTTCAAAAACTACTCGAATTACACAAAATTCACCCCGAAAACTGTTTTTTTTTTAAATATTTTCGACTGCACACAATGAAAGCATGAAATAGGACTCAGGGAAAAGTATTATTTATTCATTTCAAAAAGTTGGTTGAAATTATCAATATATTTACCATCATATACCCCGCGATACAGGCATGGCCTAGTGCGGAGTCCACTGTCAATTTATGTATTATGTAAACACAGTTCCGTATTTCAATTGTTGCCTTATAAATGTAATGTTTGTTGTTAATTGTGCAATAAATGATTTTTATCTTTATCTTATATGAAAAAAATATTTTTTAAAAGGGATATGGCAAGGCAGGTATGCATAAAAGCAATAAAAAATGGTAAACACTCGTTAACATGTTCACTCGGGCAAATATTGGCGGGCACAGGAGCATGATATTGGGCGGGGCAAATATGACCCGACCCGGTGCATCTTTGATCCTCTTCCTCTCCTCGCGGAGATTGGGATGGGAAATGGGTATTTTGTTAGTAAACAGATGAAAGAATTGAAAGAATCGGAAGGGTTAAAATTAGTGACACGACGAGACAAGATAGTGGCGACGATTTGAATTTTCTATCTGGTTAAACAAAAAGATACCTATAACGTTATAGTATTATCAAAGACAGTCCAGTAGTGAAAGTGCAATAGCTCCTCCCTCCAGCCACCGCGCGAGTCGCAGCATTCACGCGTTGCGTAGGATAGCTGTCCCTGATTGGCGATGACATCTGATTATGTCACCGAGAGTAAGAGCTCCATACGAGTTAGAAACATGTCGGGCCGTTATTGACAATGTTTACAGGAGTATAAACCATTTTCATAATTATACCAAATGTATGTTTGATCGACTATTGATATTCATAATAAGATCTTGACTTCGTCCACTTGCATACTGCGGCACAGACAAATTCTTGCCGATTCTGTCCATCATCGTTCTACGCGACAATCCTTTCATCCTTACCACTAAGGCAGTCCACAACTGTGCGTTTTTTCCAGAAATTTCCTGCCTCGCACGACTGCATTGGGGAATGAATTGTCGCTTGCGGTATTTCCGGGCCGATACGACCTTCAAACCTTCGAGAAAAGAGCGTACCGCCATCTGAAAAGCAACGCACTGTGATTCTCTGGTGTTGCAGGTGTCTCTGGTCGATGGTAATAGCTTTCCATCAGGCGATCCGTTTGCTCGTTTGCCCGCTATGACATAAAAAACAAAGCTCATACAAAAAAGTAATGTGCCATAAACGGCACAACGCATTTCCCTTCAAATAAAATTATCTGTGAGAACTGTTCAGCTGTAGATGGAGCGGCAGTTTTCTCGAGATAAAATTCGCCGTCCACAAACGGTGTGCCTTACGGTCCTAATTTTCTTTTTTGACGTAGGAACAATCCGTGAATGTCAAAACGGATAGCAAATAAAGTATTGCTCGCGCTGTTTACGCCGAATGGTACTTATGAGGCCTTATTCCGTTTAAAATGCTGATTGTTTTAGACATTTTTCTCTATGATCAAACAAGTTTCTTTACATATAATTGATGTTACTTCCTAGAACAGGGCTATTGGGATTTATTGGTATATATTCGAAACCTACAGTTTGAATTTTTCATGAATAATTTTTATTTCAAAAACTACTCGAAATTGACAAAATTCACGCGGAAAATTAGATTTTTCAACTTATCTTCGACTGCACGCAATGAAAGCATGAAATAGCAATGTTACTACCTAGAACTCGGGTAAAAGTATTATTCCCTTCAAAAAGTTGGTTGAATTATCAATATATTTGTCATAATACGAAAAAAATATTTTTTAAAAGGAATGGCCTCTTAAATATATTTCATTATGTCCTTGCATAATCTTATTAAAACTTTCGTGAGTCATATTTAATTACTGTATAAAATGCCGGGCCGTTCCTGACATCACGTACACCTAAGTGTAAACCACTTAATACAATAATGTCCTTACTAAGCTTCTCATACGCTATAAGAATTGTATTTTTTGAGCCTACTGAAAACAACAGTACTCAAGAGTGTATTAAATCTATGTTAATTCTCTCTTCACCTACCTCCCGATACCGGATTTGCATTCGCCTCCATACATCAACTGCAGACTCACAATTCAGGTAGTAAATCAGCGTCCACTGAACTCCCTAACTTTCCGAAGTTTTCCGAAGTGCTCCGAGCTTCCCCGAAGCTCAGAAAAGTAAAATATTTGCATCCTCCCAAGTTGAAATGAAGTGCTCCGATGGGACGCGGAATTTTTAGTTCTTGTCTTTTTAGTATCGAGGATGTTGTCTTTAATAAAATGAATTTACTTATTATCTTTCAATATGAAGTTTTATTTCTTATTTATTTATTACTGCGTACACACAATAGTCTTATATATATTATCATTAGTTTAATGTCCTTGCTATGTATATGTATATTTTAATGTACAATAAAGAGTTTACATATGTACATACTAGAACAATGTCCCACAAAACCAAATACTGGTTTGTCTGTGAGAATTAATTAGAAAATCTCTATTATGACATGAGGTTACATAGTAAAGGTGAGCTAATGAGTTACTTAGACACATAAAATTTTGCCAATCCTTTAACCTATTGACCGCCAAGCGGTCTAGCAATTTACTGTGCCACTGACGCCAGAGCAAAAAAAAAAGATGTGCCCCAAAATCAACAGGGATTGAAAAATACTTGTAGCGGTTAGAATTACAAAGTTTTTGATCATTGAAATTTGGACGGCTGTGGCCGACGTGGCGTCAGGGGCACGATTTTTTGTTGACGGCCACAGCCGACTGAGGCGGTCAAAAGGTTAAATCTTTGTAAATTAAGCTTTCGTCTTATAATTATGTCTTTCGGCAAACTATGAACCAAGTATGGGACTCGTTTTCTACGTATAAGGTTCCTGTCCCCATAGTACTAATTGGTGACGATTGGTACCAATAGTTTGCCGTTAGCCGTATTGTAGACATTTCTCACACAGCTTTGACTAATGACAAGTTTAGTCAGGTAAAAGTCATAGGTTCATTTAGACGTTCAGTTTTTTGCCATCGTCATAATCAGCTTAAATGCTGCCACAGGGCATAGGCCTAAGTATCCTAACAGGTCGTGCGCCGCCTGCATCCTCGGGACCCCAGCGACCTTCAATAGTCATCAGTCCACCTTTTGGGCTGCTCACGCCGAGTCTTTCGGACTCATTTAAAAATCCGCCGGTCGTCGGTTCTACGAGCAAGGTTTTCTGCCCAAACACAGTCTACGCAAATTTTAAAGGGTTATTATTTTCCGGACAGCTAAAATAAAAAAAATAACTTGGCACGATCCCCAGGGAATAGATGCTATCTTGTTAATTTAGCTGCCAACTTTTTATTTTTATAGGTTGTTAGTATCAACATACATAGTTCAACCGCTATTATTATGATTATCAACATACAAAAGATAACTTCTCGCAAAATAAAGCGAACCTTTATTTACCAGACATATAACTGCCACACTTATTTATTTAGCTAAAAAGTGTATTTTAAATCTCCGTAAGTAAGGTAGAGCGATAGACTTAATTATTCATTACATTATCTAATAGAATAAATGGCGTCCCCCGTAGTCGTTTAATCCTGACTCAAATTACGCTGTGACCCAGGTCAGCTTCTAGAATATTAAGCGACTACCAACCCAACAACACACTCCATATCCACCTTATACAACCCCATAAAGTCTACAATCCTTTAAACAGACTGAAAAGTCACTTTGCGTGATAAACTAGTTGCATATTTCAAAATGCGAGCCACGCTTTTCTTGCGATCGCTACAACTTTGAGCCCGAGGGCTTAAAGTCCGTTTTACTATGTTTTAATGTAGGATTTTGTCAAGGTTCAGTGTCCAGGCTTTGTCCGCGGTCAGGGCAATAAGAGGAAGCGACGCCATCTGCCGGCCGGCGGAGGCTAAAATTTTGATCAGGATTATAATGCTTATCAAGCCTACGCTTTTTGAGCGTATCCATTATGTGTGTGCAAATACTCATTGTGTGTGCTTGGGGAATAAAACTACGTGTCGGAGTAGTGTTGACTTAGCTCATTAGCATTATGGCTCGTTCGGAACAAAGGTTTCTCCCTACCATATCATTCTCTTCGATCTCCGTGATTATCACGGATTTCAATACAAAAATTTAAACGATATATTTATTGCGATTCGATCGCGGCGTAGACCGTTAATTTAATAAATTGTTTCATCTACTTATTTATTAGGAACTTTTACATTTTTCTTACGGCTAAAACAATGTCATACAAATCCAGTGGTACCTACATTAGTATGTTTCTTTTACATTCTATTGATTTTTTCTTCTTTGGCTCTCGTCTAATTTCCTCCGGCAAACTATTGATTATACTCGTAGGTACGAGATGCGTTTCTTTAGGGATCTATCCCCAAAGTAATTGTTTACCCTTGGTATCAATAGTTTTATGACTTGTTTAAAAGCAATCGGCAGCTGCTGTGTTTGATATTGAAATGATTTTATAGCCACATAGTATTCATCTGTGTTATAGCCTAGCAAGCGTCGCGTCGGTCCGACCCAGGCATAGTGGCGCTACAAACCTCTTTCATATGGCAATAATGTAATGAGCATACGTCATATATTTGCATTATTAAACGTCAGTAGCTATTTATCAAAAAATTGTCATCAACCAAATTCAAAACATTGTTTACCGGAATGCTGCTCAATCCTTCGTTCTTCTTGTAAAATAAATACTGAATCTTGTCTTTCATCATTGAGGATAGTTTTGGCTTTATTATGCAAAAAATACTTGAAATTTGCTGAATATTTAGTCTTGTTTCCTCTTTGTGTACCTCAGTGATATTCACCGACTTTCAAAGAAGTTACCAAAAATTTGTCGTTGCCGGTAAAATAAATAAGTATACCTACTACTATAAAAATCCCCAATATACCGACGGTCATGTCGGTAGGTGGATCTAGAAACAAGTTGCTCTAAGTGATTAATTAATTTATTTATTTATTTAAACTTTATTGCACAAAAGAAAAACTTAACGTACAAAAGGCGGACTTAATGCCATGAGGCATTCTCTACCAGTCAACCTTAGGGCAAAGCAGAGAAATTGTAGGCGGTATTTATATACATAATGTACTGCTAATATTTAAAGTTATTCATGAAAATGGTAAATCAATTTATTACCATCGAACTTTGGTAACAAACAATCAATTAATCCTCTCAAAAGGTGCGAATCATCTTCGAACATCTTAAGTTCATACTTTTGGGATTGTACAGTAATGTTCTGTTTCCCCTAAGATAATGCACAATAGGCCGCAGTCTGATTATGTCACTGAGAGTAATGGCGCGCGTGCCGTATCTCCCATCTGGAGGTGCCTTCTGTAAACTCATTCCAAGACGCGGTTGGCGCTGTGGTTAAATAGCTGCCTACTGAGCCGGCGGTCACTGGTTCGAATCCCGGCCAGGGCAAATATTTGTGTGATGAACTCGAATATTTGTGCTTGAGTCATGAATTTTTTAGGTATTTAAGTATATATTTATCTATAAGTACGTACCTATATCGTCGTCTAGTACCCATAATACAAGCCTTCTTGAGCCTAATTTGGGACTAGATCGATTTGTGAGGTTGTTCGATATTTATTATTTATTTATTTATGTATACCTACTCACCCGGCAAGGCCTTCTTTCCCGGCGTCTTCAGTTATGTACTATTATCGTCGTCTAGTGCCCATAACACAAGCTTTTACTAGAGCTTACTCCGGGACTGGATGCATTTGTGTGTATTCGTCCGATATTCATTTATTTATTCAACTTTTTTAAATTCTTCTAAAAAGGATTCCTCAACGCTTTCCAGGCAAAGAACACATAAGTACATCAGCGGAGTTCGCTACTCCTTTATCGAATCAGTCCGTGTAAAGTGTTCCATCGTGCCATCGCCACCTGCCGACTGATTGCGTTATCGGACACTCTCAGCACTTTAGAGTTCCTAGCTCAGTCAAGCAAAAACGTCTATAGGTACTATTGTAAAATTCTAGATTAGTAATCAAAAAAGATTTTCTATGCAGAAGGGCCATGACTTCAGGAATTCGCTTTCGCCTTATCACGCCAAATCGGCTAGACCAGCCAATAATAATGAAGAAAATATATATTATTCAACTAAGTTAATCAAAAAAAAGTCTTATAATGAAACGTTTTCTCAGTCAAACTTTAACAACGGTAACTGGAAAGTTGCCGGAACGTCAGGGAAGTTCAAATAATCGCTATATGCGATATACTCCATTTAAAACTGTTTTATGTCAATGTGTAACAGTCGTGGATACCGAAGAAAAAAAAGTTAGGACTCCCTAGCTCAGCAACATAATAATATGCTGAACTTTGACTTTGATAGTTTAAGTACAGGTTCAGTTAATTGTGACGGGATAGTGCTTGCAACCTAAGTCAGGGTAATATTTGTCGCGCGACAATAAGTCGCGTACAGTTGTCCAAGAGGCGCTGCATTTGCAATATTAGTGTGGTTTTGGTTTTCATTTGCTGAGTAAAATGGGCAAAATTGCACACACGGCCATATTTTACGGCTACGACATGTGCTACGAGTCCCCCGACGCTACGCCGTAGGCTTTCACGTAGGCGCCGCTACTAAACGCCACGGGGACGGTAGAGCGGAGATGCAAGCCTAATAGTTTTTTTTTTTATTTACTTCTTCCATGACGCTATTTATCTCGGTTTTGGGCTTTTTTTAAAACGTTATCGTCCAATACAAAATACATCTTTTCCAACGGTTTTGTGTTCAACATAATACATCGTAATAATGATAAATCAGTTATTTTATTAAAGCAGTAATGTCTGTAGGTATACAAATTAAAGTGGGTTTATTGATTTATTTATTTAGTTGTTCCGTTGTTGCATGAAAGGCAAATTTTGTAAATAAGTATTGAGTATTGAGTAAATAAAACTGTAAACCTAACATACCATTTAACGATCCATATTATGTTATGTTAGACAATTTTAAAACTAAAATCTAAAATAAAGTAAATTAAATTATGCAAAAAAAAATCTACAAAACTGTGCCCCCGCGGCATAGTCCCGAAGACGCTGGCAGCATTTCCTCGCTGAATCGCAATGCTGATGCGTTGTGCGAGGAAGCTGCCAGCTCTTCGGTCACCAGTGGACTCAGTGAGCCTTTTACTAATTTCATTTAGTAGTTTGTGGGCACTGGGACCCCACGGACCTAAGATCTCGACCCCAAAAGGAACAAAATTATATTCGGGACCGAGACCCCTATATTTATTAATTTTTAATTTTTCGGCCGCCTCTGCTGCCGCCCCCGCCCTGCCCGATGTTCCGTGGAGGTGGGACGGGGCCAGTGTGTCTATGCAGGTGGCGTCCCACACGACGTGCGATGCCCGGTGGTTCCAATATGGCCGGCACGTTGACGGTGGCAAGCGAACGGCGGATTGTGTCATTGAGGGCGGCGTGTCTGGAGAAGCGGCCGGCGCTTTTCTGACAGGAAAGTCCGTGGTGTCCCAGTGAATCGACTTCACTGCCGCAGGGGCACAAATCTGAACACCAAGACGCAGGCAGGTGGCTATGCGGAAAGTGTCGGGTTCCAAAAAAGTTCCCGTATTGGTGGATGGATATGCCTGGAGCCAATGGCCTGCTTCTAAGGCGCCTGCCGCTAAAAGTCTGGCTCGTTCTGGACCGCTGCTGTGGTTTAAAAGGGAATCATACGTTAATTTAGACATGATGTCATCCCAGACCCTTTGCGATTTTAAAATTTGTGGGGATATCCTTACCCGGGCAAGCCATTGACCATGCTCTCTTGGCCTCCGTTAAGCCCGCAGTCTCATAGTTTAAAGGACCGGCCTTTAGAATTTTACCTATGAGGTCTGCAGAGCTGTGGACGGAAGACAATAAAGCTGGTGCGGATATGGATGAAATTTTGCGCGTCCCGATACCACCAAAGCGAATGGGAAGGGACGCTTGGGTTCAGGACTTTTCGCTAAACTGAATGTTCAGAATCGTTTGCTTTGATTAAAACGTCCATTTGTAATAATTCATTTTGGAATTTAGTGAAAGGGCAGCAGCGAAGCACGTAGGTGAATTTTGGGACTAAAAGAATATTAAATATACACCCCAGGCCAAAAGGATGGAAAGAAAGTATTTCTTTTAATATTTAAAACTTTTCCAATAAATTCTTCATTGTGTACATTTAAGTAAAAATTAGGCCATTCCTAAAATATTCAAACATTAAACGTCCATATTATAATATTGTTAAAAAATATACTTGCGTAACTCCGGGAAAAAGTTGATTGTCGAGTTTTTTTATTGCCTTTTTTGCAAAATGTTGAACTGGTAATTTTCCTAAGCAGAATTTGGGTTATTGACTTTTGAAGTTCTACCTACTCTTCTCTTTTATTCCGTAAGGACATAACAGCTTTATATTGTAATATAAGCTTGTTTCCATACTTTTGTAACAATAAACTTAAAAACTAGACCCGCCGATCGAGTCGTCTCCACGCTATTCCCCCTGTCGTGGCGCTCCGCTGATGGCCGCTCCAATATCGGCGATGTACAGGAATGCCAGTGACCTGGTTCCTTTATAATATTTCTATGCAAGGAAACAACACTGAGAATCCCACCGACAATACAGCATATAAGAAAGCCTTTGAGCGAAGCGCGTGTTTCTAAAACTTACGTACAGAATAGAAGAAAAGAAAACAATTGTAAGGTTGGAAATGTACTGACTTGACATTTAGCTCAAACACCAAATATTATATAAATATGGTAATTGGTAGGTAAGTACCAATCAGCCTACAGGTTTTGAGATGAAGATCACGACGTAGGCGTGTGCGAAGACTTTGTTTACCAACACATAAGTTAAACAAAACGTGCAATAGTTTTTAGGGTTCCGTACCCAATGGGTAAAAACGGGACTCTATTACTGAGACTTCGCTGTCCGTCCGTCCGTCTGTCACCAGGCTGTATCTCAAGAACGGTAATAGCTAGACGGTTTAAATGTTCATAGATGATGTATTTCTATTGCCGCTATAACAAAAAATACAAAAAATAAAGTAAAATAAATATTTAAAGGGGGCTCCCATACAACAAACATGTTAAAAGCGGTTAAAAATTTGACAACATGCATAGATGAAACCCATTTGTTTCCTAAACTATAGCTGAATAATTTAAATAAAATCACAGCTACTCATATGTACAGTTAAATAGAAGTATAATAAATTTATAAAACGTAATGTCTCATTATTTTTTAACGTGGGTACACACCACAATTTGATATTAAATCATTGATACAGAGATCAAAACACAAAGAAAAATTGAAATGCTTAATTCCCGGTCTCTTCCGCCAGTTAATTGATCTTTGTATCAATGGTTTAATAGAAGTATAATGTTAAACTTTTTTGTATTAAGGCCTTTACTAAAAACTAGCGATCGGCTTTAAATATCTCGACACACGTATGATAAGTGCGTGTCGAATAGAGCCCCAATACACTCGCCCGTCCTCCGACTGCGTCCAACAAGCGTGAACCCGTCACTCAAATTGCAACTTTACTCCGCGAATTTCGTGCTCCCCGCTACTACCGCCATGTTAAATGGAAACGAAAATATTGTACAAGGCATAGGACTACAGCAGACGAGCATGGTTAAATAACATGTACCTATAATATCTATCGGTTTCTGACATAACCAATAATACGGCTTTTGGCGAACGGCAAATTAGTAAAACTTTTAAAAATATCAGCACTTATCAAGTTTGTAGAAAAACTCGACATCCATTTGATGTCAAGTAGAAACATGCATAAGCTATGCTCATGTCTGTCATTTCCAGTTTCTAGAATGGTAAGTTACTACGAAAAACAAATCGGGGATATGTAGTTAGAAATTGTTAAACAAACCACAGAAATATCTTTAACCAGAAATAGCCCAGGCAACTTTTTCCGCAGAATCTCTTTCCTTTATTAACTGTAGTCGTGCGAAATGTATCCAATGTCCATCCTTGCGCTTCCAACCATCCTTGTACCAAAAACAGTAAAATCCGTTCGGCCGCTATGATGTGATAGTAAGACATGCATTGTCGAAGACACGGCGTTATCATATTATCAAGTGCGTCTTTTTTTATTATTACCGCGGTGGAAAACAAACATGCGGCCTGCCTGATGTTAAACCGCCGCCTATGGACGGCGCATCACACGTGCGTTACCGACCTATTTACTCCCCTCTTGAAGAACCGCATACTGCAGCCCCTAGGGAAAACCTCGACAGGGTGGCGACCACACGCGGAGCGTTCGGGAATTCCTTTGAAACGGCACGGTTCTCGACCATTTAGACCCCAGTGTGTGAGGATGAACACCCTGCCGATGGCGAGCAGTGCGATGGTCGAAAAAAAGCCATTTCGTCATCATGTCAAACAATTCCTCAGAACACATCCCATACAGACGGTAGAACACACACAAGGAGGCAGTCTCTCCTCGGACTTAAAGGCTCGATTCCGTGTACTATTTAGTAGCGGAGTTAGTCTGCTGTAGCCGCGTCCACTGCGCAGCCGCAATATGTGGAGTGCCCTTTCTGCGCCGACACCTCGAAAGCCCTCGCCAGAATAATGCGCGCCAATTACGCACAACGCCGTCTATACGCGCATCACCCGCAGCTGGGAAATATTGTCATGTGTCTATTCTTCTAGCATTAAGATTTTTACGTTTAGGTATTCAGGCAATTCGGATCTTTCGAGTTACGAGTATGTTACGCGACAACAACGTTACCTGGTAGCTCATCGAGATTATCGAAAAGTTCCATGACGGATCATTGAATGAATTAATTAATGAATTTATGAATGAACTCGACGTAGATCTGCGCATCATGATGACGAAACAACGACTGAGTTTTTGCCCCATCCAATGTAGTATACTTACTAAAACTATCAACTAAAGCCAAGCCAAGTTCTACCGGGTACAATGAATTACATGATGTAACCTAATAATTATGTAGGGTCGCAGGGAGTCGATAGATGCGGTATGCACAAGATCGCACCTTGTAGCGACCTATGGGGGAGGAATATGTTCAGAAGTGGACAACATAACAGACAAATAACTTTATACAGGCGTTATTTCAGTTGGATCCAAGACCTTACAAAACGCATCGGTTACGGTTACGTCTGTACTGAGCCGATGGTCCTGGGTTCGAATTCAGGCCAGGGCAAACATTTGTGTGATGAACTCGAATATTTGTTCCTGGGTTATGGATGTTATGTATAGTACTTGCATATTATGCATATTATTATCGTCGTCTAGTACCTATAGTTCAAGCATTGCTTACTTTGGGACTATGTCAATTTGTGTAAGATTGTCCCTTAAGTTTGTGAAAGATTTATTGATTTAGTATATTTTGCTACAGGGCGTGTCAGTGGTCAAATGTAGAGTAGGGAGGTGGTTCTAGATTCGAACCGATACTACACTTTTCGGCAGCTCCTGCCTCAATCTCGGTATCCTAGCATTTCCGCACAAGGTGTTACAAACAAAGCGACGTTAAATAAAACCGGTAGGTACCAATGCAAATATTATGCAAATTGTTTCTGTTGGAAACTTGTTCTTTTTCGCGCCCGGGGCCAGCGGGGCTCCAAATCACACCCCAGAAACGAAAACGACGTATCTCACTTTACTTTTCATAGGTGTTCAGTCTTTCTTGTCTTGTGTACGAAATGCTTATTCTTTTTCATATAAATGGACAAAAAAGGAATTCTGCGCGTAATGTGAATGGCTCAGTGTAAGAACGGTTGCGCCTTTGCGGTGAAATGGTTTCGTTTTTTTTGCGCTCCGGATAGGATTTGATAAGTTATCTCATGGAATAGGAAGACGGCATGTCCGTACCTTAGATAAATCAAGCAGACGGAACTTATACGCTTTTTGTTTGTTATAAGTGACAAAAAATAAATGTTCGAAACTCTATTTTGCTAGTAGGCCTCTAAGGCTCTTTTGAAGACTGTTTCCTGATTCCACATAGGTATAGGTAATATGTCTGATATCATGAAGAGTTCCCCGAAGTCGCGATATACGCGAAAGATTTTTCAAACCAGAGGAGAATTTGGATAGCTGCTTTGTGACAAAAAATTAACGAGAAGGTATTGAGCTATTAAACACTTGGAGCCAAGTTATATTACGTAAAATAATGTACAATTTAAATTTGGTTAAATATTAATGTCTAAAGCAACATCTTTGGCATGGTGCCAAAAATTCTGGCGGAATTTTCTTAGCCCCATAGTAATTTTTAGGCGTTAAACAAAAACATTGCGCGTTTTTGGTCTCCTGGGAAATACTGGTTAATTTGGTTTAATTTACCTTAGTGTCGAATAAAGGTTGGAGTGCACTACGCCGGAAACGTAGGGTCGTAGGTTCAAACCCTGCTTACATTGCATGCAGTGGATCACATCAAAATTTTCTGTCATAATTAACCTTTGTGTCAATATAAAAAAAATATTTATACTCTGCGCATTACAAAAACGTAGACAAAAATGACGGACTTAATGCCATGAGATCTTTTCTACCTGTGAAGTGTGAAGCATGTCTCATCCAGCATAGCAGTGCCAACTGACAAAGCACCGTTGGTTTATTGTCAGTTGCCGTTGCGGGTTGGGCTCCCCTTTTTGCTTACCATCAGGCGAAAGAGCCACTATGTCGTGCTATTTAAAGAAAAAAATGGGCAAGTGCGAGTCCGACTCGCGCATGAAGGGTTCCGTACCTATATATATAGGTATAACAAGTTTGTTGTATGGGAGCCCCCATTAAATATTTATTTTATTTTATTTTTAGTATTTGTTGTTATAGCGGCAATGTAAATACATCATCTGTGAAAATTTCAAGTGTCTAGCTATCACCGTTCTTGAGATACAGCCTGGTGACAGACGGACGGACGGACAGCGAAGTCTCAGTAATAGCACAGGGGCGACAAGGACCTATCGGTGTAAATCGTGCGGCGGTGACCTTGTAATGCAGCGTCTACGCGTAGGGTTGGCGGTTTAGCTACCGCGGCACAATGAAATAATAATTATTAGGTACTTAATGAAAGATGTTTATTTATTTAAGGTTTAAAATATATTTAGTATAATAGTGTTGACATATGTTATATTATAAATTGCTTACCTTTATATATTTTCTGTTTTTGCGACTTACTTTAAACATTTTATTATTCTCTTTAATTACGGCGAAGATTCGAAATCGTACGAACAGTTTTTTCAAAAAATCTAATGAGAAGCATTCACAGGGCATATCAAAAGTTATATGCTGCATCTCGGCCAACAAACTGTTTCCCAATGTTTGAGACAGATCGTCTTTATTTTTAATAAAATAGGTATTCCTTTCCTTGAATGTATTTTCAAGCAATATGAACCTCTAGCAGCCATAATAGTTTTGTTTGCGCGGCGGTACATCGAAAAGTATGAAAACGAATACGACGCTGCGCGAGCGAACAATGTGAATTGATTCGAGCAGAGACGGCGGCGGCCCTTTGAGTCGCCGAGCCGGGCTCGACTTTCCCCATCTCGCGCGTCCCGCGCTCGCCCCCGCTCGCCCCACGACACGCACACATAGCCGCGAGTTCTGTTACTGCACACAAGTGTCAGTGTCGTTTCTTTTTACGTTAGTATATAATATATTCTTTGGTAATAGGGTCCCGTTTTTACCCTTTGGGTACGGAACCCTAAAAAGCAACAATAAGGGTAGTAATTTAATAAATGCCCGAGTGACCCAGCCATCATATTGTGGCTGCAGAACTACAAGAAAATAATCAGTTCAGGCTATATATACGCATGGTATAAGAAAATAAGGTATGGCACTCTGGAATGACATGTAGGTGAGACATTTGACGCCATCACGCTATGATTGGTTGGTTGGTTCTGTGTTGCCAGTGTTGTGTCCACAGTTCCTTCGGTTCCTTCGGTTCAAGGATGTTCAGAAAAGACATATGAAGCAAGTATTGATCCCCTACAGTGGGAAGAAGTTGCAACTCGTCGTCCAGAGTGGAGGCGTTTGGTGCATGGAAAATTAGATCACTTTGAAGAGCAAAGGAAAGTTGATCTTGATAATAGGCGTGATCTTAAGGCTAAAACACCGACGGCCATCAATAACTAATTATGTTGACGCGGTGTCCTTACGTGCCGCCAATGCTCGCGCACGTTCACGCATAAGATGGGCTACTGTAGTCATATGAGGGCACACGATAGGATAGGGCTAATCATCAGAGCCTCTAATCACCGGCGTGGTACCTAGCAGTCACCGTAGCCGAAACCGGCATGGGAGTATATGTTGTAACAACAGCGGCTGAGCATGAGATTATTTTAATTTATCCAGGGTCGTAGAAGTTCCTTGGCCTGCGGGTTGGTCCAGATATATTTAATTGGGCGCCTTGAAAACCTAGACCAACCTCGAACACTAGCGGTTTGTAGTTGGAGACAACGAAAACAACACATTTAAAATTCACACACCAATTTATTGAATGTAAGTTATATTTTATACACCTTTATTAACTTAGATAAATCTAGACAGACACTGGACCTAACTTAAAGGCACTCTACCTACTATTATTTTAATAGGGCTACTCTCAACTTTACATTAATACAATAACTCCAGAGGAAGAAGTGTGTATGGTTGTGTGTGTGTGTGTGTGTGCAGTACAGACTGATAAAATATAAAACAATTACTCACACGGATGCCTACTTAAATTCATGTGAAGCGTCACCATAACCTCGCCGGCACCACGAGAACACAACTGCTCCTACAGAACGGTGACACACCCGCTTGCAGAAGACACCTCTGCACGCCTGGGCGACCAAGATGTGGTGACTCTCAGCATGACTCCAACGCGACAATCCTTGTACACTGACATGACATCATAGCGCGATTGAGGGCGCTCTCCTACGGCAGTCATAACGCTTCCTCACGTATTCTAGCGATATCCTAGCGGTATCCTAGCGTATCCTGGCGGCCCTGAAATTGAAATATTTACAGGTTATCCCCTGACACGTCATAATAATTACAATGGCGAGTTCATGACCTTAGCAAACAAGTGCTACTTACCACTATGGGGCGAAACAAACTTTCTTTATAACTGTCGACCCGCGACAAAACAATGAATAGTAGTGATTCCTTTAAACCGTCGGGAGATCATCGGACCTACACTGAAAATAAAACGAATGCGTCAGTATTCATATCAAAACTTAAAACGTATTGGCGTCACTCGTCAGGTTCATTTCTATTTGCATACCTACTTGGGCCTAGCCAAAGGCTAGCGAGGAATTCTTTAACGTCGGAATATTCAACGGACGGCATGGGAGATTACTGTAATAAAATACATCACGATTAAATATCTCGTCAAACCAAAGAAATGTAAAAGCAACGTGGAAGCGGCCATTTTCTCCTTACCAGAGAGAGCAGCGGTTCGTCACATCATTGTCGATTTATTTATATCGTAATTCTCCGACTTTTGATTTACTAGGGCATCTGAGACATCCTGTGACTGGATTAACCACTATTTCTCGAAGATATCGTCCATATTTTATCGGATTCAAATCGATTTTCAAAACTACACCACCCTTCTCGACTCTTGCAATCTCCCAAGTGAATTTTGACAGCTCGTAACTTTTTGACAACAGACGAGACATCGTTTGAGTAATTGTTTTTGACTTCTGCATTTTTCAGACGCCGGACCATATATTTACCAAAATAAATGCTAAAGTTATTTTTAACTGTGGAAAAATATCATCATCATCATCATCATCAGCCAAAAGACGTCCACTGCTGGACATAGGCCTCCCCCAGAGAACGCCACCATGACCGGTCCTGCGCCTCCCGCATCCAGCGGACTCCAGCGACCTTCACCAGGTCATCAGTCCACCGTGTGGGGGGCCTACCCACGCTGCGTCGTCCGGTGCGAGATCGCTCGTAAAACCGACGGTCGCTGGGGCCATCGAGTTCTTGAGTGGAAAAATATGATTAATATTAATTTAATGTCCCTTCCTCGAATTCCAACTATTATTATTTATAATCCAAAACTAAACAAGAAAAGAGACAACTGTCGATAGACAATTCGCCTCCTCAGGGTTGCCAGTACAAAATTTCCTACAGAGCTATTCCATTAATGTTACTATCAAAAAAAAGGTGTTACAATGTATATCCACAATATTACTCGAATCTTATAAAGTCATAAAATTGTAAGTCAATCAACGACAACAAAATAAAACTTTACAATCGTAATGCTTATGCATTACGGCGTACAAAAAATTATAATTAAGTATGCATATAATTTTTTGTACGACTGGCGGCAAACATAAAATTTCATGCCTATAATTATTTTGTTACCATAAAGTGGCCACTGCTGATCGGTGTCGTAGAAACTCACTAGCCGAAGGTATGACCTTATTTTCTTATACCATGAGACCACGCTGTAAGACCAACTTCACCCTGAGGGTCGAACAGTTAGAGTCTCGTCACAATGTGAACTTCGCTTCATTTGTGGTGAGGGTGCCTACTAGCAAGTTGTCGACCTTCCTGCAGGAGGAATTCTGGCCGAAAGGTGTCGTGTTCCGGCGATTCCGCGGACGGTTACCCGACACCCAGAAGTTACGTCGCACGTCGCCGAACTAACGTGTTTATGATTATTTTATATTGTTTTGTTATTTTATATGTATGTTAGTTTTAAGGTATTTATCTATGGGCCACAGTTGCCTGAAAATAAATGATATTGATTGATTGATTGATTGTACTGCAACCTCATTACACTATGAACTCTAAACCTATAGAGCCTCTCTCCATTCATCAACAAATTAACAAAGTGTAAAATTCCACCCTTACAAAATAACTAACAGTCAGCTTCAAATGACATAATTAAGGAATAAAATCTCAACAATACTTAATTTCCCGACTGGATCAAACCAGAAACTTTTCAAATAATTCATGCTCTCGATTATTTTTAATTACTTTCGCTGAGGGACCATCGGGGAAGAGGGGAGGAGGGGGACCAATTATAATTACAAACAGTTGAAGGTAGCACTCACAAACAACCAACTCTCCCTGATTACACCTCGGGGGCTGTTTTTCTGAAATATAGGCTTTTTGCCTGTTTAGACGAGAAATGTTGCCTGTTTTATAGAAATTAGCGTTAAGATTAATGTTAATACTACCGCGGGAAATGCTTATTGAGACGGCAGTCTGAAACGATTTTAATGAGAATAAGATACAGGCCTTTGGTAAGCATAAGTACCTGTAGAAAAAAAGACAATAAAGACCACTTTTTATTGGGTTTCGGATAGATTGAATTGCTCCATATGAGTACGAAACTTGTCGGCCCGTTCCTGCCAATTTTTACATGAGTTTATACCGTTTTTATAATTATTTCGGATGAATTGGGTTCGGATTTGCTATAACCAACGGAAGCTGGTGGTTCTGGGTTCGAATGCCAGCAAGGTAACTATTTTTGTGTGATGAACACGACAATCGTCTCTCATTCGGTCTACCCTTACCCTTTTATGGGCAGACGATGCCTTCAAGTTTTCTTTTGAACTTAAAGTAGTTCAATTACCTACTTATCAGACTTTAAATGTAAGCAGTTTAATTGTGATAGTTACTATGTTATATTGTACACTGCAGAAGTAAAACAAATACAAATAAATTCAAGAAAGGTACACATTCAGCCGTCTGAAAGTCACGAAATATCAATATGAAAACCAAAGTACCGCGTACTCGCTAGCGACTGCGTAAATGATTTGTATGGAGAATTGTACTTCTACAAAGTAACTGGTAGGGGCGCTCATTTTCCATATAAATCATTTACGCTGTCGTTAGCGAGTACGCTCACTGTAAACTCGTGGTAACGGTACTTTAGGTTATACGACGAACCACTTAAATTAGGTTAGTATGACTGCGTCATAACATACGTTCATGTAACTGTAAGCATGTGGAATTAAAGCTCAAGCGTTGTCTCTTCCATTATTCTTTCCCAGCATCTTGTTAATTGGAATTCCTCTCGCAGAAAGGCCCTCGGCGGCAGCGTAATAAATGTTCCAGAATATTACTCGTATGAGAATCTGGTGTAGGTATGTATACGCAACCGCGGCCAGCGCCGTGGAAAGTTACTTGAAAAATTACAACTTCCTGCCTCGCACGACTGCATTGTCAAATAAATTGTCGCTTGCGGTATTTCGGGACCGATGCGGCCTTCAAACCTTCAAGAAAAGAGCGCACTCCCACCTAAAAGGCCGGCAACGCACTTGTGGCTCCTCTGGTGTTGCAGGACTTGCAGGTTTCTATGTGTGTGTGTGTGTGTGTGTCTATGGGCGACGACGGTAATCGCGCACCACCAGGCGATCCGTTTGCTCTTTGCCCCCTATGACATAAAAAAATACAAACGTATAGGTCATGACTATCATGAGAACATCAACATGTCTGAAAGTCATAGTCATAAGACTGATGTTGGTTCTCCTACCATAAAAGTTGTGGGAATATAATTATAATAGCAATGTTTTAACAGCTATTTAAATAAAACCTTTTCATTTTAATTATCTATAACCCAGAGACGTATATAAACTATGTCCGCGTATTTTTTCAGTCTTGAGCAGAATTAATTGAAGAGTCATTTCAATTGATTTTGTTCGCATTTTACGATCCCTGATTATATTATACTAGGTCGCGCCCGCAACTTCGTCCGTGTATTATCTTCTTCGCCGTAGACGGATAAAAAGTATCCTATAACCATCTTTAGATGTCCGGCTATCCCTGTACCAAAATTGGATAATATTTGTCCAGCCGTTTCGGCGTGAGGAGAGGATAAAGGAAATTATGGAAACGGATGCCGCGCGCCCGTTACTAAACAAAATTATGATCCTGCATCACGCTATTCACGCTATTAAGATTTTTCCTGAAATCATGACCCCTAATAGATTTTTTTTTCGGTACAAATCTACAATGTTATAAATAGTATCACTACATAGTATAAAACACAGTCGCTTCCTGGTGTCTGTCCCGTAGTTATGCTTAGATTTTTAAAACTACGCAACAGATTTTGATGCGCTTTTTTGAATAAATCGAGTGATTAAAGAGGAAGGTTTATAATGCATGCATAATTTACCAGCAATGCACCCATGCGAAGCCGGGGCGGGTCGCTAGTAGATATAATAATATTGAGTTGTCAAATGTGCAAGGTAATATTTTCTTCGGTTTCCGCGACTGTCACACATTTAAATAAAACAATTTAAGCAGATTATATCGCGTATATTAATTATTTGAGCCTGACTGTTACAAGTCTTGTAACAGTCAACCTTTGACAACGGTATCTGTAAAGCTACTGAAACGTCAGGGAGGTTCAAATAATTAATATACGCGATATATCCGTTTAAATTGTTCTATTTAAAATGTGTATAAGGTGTTTGCAGTGTGGTTTTGATACACAGCCGAATAAACTAGACTAGAAGTACGTTTCAACGTATGGGGTTGAGTTGAGACGCCTCACTGGTCACGACTGCATCTCGTAGACAAACACAGGGCGCGCGAGATGATTTCCTCTGGGACACCATCTTGGCTAAGGCGGCGGTTTAATATGTAAATGTGGCTTCACACTTTGGGTAAATGAATTGGTGTGAAAAGTGCAGTGAGGCGATATTGTATAGGGTTTGTAATAAGGGGGTTGGAATTGATGGTAGATTCCTATCTACCATCAATTCCAACCCCCTTATGGTATGCAGTCGTGACCTCTGTTTAGCAGTGGACGTCTGTGGCTGATAGATAGGCATTCCTTTGCCTATCTATCAGCCACAGACGTCCACTGCTGAACAGAGGCCTCCCCCATAGCTCGCCACATAGTGCGATCCCGAGCAGACCGCATCCATTGAGTCTCCGCTACCCTCACGAGGTCATCCGTCCGTCTAGTCTGCGCTTTCCTATATGTGATCGCCACTCTATAGCACTTTGCTGCCCCAACGGCCGCCATCCATTCTCCGGGTTACATGGCCTGCCGATTGCCAATTGCAATCCTGTAAGCTATGTCGGTTACCTTGGTTCTTCCGCGGATATCCTCATTTCTGATTGAGTTAGTAGTTGTTGATATAGATATGTATATTATTAAAACTCTGATGTCATCTGATGTATGTGACATCTGCCTGATAGTCCAGAAGGGTACTTACATATGTTTTTAGGGTTCCATAACCCAAAAAGAAAACACGGAACCTTTGTAATTTATCTCGAAAACGCGTGGAGGTATCGAGTTGAAATTAAAATGATATAAGTACTCAGATCTACAGTTCCTTGAAGCTATGAAAAAACTGCGACTGTATTGCAACTGTAAACTAGTATTGCTACGGCTACTGGTTAGCTGTAAAAAGTCACCGGATTAATTAGCTCTAGACTCAGCAATAAAAAGTCTAAACGCAAACTCCGACATTAGTCGTAATCCGCTGCCTATAATGCAAAAGACTCAGCATTGTAAGATCTTGGATTATAGCAGCGTCGTAAAGACAATCCTTGTACTGAAACCTAGTTCGCTTTCGTCACTCTAGTGTTACAGGAGGCCCGGGGGAAAGAGACAGCGTGAGCGTGATGGTACTTAAGGATTTTGAATATCGGCTTTGGACATAATGCTATGTAAATTAGAATACAAACTGTAAGAGGTTTACTCAGACTTATAAGAGGGCTTACTTTGGATAATCTAGGTCTAAATAGGTTTGCTATCTTCGCTAAACTATTCAGCATAGACCCTGGATTATTTATTTTAAGAATACTGTCACTTATAAAATATCGCGATGTATAATAAGTAGTAATGTTGTATATCTATCCTAACAAGGGTTGGTCCTGCCCAGTCGATATAAACAACTTTCATATGACAATAATGTGCATACGTCATATGTTTGCATTATTACACGTCAGTAGCGATGTGTCAAGGATTTGTCATCAACCAAATTCAAAACATTGTTTACCGGAATGCTGCTCAACCCTTCGTTCTTCTTGCGAAATAATAACTGAATCCTATTTAAACAAACTTGAATTTCATCACTGTAGGTAGTATTGGTATTATTATACAAAAATTACTTGAAATTTGCGGAATGTTTAGTCCTATTTCCTCTTTGTTTATATCAGTGACATTCACTGACTTTCAACGTCAGTTACCAAAAAGTGGGCTTGAAGGTGCTACCTTAGCAAGGTCACTAAAAAACCAGATAAAATTAAAATTTCATAAATATAAAATCTTTCTCTTCCATCCACTCAAAGAATATTCAACTCCTATCGCTTCTAGAAGCGTCATACAACTTCTGGACAATACCATCCGAGTACATACCAAAAGGTTATAACCGACACGAAATACGAGCGACCATCCGCCTTTTTATAAACCAGTTGTTCAGTATTGAAACTCTTTCATGAGCTTTCATACTGTTAGTTTATTCTTCTTTATGTCATTAATGTCTTGTCATATCAGCAACAGCTGAAACAATGTAGTTTTTTATAATATTCTTGTAAATTCATAATAAAACAGTAAATAGCGTCACAACAGTGATTTCATTTAAATATACATAACACATCATATTCATTTTTGGTCCTAAAACGAGCCGTAACAGGAAAAGCGGTAAAAAAGTGTAAAAATATTTTATGACATTTACGAACACGTAAAAGAATTTTCTACTAAATAAAAATGGAAAAACAGGAAGAATATAGTACCTTAAAGAGTTCTAGAGGCATTATAAAAGGTAAAATAACTAGAATTATTAAATATGTGAACAATTTGGATATAACCGATCGAAACATTATAAATTTTGAGGAGCTAAAATTGCGAAATATCGAATAACCAAACAAATGGAGAATTTCGACGAGGTACAACAGAAAATCGATTTGATAGAAAACGACGACACCAAGTCCGACGAGGAACGATCGCGTATTGAAAACGTGTACTACGCGACTAAAGCGCTCATTAATAATTTGTTGCATAAGGATGAAAAGGACACCAAAGCGAGTCAAGTATATAAGCTACCTCGATTGGAGCTTCCGACTTTTAGCTCGGACATACGGGAATGGCCTGCATTTAGGAACTTATTCGAATGCGCCATGAGCGGAGGTAATGTGCCGGAGCTACAGCGCCTGCAGTACCTGAAGAGCTGTTTAAGAGGCGAGGCTGCGAGTTTGATAAATTCTCTTCTCATTCTCGAAGGCAATTATGGTAAAGCTATGAGCATATTGGAGAACAGGTATGAGAATAAAACAATAGTTGTAAACTATCATCTAAAAAACTTCATGAGTTTCCCAATACTCAATCGGTCGAATATAAAGGAGTTCTTAAACACGTTACAACAAAGCCTGGATTCATTATCTGCATTACAACTGCCAGTGGAACAATGGGACGTACTTCTAGTATATATTATAACACAAAAGCTTGACAATTCTCTCAGAGCGGCATGGGAATTGACAAGGAAGGAGACATCCATTCCGTCTTTAAATGAGCTTTTAGATTTTCTGAAGCTACGTGCAACAGCATTTGAGCTTATGAATGACAAATTCGAAAAGTTCCCTCAATCCAAATCAACTCCCAAGCTCGCACACATTTCGACTTCAGATATTTGTATCGAAACATGTACCCTTTGTCAAGGACAACACAACATTGTTAAATGTGTACAATTTCTTGAAATGCCCGTTGACAAACGTATAAACTACGTAAAATCAAAGTTTTTATGCTACAATTGCCTACAACCTTACACTGTCAAACACAAATGTTCCAAAAGGTCATGCATTACATGCAATGGAAAACATCACAGTTTGATACATCTAACTAATCCACCTCCCAAGCGAGCAAACATTGCTATCGCCGCGGACACTACAGCTCAACAGCAGCAATATACATATTCTGACATATCTACGCCTGCAATGCAACAGCAACCGCAGCAACAGTTGTTACATACCCAACAGGAACCAAAAATTGACAACACACATATACACAGTCAAACTAAACATACACTTGTCACACCCACAACAATGCATGTGTCAAATACTGGTGATAATCAGATTTTATTGTCCACAGCGATAATTAAAGTACAGGACGATACTGGCATTTGGCATACTGCTCGTGTTTTGCTGGACTCGGGTACCGAAGTCAACATAGTTGCTCACAGACTTGTCAAGAGGTTAAACAGTAAGCTTCACTATGCTAATCACATAATACAAGGCATTGGCGAGTCAGGTAAGCAAACGCAATTATGTATGAGAGCGAACATAGCTTCTAGGTTATCCGATTTCACAGCGAGTCTTGATTTTTATCGTCATGGATAACATAACAGTGCCGTTACCGCACAATTTTATAAACACAAGCACATGGAACATACCTGCCGAGCAGTACAGATTGCTGGCGGACCCACAGTATTCCAAAGACCCTTCGGACCGGACATTTTTAACTGACCCCGCAGATTGACGTAGTTAGTTATACTGAGCAATTGTCTAGAGGTAACCCCTATTCAAATATGGATAGTTTTCGAGAAAAAAATACTTAAAGTTCGCTGTTCCGGAGGGACCAAAAAATGAAAAATATTTTATATTTACTTTGTTATTGTTTTTTTACAACTATTTATTTCTATTATGAATGTGTCATTCAATTGCGAGCTCTTAAGGCTTTTTAGAAAATAAAAATCGGTAACAGTTTAGAAGATATTCAAAGAAATTAGATTTTCGGTTTTGATTTTTTTTTTCGAAAAGTATGCAGTTAGCGCACGAACTATTTTATGCTGATAATACTTCAGCTTTATAACTACCTTAGAAAAAAAAGCAGCTCAGGATCTTGCGGATAATTTGAGATATTCGCGATTTTAATTTTGTGTAAAAGTGCCTGCAATATTGGTCATAGCAAAGTTGCATTGAAAATTTTGCTTTACAGTTTCTGAATACTGCCTGTCAAAATATTGCCTTAAAAATATATCTTATGATTATAGTTAATTTTCTTCCTCTTCTAAAATATCAACCTCTTGTCAAAGTTATTGTATCCCGCATATTAGTGTTCTCTTCATTTTTCAATGCAACTTTGCTATGACCAATATTGCAGGCACTTTTACACAAAATTAAAATCGCGAATATCTCAAATTATCCGCAAGATCCTGAGCTACTTTTTTTTTCTTAGGTAGTTATAAAGCTGAAGTATTATCAGCATAAAATAGTTCGTGCGCTAACTGCATACTTTTCGAAAAAAAAAATCAAAACCCAAAATCTAATTTCTTTGAATATCTTCTAAACTGTTACCGATTTTTATTTTCTAAAAAGCCTTAAGAGCTCGCAATTGAATGACACATTCATAATAGAAATAAATAGTTGTAAAAAAACAATAACAAAGTAAATATAAAATATTTTTCATTTTTTGGTCCCTCCGGAACAGCGAACTTTAAGTATTTTTTTCTCGAAAACTATCCATATTTGAATAGGGGTTACTTCTAGACAATTGCTTAGTATAACTAACTACGTCAATCTGCGGGGTCAGTTAAAAATGTCCGGTCCGAAGGGTCTTTGGAATACTGTGGGACCCCACATTCTACATTCCTAGCGAGATAGACATGCTCATAGGAGCTGAGCTTTTCTTCTCACTCCTATCAGGCAATCAGATCCATCTAGGGCCTAACAAACCTATTCTGATAGAAACAGTCTTCGGATTAGTAGTAACAGGAAATGTCATTAACCACACATACACATCGAATACACATTACTCACCAAACGCTCGTGCAACTCTACATAATATCGTAGACTCTAGTTTTGCTAATAATACAATGACAACACTGTTTTGCCAACAGGCAAAGGTCAGACCTCAAACACGGTTTTTTATTAACAGCAAATATAAAAGATGTAAAATTCCGAAAACATTCTTTTCTTGACACAATAGTGCAAGACGTGTCCCACAGTTTAATTCTAAAAAATGTGCGCTGTTTAATAATTAAAGTGTAAAAAGTTTCTCAAAATGTAATAAAAATAAGATTACAAAGTACAATACAGTCCACTCAGTCAGCTCAGTTATCAGACAACATAAACATGTACATAGACACACACTTAAATAAAAAACACATTCAATAATAAAATTTACCTACGCTTAGTCCGTTATGAAAGTTTCACTGTCAACAAACTATATACAATTTTATTATAATTTTGTTTAAGTGTACTTACTGTTACCAAAAAGCAAGTGCTATGACGTGTTAATGTATACTTATATAATATTGCTACTTGTTGGCCGCTGGGCAGAATAATGTCTAACACATAATATTATTTTGTTACCAGTTAATAGTTATTAATTTTACACCATTATAATTCTTTTTGTTAAAAGGCGCGAGAATGTTCAGTATTGAAACTCTTTCATGAGCTTTCATACTGTTAGTTTATTCTTCTTTATGTCATTAATGTCTTGTCATATCAGCAACAGCTGAAACAATGTAGTTTTTTATAATATTCTTGTAAATTCATAATAAAACAGTAAATAGCGTCACAACAGTGATTTCATTTAAATATACATAACACATCATATTCACCAGTACTGTAGAGGCGTCGGCCATAATGGAATGTAAATTAGAACAATACTGAGAGAGAGTTTTGCGCGCCTTATTGAAGAAGTTTACTGCACAACACTCGTAATACAAACAAAAGACAATGCTGGGATTCACGATAACTATGACGTAATTAAATTCATTTTAATAAAACCGTGTTTCAAAAAATATGTATGATATACAGTCCGACCAAAAAGAGTAGAAATTAAAAAGTGGCAATACTGTAGTGTCGTCCCTGTTTTCTTATATTGATTAGAAAGGGAGGACACTACAGTATTGCCACTTTTTAATTTCTACTCTTTGGTCGGACTGTACCTTGAGATAACCTAAATTTGAAAATGTAAAACAACCCCGACACAAGTAGCAGGTCGACATTAGACCCTCTTTTAATGAGTGATATAGCGAATACTACTAAAAATGAACATAACAAGAAAATTCGGAATTCCTAGCTTCCATATTAGCTGATATCCGGTCGTTTGTTCCAATAAAAGCTGAATATCTTGGAGACGAGAGCTCCGATTTTCATCAAACAAAGCTAAGAACCCTTCCGACAAACCATGCTTTCCATTCCAGAAAAGTGCACTCAAATTGGTCCACCCGTATGAGTGCTACGTTGCCACAGACAGACACACAGATACACAGACACACAACCCTCTTTTTTCGTCGCGGGTTAAAAACGGCCCCAAATAGGACATTCATTAGTGTGTCCATAAGTAGGAGTTCAGACTGGATAATGTCTCTATAATCATAAGCAATTTCCATGCCATAAATATTTCATAGCAGTCTCATATGGCGCGTCCGTTTCAGTTGTTCCTCCGCACCGGTGACCACACTTTACGAGCATTAGTTAACTAATATGTCCCACTTTCCCGGCTATCTGGGACAGTCCCGCAAACTCGTAAAACATAGCAGTTACTGTAATACAGTGTAAGCAACATAATTCATAATAAAACTATAAATTCCAGGGGCGGGCAACTTGTTCGGGATTATAGCGGCATCCGGCAGGGGTGTCCAACCGTTCTGCACGCGGCACACGTGCGCTGCAATTTGGAGGGTACACCGTAATGAAGTGGGGTTGCGCACCCCTGAACGAGGGACAATGAGACTGGGTGTAGTGAAAGCGAAGGTGTTGCTAGCGATAATTTGCTTAATTTGGTGTCGCAGAATTTTACAAGCCTGAAACACGGGGAATCCTAGTTCAGGAGTCATATTACTTTCAAAAAGAATGTGTGAAATATAGTAAGTATTTGTTTTGTTTGCTTTTGTAAACTTTTATTGGTGTGAAAATATGTGAGCAACAAAGTTGTATTGCGTTGTATTGTATTATTTTGTATTGTATTGTGGTGTAATGTGTTAGTCTATAGTTACTATATACAGTAATAAGTTAATCTACTATGAATATCTTTATCTTTATTATAGAGGTATTAATATGTATCCGTAGATGGCGCCGCAATCCCACAATACTAACCGAAAATCGTTTCATAATAACATAGTATATCTAAATGGATGAACAATTTCAAAAAGCACGAAAGTATTCAAATATTTTCCAGCTTAGGTAGAGATAACATTAATTTCTATAAAAAGCGTTTTTTTCTGTAGTTTCAAAAATAAAAAAGATAATTAAATGTTTGCACCTGCCTGCACAGGCATGAACGATACGTCAAGAGCATTTGGATTGATATTGACCAAATAATTATAACCTTCAAAATATTTAAAACACTTCTGTTATTTAAGTTGTTCAGGGGTCATACAATTAATGTTCAAATCACCAGTCAGAGCTAATTAACCATGTCAATCCAGCTTTCGACACGACGGCAAAGATGCAAAATAATCAGTAAAAATAAATCTTACCTTTAGCAAAGCTTGCACTGGTCCACAAGAAGCTCCAATCTGGAACAAAAGTGCAATTTATACTTCTTATTTTATTCACGGCGTGCGTGACCAGCGATGGCGGGCTGACCCGACACGTCAGACATGTCGGGCCAGGGACCGACAACTATATGCCAATTTACAAGTTAAATATACATATATATTATGTATTCTCATAAATATGTGTTTATCAATGTAACCAGTGTATTTTGTTTCGACATTGGCATCGTGTTCATACACGTTTTGTTGTACACCCATCCCGCACCAATAATGTCTCTGTTTGTCCTTGTGGTTGACTGGTAGAGAATGCCTCATGGCATGAGGTCCGCCATTTGTACTTTTACTTCTGTATTTTGTGCAATAATGTTTAAATAAATAAGTAAATATTGGTTTAAACATACGAGATTTCGCACATTATTATAACAAAATGGGACTTAATCGCGTTCAAAAAGTGTTTATTTAATTACCTCGATGTTTCGAACGTGATGTTACGTTCATGGCCTCGAAGGGCCTCTAAATATATATGTAGGGCACAGAGAACTACAAAACGGGACAAATACTTGCATAGAATGTAGAATCCCTTACTAGGGTAAATCGCCAATAATTGGCCACCGTTCAATAACTGGCCACCTCAAACTAAAAATGAACTCTGTTCACCTACAAACTGAATTCATTTTATTATATCGTGGCCAGTTATTGAAGGGCGGCCAGTAATTAACAGCTTATACTAAAATGAATTATATTTATAGGTGAACAGAGTTCATTTTTAGTTTGAGGTGGCCAGTTATTGAACGGTGGCCAATTATTGGCGATTTACCCTATGAGCTTGCAGTGACCGTGCTCGCTAACGACTGTGTAAACAATTTCTATGGAAAATTGTAGTTCTACAAAGTAACACTAGGGGCGCTGTACCCCATACGAATCATTCACACAGTCGGTAGCGAGTACGGTCACGTTAACTCGTGTTAAGGGCACTGATGAGAATTGAGTTTCTTTCGGCGTTTCTTCTCAACCATGGTCTCCTCTTATAAAATGCCGGTAGGCTCAGACATTTAAGTGCCCTTGTAAATTCACATAATGTGTGCCCACAGAATAAATAAATAAATACCTAAATAAATATTAAGGGACAATCATACACAAATCGACCTAGTCCCAAACTAAGTAAAGCTTGTACTATGGGTACTAGACGACGATATACATAATATATAAATACATATATAGATAACATCCATGACCCAAGAACAAATATTTGCCCCGGCCGGGATTCGAACCCGGGACCGCCGACTCAGTAGGCAGGGCAGGTGTCTACAAACCGAGCCAAACGCGTCGTCAAATAAAGTTCATTATTTCTTCTCATCACCGTACTAAGCCATCAACGTTCATGTAACGTCTATAATCTAGTTACAAGCTCCGTTATGATCTCAAATTTGGTTAATCGGTACAAACCATCGATAGTAAACTTCGATTTACGCTTACCCGATTTTCCAAGCACTTCCACAACTCGTTAATAAAACCTCTGACAAACAACCGAATTGCTTTACAACCGTTTTACGAGTCGCGTCGAGTCGCGTCGGTAATTCGTTTATGGCCACTGACTCAGGGCGATTCTAACTCGGGATGAGTTTGTGGTTGAGTGAGATTGCCGAGTCAATAGCTTCGTAAATTAAATGCGTCGATGCTACCTAGAAATATTTTCATTTATGTTAGAAATACCTATTTTATGATTCTGGCATTACAAAAGTCAACCACACCAAAAGGAATCAACATTATTGCCCTTCCATTTCCAATAAAATACTCAATTATGATACACTTGTGACGTGATTTTTTTTTATTATTCTTATATATTTTATTATGAATTATTTTCTCCCGCCCGTAGTACACGCCTAGGATGATGCAAGAGGGAGGTTGATAATTATGTATTATCGACTTAATGGAAGTCTTTTGAAAATTTGTGTCCATTTCCCACTGTGCCTCCATAAAATTGACACACTTTATACCTAGTTCGTGTGTGTCATGTGTCCTACAGTAAGGTGGATCCGGGGTTTACGTTTCAGGTTTCGTATTACTATTGTAGCTTATTTTATGCGTGTTACTGAGCCGTGTCACATGATATTAAACACGTTACAACTGTGTTCACCCCGACTGGCACTTGGCCGATTTTCCAAGCACTTCCACAACTCGTTAATAAAACCTCTGACAAACAACCGAATTGCTTTACAACCGTTTTACGAGTCGCGTCGAGTCGCGTCGGTAATTCGTTTATGGCGACTGACTCAGGGCGATTCCAACTCGGGATGAGTTTGAGTGAGATTGCCGTATCGCGTTGTACCTAACTTAAACGTGTAAATACATCTATATTGGTGAAATAGCTTCATATAACGTGATTAGCACCTATTATACAAATGTTTTGAGAAATCGTAATCTTTCAGAAAGACTCGCCACGAACAGCACGACACATGTTTTATTTTGTTTTGTATGACCCTTGATTACTATGAAATTTCATTAAATGAATTTACTTTCATAAAAAATTCCTCCTTTCTTACAACAAAGCGCTTGATGGATTTTAACCAATTTGGATAATAGGATACTTTTTACCCGACTACGATAAAAAAGGGGGCATACGAAGTTGGGCAATATCTTACATGTTTTTAAATGACAAATGCGATCTAACGATTTTGACCGGGAGATCTCCCGAGATGTTCTCTGTGAATCATTTTCTCAGGTATGTATATACATAAAAAAATATATATATTAGGGGACAATCATACACAAATCGACATAGTCCCAAACTAAGCAAAGCTTGTACTATGGGTACTAGACGACGATTTAATACCGCAAAGTACCTAAAACCCTAAATAATTTAATTAAATCCTTTTACTTTTCCTTTTGTTGAATTCCCATCCAAAAATCTTATTTTTTCACTTAAATTCGCAGTAAACTTATTATTCCTTTCGTCATTGTCCCAAAACGGACTCCTCGGGGTCACAAAAGAGCAAGTCCAAGGCATAATGGCTTATTCTCCTTCCCTCGTTATATCAATTATTTGTTTAATTAAGGGACAAAAGGACGCCTTCTACTTTTTGTTTCCGGATATTTTTGAATAAACAGCGAGATAAGTTGGGCCGTAATTTGTATTGTGGTGGAGACCGGGGTAGCTTTAACTATCTGGAGATGGTTCTTAGGAAACTCAAAATTAAGACGTGTTTTGTCTAACTGCTTTTTATGAAGTCAAAAGCCAGTATCTTCAAAGAAACGTCATACTTTAAAATCGTTTTTGACGTTTTGTAAAGAGTAGCTGATTTGAGCTGTCATGAAGTACCAAATTAACTGGATCGACACACAGTTTATAAATACGACCTGTTGGCGAGAAAATTCGGTAAACTGGACAAGTGGACATACGAAAGAATTTTTACCGAAGCTAAAACGGAGATGCTTCTCTCCGCTCTCGCTCCGCGTGGCATCATTCATTTTTAATTATGTAACATTTTATTTGTTCCTTATCTTGCTAAGTTATTGAACAACACGATTATTAATTTCACGATAAATCTTATTGAATTTTACTATTAGCAATTAAAAAAAAACGTCATTGCCTTTGAAAGTTTTAACAAAGAGTACTGTAATAAAATCGGGCAAATTATTGCTACCCGAATTTTCATTAGGGCCTTTCACACTTGCTATATGCAAGCGAATTTTGTATGAAGGCGATCAAGCAGCAAGCTGTTTTAAATGAGTACCAAAAATACCAAGACAATAATTTTTAAACTCAAAATAACGTTTATAAGCTCACGTATTAACACCTAATAAAAAGCTTTAGTACCTACAACAAGCTTGGCGTGGAATATATAAAAAGTCTCCAGACGAGAAGGCTCGCGGTAATTCCTAAGCCTAATTACACACGGGCTTATTTGCAACGTGATGCCAGTTAGGGATGCTAACGAATAGTTTTTTTTTATGACGTAGGAGCGGCATACGCATCCCCATAATAATAATAATAATAATAACGTGTTGGATCCATATCCCCACGCAAGCCTTTCAAAAGACCGGGACGTATGAGCCCGAGACTATGAGCCGAGAAACAAATAATAATAATAATAACTTAAGATTTTAAATGAATAAAGGAGATAATAATAATAGCCTTTATTCATGCAAATAAACGCATCACCATACCATTGTTAATTTAGTTATTATTTCGCTTGTAAATTACCTAATTGTTAATATTCTTATGAGATAAAAAAACTTTAAGTCTTCGGTTTAAACTTATTACTTAAGACTTCAGATGGATCACTTTTTCTATAAAGTCCATCGAGAACACGACTTACAAATCTTGCAATAAATGGTGATTAAAGTCAAAAGTAATTCAATGGTATACAATCAGCGGAATATCAAACGACATAAAAAATTAAACTCAACAAAGTGCGCGATCCACTTCCATTTTGTATATTAATCCAATGAGAATCATCGCAACAGAATAAAATCACAATGAAAATAAAAACACTCATTTCAAATTCGGCACAGGATAGCAAAAGCGAGAACACAGTCAATAAAAGCTTATAAAGCACTCATGTAAGGGCGCAGACGGGGTGTGAAGCAGGCCGCTTCAAACTTTGTCAAGGGTAAATTGCATGAAGGGCTTATAATGTAGAGATAACGCTTATAGAAGTTATGGAACGGACTTTTAAAAGTGCCGCTCTCTTAGATTTTAGCCTGATAAAATACTCTGCCGTACGTTTAAAAGATGTTTTCAGTTTTTACAACCAGATACTTTAGTCTACAGAACAATCTTTCGCATTTATGCTGCATGTTTCTTTTTTCTCCACGAAAATTACCAATCACGAAATCTCCAGCCTCCACATACATATCGCCAATCGCCCCTAACTAGTGCCTGTGCCAGAGCATGGATACATGGGCTAGATTGTACATGTAAAAAGACCTGTGGGACGTCCAATACGATTAAAATACTCCTGCTTTAGCTGAGAACAACGAGCGGAAATGAGACCAGAGTAGATCTTAGCGCTGGAATTAAGAAACACACGAAAAGTGGTTAGATAATTGAAAGAAAAAAAGTTACCTTCAGAAGACATCGATAAAGATGCAGCATGGCCATAGATGATGACCACATCGTACATACCATTAATTCCTCAAGAAAAATTAAACTCAATTTGGTACTTATCCCTGAATCCACAGAATGCCAACTGAAAAGCTTATTAAAGTTGCGAAGCGACAACCCTATAAGGGCGCGTGCAGACGAGGTGAGAAGCGTGGCTTTAAAACTTTTTCAAGGGTAAATACTGCGGTCTCATGGAAATGCACTAACTGTGTACCAAATCTATAGGTACTTACTACGTTTTTATACTAGGACTGCTAAAATCGCGTCTGGCAATGTACAAAAATGACCCTTCAGGTTAACACTGATTTTCAATTAAACTTTTATGAAAAATTCAGTTAGAGGTGATGGATGTCGGCTTAAAGTGTGGGATTAAGTCGTTTTGACCATTTAATCTGTATAATTCACAGACAAGTTTTTAATAATGTCGAAAAACACCCAACCCTAAAACTTTTAATTTAATTAACTTTGAATCTAGTGTTGAAACATAAACTGTTATTTTTGGACGCGGCACTGTTCTCATAAAACTATGTATTACTTTTCAACAATTTTCATCAATTTATCTTTAATGACTATCCATTCCTAAAACTCACACCCGAAAAGCTCTTAAAAAAATGTATTTAGCATCAATTAAACCAAAAAAAGAATATCAAAAGCATGTCTTTAGATCAATAGAAATTACATCGCAACGAGATACCCAAAACGAACCGAAAGCTAACTTTAATTAATCATAAGATTTTCTTCAATTTCTTTTCCTTTTCATACCCTGCCACGGGCGTCAAAGCGTCGCAATTAACCCACAAAGACAGTAATGAATGCTTTCTTTCGTTGCTCCATTCCGCCACGACGCGCGGACTGCCGAGCCGCCGCGCGCCGCTCCGCCCGCCGGTGCGTATCGACCCTAATTAACTTTACGTTTTTCAGGTGTTTTCAAAGTAGCATTTATGCAGCTTGCTTTCAAAACGACTCATATCCCCTCTTGTATATTTAAAAGGCGTTCTTGGAGCGAATATTTAAGGTTGAGTTTCAATGTAGTGGTGCGGAAAATAAGGCGTTATAATTTGAAATGTGACGTTTGGAATAGTTTCGCAAGGTGGTTGTAGTCTTGCGTTTTACTTGCGTTTTGCCGTAATTAAAGTTTTGTTGCTAACACGTTTGAGTCTGAAATTTTCCTTTGATTATTGAGCATGAAATTGTTTTTGTTGGATGGAATTTTTTGACGAACACGCTGGAACTATTTGCAATCCTGTTACTTTGGGCTTGTGCACAAATCACGTGAGGTTTTTTGGGCTACTTTTTGACCCCCCCCCCCCCCCCCCCCCTCCTCCCTGGTGATATTTGGTGAGGTTCTTTGCTAACCCCCCCTCCCCCTCACTACCTCACGTGTATTTTTTTTCCGCCAAAATTTCGTAAAATAGACTCGCTATTTTGAAGTATTTAACAAGTGAAGACTTATTTTTAACAAAACCGAGAAAAAAATATCGATTTTTTTCTTACTCCGTTCACTGTGGAAAAATACACGTGAGGTCTCCTTATACCCCCCCTCCCCCAACGTGATATATCGTGATTTTTTCGTGACCCCCCCTATTGAACCTCACGTGATTTGTGCACAAGCCCTTTATGCGAGCAGTTTATTGTATACAGCGTGGGTATTTAATACGGGCATATAATGTAGTCAGTTATAGTACCTGATCATAGGAATCGTATGGCATAATTATTTTGTTAAATAGTGTTTTTAATTAGGAGTAATGATTTTTTAAAGTACAACCGAGCAGCAATGTACGTTGTCCAACTCAAAGTCAAAGTCAAAGTCAAAATATTCTTTATTCAAGTAGGCCTAGCTACAAGCACTTTCGAATCGTCAGTTACAGAGAGTAGAGCAATTTATTCATAAACTTATACTAAAAATAAAATAAAAAAACATAAAAAACAACATTATAGAAATAAAAAAAAAATCCTAAAAAGGATCGTCAACACATAAAAAAATTATATAAATAAAAAACTAGAGTCTAGAATATATCTAGAATAAAATTCTAAATGTCAAAAATTATATTAAAAATTGTTAAAATTAAAATATCAGTACCCTGTTGGGTACCTACTCGTTACAATAATTACACATAACATTTTCACTAATCCCACGACACGTTATCATTCATGTAGTCTTGAGTGCTATAATAAGCTTTAGAAATAAGTTTACGTTTTACATAGTTCTTGAATTTACCAACAGACAAGTCAGTTACGCTTCTAGGAAGTTTATTATAAAATCTTACACAGTTACCCATGAATGATTTTCTTATTTTATGGAGCCTAGTGGCAGGCACTGCGAGCTTATGCTTATTTCTAGTATTAATATTATGTATATCACAGTTCTTCTTAAAATTGGCAATGTTCTTATGTACATACATAAGATTCTCATAAATGTATTGACAATGCACTGTCATTATATTAATGTCCTTAAACTTATCTCTAAGCGAGTCTCTATGGTGCATTTTATATATCGCACGAATAGCCCGTTTCTGGAGAACAAAAATTATATTAATATCTGACGCACTGCCCCAAAGTAATATGCAATACGACATAATGCTATGGAAATAACTAAAATATACTAATCGAGCTGTTTTCACGTCTGTTAATTGACGAATCTTACTAACTGCAAAAGCTGCAGAACTCAGTCTATTCGAGAGATTAGCAATATGGGGACCCCATTGGAGCTTAGAATCTAATGTAATACCGAGAAAAACTGTGCTATCAACTAGTTCCAGTTCCTCATCTTTAACAATAACACTTGGTTGCTCGTGTATAACGTTACTCGTGACAAACTTAACACATTTAGTCTTTTTCTCATTTAACAATAAATTATTTACATTAAACCAATTCACTACTTTACATATAGCATTGTTTACGTCATTATAAGATTGTTGGTTTCGTGCGACTTTGAAAATAAGTGAAGTATCATCCGCAAACAAAACTATATCATGGTGGGTCTTTATGAGCTGTGGCAAGTCGTTAATGTAGATAAGGAACAAGAAGGGTCCCAATATTGATCCTTGCGGCACACCCATAGAGACTAATGACCCCGGTGATCGCTTTCCATTCACGTCAACCCTCTGTATTCTACCATTTAAATAAGATTCTAACAATTTCAGTGCCGATCCTCTAACTCCATAGTGGTGTAGTTTCCAGATCAGTGTCTCATGATTAACGCAGTCGAAGGCCTTAGATAAATCACAGAAGATACCTAAAGCATCTCGTGATTCCTCCCAGGCATCGAAAATACATTTTACTAGCTCGACTCCAGCGTCGGATGTCGAGCGACCCCGCGTAAAACCAAATTGCTTGTTATGCATTAAATTGTTCAAATTAAAGTGTCTTAATAATTGAGACAAAATTAACTTTTCAAAAATTTTACTAAATGTTGGTAGTACAGATATTGGTCTAAAGTTATTGGGGTCAGAAGTACTACCTGATTTAAATAAAGGAGTTATTTTACTATGTTTCATCAGATCAGGAAACTCACCGCAATCTACACTGTTATTGAATATAACTACTAAGTCAGGCGCTATGATATCTATGAGGGATTTGACAGCATGGACGGAGACCCCCCAGAGGTCACTAGTTTTTTTGACATTAATCGATTTAAACGCCTTTACTACATCTGAGGTACTGATATGTTCAAAATTAAGGTCTCTACTACATTCTGGGACGTTATCTTTTAACAAAGTAACGGCTGATGAGGGTGATGAGTTTAAAAACTTTGTAGTGGACACTGGTATATCGGTGAAAAAGTTTTCAAATTCTGTTGCTACATCTAAACTAGAATCTATAATTTTACCATCAATATTTAATTTAGGATCACTAATAGCATGCCTCGATTTACCAGTTTCCATATTAATTACCTTCCAGGTGGTTTTGATAATATCAGAACTAGTCTTGATTTTCTGGGATAAATAATTGCGTTTAGCAATATGACAATCAATTTTGAATTGCTTCGAATACTGTTTCACGTGTTCTTTAAATTCATCACTCGTATTAAACCGCCGCTCCTCGTACAAGGCGTACAGTGCTTGTCTGCGTTTGTGTAAGTCCGCAGTAGCCCATTCACTAAATACTGGTGCACCGCCAGCCACGACCGATTTGGAAGTAAATATTGCATTATAATATGTCATAAAAGTTGCAAAGAATAAGTTATACATGTCGTTAGGACCCATGTCGGAAGACAAAAAGGGTAGCGCCTGAACTAGATTTTGTTTCATTCTTTCCACACGGTCCGTGGTTACCGGTACAAAAGTAATTTGATTTTTCACGATATTTTTCCTTAATATCTCAAACACAATCAATTGGCCTAAATGATCTGATTCCAGTTTACTAATTACACTATGCGTAGATGGAAGAATATCAGTGAAAATATTATCAATACAGGTGGCGCTAGTAGCGGTCACTCTAGTAGGCTCCATAAATACGTGGTGGAGATGAAAAGATTTGAAAATATTCAACAATCTAATACTTATTGTTGAATTTTCCAAAATATTTACATTAAAGTCGCCGCATATAAGCAATTTCTTTCCAGAAAGAGATATCTTGAATAGAGCATACTCTATAATAATTTGAAAAACATCAAAATTACTTAAGGGCGGCCTATATACACAAACAACAATAAATTGCTCTAATTCTACTGCACTTAATTCTATGGTCCGTTCAACAGACAAGGATACAATGTCCTTACGTTCCTTAAATTTTAATTGATTATTTAAAATTATTAACGACCCACCATGTATGGAACTAAGTCTGGTGAACGAACTACCCACCTGGTGATTATTGAATTGGGGCATTATTTCATTACTAGTAAGCCAGTGTTCAGATATACATAGAATGTCAACATTACAACCATTTAAAAATAATTCTATCTGTAAATCTTTCCCTCTAATACATTGAATGTTTTGATGAACCAGGTGGATGTAATTTTTATTGCCAGAAAAGGAGTTCTCCTTTGTCTTAAAACTTAGTTTAAATCATTACACAATACTACATCTGACTGCTCAATAGAAGCAGAGTGATGTACCAAATTCTTGGTAGAAATGTCAAGTAAATAGGATAGTGACAAAACTATTTGTCGTTTAAAATAATTGGAAAGGTAAAACTTACCTTTTGTCGAAAAATACAAATTGCTAACATATTTGTTAGTGTCAATTATTCTAAACTTATCACTATATGTACACAGGTTATATAAGGCTAAATTTAAAATATATATACTGTCATTTTCAGATTGTGGCAGTTGCTCACAGTAAGGAAAAGTGAACATAATAATTTATTTCACTGTGAGTGTGTTTAATGTTTCATAAAATTTAATTAAATTATTTTTGTTCACTTTTCCTCTGTTTCCAATAAGAATAAGCAGTGTTGTCTGTAAATTAACATTACTGTCGTTTATAATTTGTTTTGAAATATTTTCAAGGCTACTATAGGGCAGACAATTGCTGATTACACTATGTCCCTTTAAATGTGAATTTAACAGCGGCCCCATGTTGGTTCCTGTCTCATCACAATACATGATAACACTTGGTTGTGAGTTAGGTGTGCTTGACATGTTGTCGAAGGAACTGTCATTGTTGGATTTTTGTGGTAAACTGGCACACAGGCTCGGTTCTAGTACACTAGTGGACAAATTATCACTCGCTTGTTTACATAAGCAGGACTGACTCAGTTTGACATAAGAAGTTTTAAACTGTTTGTTTACTTTATCTTTTGTGTATTTTTGAGATTTTTTATTTTACAGTAGACTTTGTTCGGAAAAAGAAGAGCTGTGAGATTATGGGAGCCCATACATTCTACGTGTCTTCTTCCGCAGACACTAATCGCTAAAGTGTAATCACTGATTGTATGAGGCAGTGCAAATTACGTTATTTCTCTTGCTATTTCGACTCTTGAATATTAATTTCACTATCGAACTAGATACTTACCAGTTTACCCATCATTAAACCTTACAGACAAGTGGCGATAGTAAAGTAGATTTCTGATAAATTCCTATTTGTTTAGTGTCTGCTGAAATTCCTATTTATCAATAAACGACCGACGTTGCCTGTCAGACACTTACTTCATAATCTGTTTTGATAACATTATTACTCTTCTTATGTGAAAGGTTTGATTAGAATAAAACTAGAACATAAACATCGAAGGAGTTCAGTAAATATCTAATTGAGTTTTTGATTTTAATTCAATAAGTAGAGAAATAAAAACTTTTTGATTTTTGACTGATACAAATTCAGTTTCTGGTTTTTATTTTCCTGACACAGTTTGTCATGTTGCCGTCAGTGATCAAAATAATTGTTGGAAATGCCGCGACCATCGAATTTTCATTCTAATGAACTCGTTGATATGATTTTGATTTACGGCAAAGCTCAAAAAAGCGGCCCTGAGCTTTAGATATGTACAGGGCGCGTTTTCCAAGCAGGCGAACTCCGCGAAACTCACGACTAATCAATCAGTAAAGCTCTTTTGCGTATTCGCGATGGTCCGCCGTCCGATCATTGGAAGAGCAAATGGAGAGGGAAATGGTGACCGTCTACCGGGAACAGTAGAGGAAAACAGTTTGCAACATTTTGTTTTGTACCCGGAGAGCAGCACCAGAGAAGCGGGACGTATTGGTTTGATGTGAATCACAAGATTGTTTACAAAATCTTGAAAAGAGACAGGTAACGTTTGGGGGGCCATACACGGGGATCGCATTATTGGGCCTGTATTTGACGGTAATTTCAATCGGTAATTTCGGCAATCAACGTGATAAGTTAAGGAATAAAGTAATGCATAACCAAACTAATAACATAGCCTATCTAATAAAGTAATGCGTAATTATTTTCGACTTTTATTGCATAATATCACGCTGTTTCCCTCACGAGATGGCAGAGCATCGAATTTGCAATTTAGACATCAACACAGTGCGTTTGGCTTTGATTTGTTACTTTAATTAATAAAGTAAACAAATTAACGCTGACATGGTATGTCATGACATGACGTTAAGGTAAGTTAATTAATGTGGATGCAAATACATTGCGTGCTGAATTATTTTGTATGAAAAAAAAAAACATTCTAATTTTCAAAAGAAATTAATGTAAATAGGATCCCTGGGTGCGACACTAATCGTCATTTCAATATATGCCCGTATTAACGTTTTCTAGGAAATGGATCTCATAATTACTAGAATAATTGAGTATAAGATGTAGTAAATAATAGTTTTCCATGGTATTTTATCGGAAAAGTTCTTTTTAGCATGTTTTCTCTATCAACTGCGGTGAAAAAATTGAGATGGAAATATTAAAACGAGCTTACCCGACAAAATAAGATGGAAAACTATTATTAACTAAATCTGTAGACAAAGCCTAGCTTTTCAAGTTAATTAGAATAGGCTTTGTACTCTAGGTACGAAAAACAAAAATATCGGCCACAAACTGAGAAAGATTCGGCTGCCCATCTGGTTCTATTGTCTTATCAGTTATCTATTTTGCTTGTATTATTGGGCTGGGCGTACAATACAATGCTACAGACGAAGTGATACTTTCCGTCCACAGACGTGGTGCCATATCACGAGTCCCTAATTTACGTCTCTCGGCGTACCTACTGTCCGTGGAAGTGGTATATTGGTTGATCTATGCAACTGTCTGCTCGGCAACTCCTATATACGGATGAATAAGTTTCGATTTAGTTTTTATCTAAATTCATCATGATCATCACCAGCCAAAAGACGTCCATTGGGCATAGGTCTCGCCTAAATAAAGGCACCATGGCTGATTCTGCTCTGTGTTCCTGTACAATACGAGAAAAATCCAAACATTTATGAAAACTGGCCAAGTGCGAGTCTGATTCGCGCACCGAGGGTTCCGTAAAAACACTTATACCATCTTAACTGACCGGGTTAGGTTTGCAGCTGGTATGTATGGCGCTGGATACAAATGAGGTGGAAAGTTAACGCAACCGATCACATTTGTTATATGGGAGCCCACTTAAATATTTATTTTATTCTGACTTGAATTGCAATTGGCGTCTGTATTAAATAGTACACAAAATACTTTTTAGGGTTCCGTACCCAAAGGGTAAAAACGGGACCCTATTACTGAGACTTCGCTGTCCGTGCGTCCGTCCGTCACCAGGCTGTATCTCAAGAACGGTGATAGCTAGACAGTTGAAATTTTCACAGATGATGTACAGTGAAACTTGTATGTACGAGTATGTATGTATGTATGTATGTATGTAAACGCTTTATTGTACACAACAACTGGTTATAAATACATTGATAACAAATGAAATATGTACAAAGGCGAACTTATCCCTATTAGGGATCTCTTCCAGTTAACCTTTGAGCAATTGAAGGAATGGGTATACGAAGAAAATAGGCAAACTACACTGCGTACAACCAAGATATCTATATTATACTTAATAAAACTATAATAAGTACATAAACTAAGTAAGTAATAATTCACATATATTTGTACTATTTATAAGATATATATTATATATACATATATATATATCTACATATAATACATATAAATGCGTAAATAAATATAGTATTCAATGAATTCACACGTCATCGGACAGCCACAATTTCTTCAAGTTAATCTTAAGTGATGCAACAGATGGAGACTTCCTAAGGGACAAAGGCAACTCATTCCACAACTTCACTGCGCTTACCAAAGAGTATGTAATCACTACGTTTTAGCGCTTACCGTGAAAGACTTGCTATAGGTACGCGTCTTATTAGACGGTACAGCCAGAGTGAGATTGGCGCTAGACCGCAAGCGGTGACCACTGCCATCAGCCATATACGAAAATCTCTCACTAAGGTAAGGAGGAGAAGTAGGATTAAACAGGACATTAAAGAGCAATGAAAGGACATGCACGTCTCTACGCCGACGAATCGGTAGCCAACCCAGCTGCGCTCGAAAGGAAGAGATGTGGTCATATTTTCGCAATCCAAATATATACCTGATACACACATTTTGTAGGCGTTCAAGCTTGTCAAGCAGTTCCTCCTTAAGATCCAGTAGAGCAATAACACTTGTATAAGTGGGACATGGATAAGTGAGAAACCTCCATAGCTGGAACTCATCTGCTGTCCCCACACTTTACCACTGAATTACCTCTGTTAGTGGACAAAACAGACCTCTAAAACTGGGATTCGTTTTTTCGATTATGTCTTCATAATTACCTCCATAACTGAGACAGCGGGCGTATTTAACCTCTATTATTGAGACTAAATTTTAAGTTAAATACTTTTAATAAATGGTTATCTTTGAATTTAAGGATTTCGATCTCTATAACTGCGATAATGTCTATCCATTACCTCTCTAACTGGGACTTCATTTTATTTCAAAACGCGAGACAGTAAAAGCACTATTCTTTTGCACACCAATGTTGAAATATCAACATTATACCTAAGATTAAATTTATATTAATTAAAAATAATATCTTAATAGCTGACCCCTAAAAAAGGACAATATAAAATGTCAGATTTATTTAATTAGTATTTTTGTACTGTTTATAAAAAAGTGTTAATATTTCTTGTTTATGAGGTACCTTTTTATTACTGCCAACGATTATAATTCATGTATAATCATTATGAAATACACCACCTACCTACCTATTTTATTTAATAATCGCACCTCTATAACCGGAATATCCTCTTTTTTACCTCTATTAATGGAACCCTATCTAAATGGGACAGACATTAATCTATACCTGTATATCTGAGACACTGGGTAAGTGGAATACCTCTTTAAGTGAGACAAATTTGCTGGTCCCTTCAAGTCCCAGTTATCCAGGTTTCACTGTATTTCTATTGCCGCTATAACAACAAACACTTAAAAAAAAAAAAAATTAAGGAGGGCTCCCATACAACAAACTTGTTTTATGGTACGGAACCCTTTATGCGCAAGTCGCACTCGCACTTGCCCAATTTTTGATATAACTTGTATGAAACCGATTGTAGAAAATAAAACACTTATTGATCCTCCGTTCCATTTAAAAAAATAAAGTTTGGTTGTTCAAATGGGGACATGACTTAAAAGTAACATGTAATGTCTCATTTTTTAATGTGACCACCACAATTTTTATTTAAACTGAATACAAAAATCAAAGATTAAAGAAAAATTTAAAAAGGAGCTACCTGGTGGAAGGGACCGGGAATTGAACCCGGTACCTCTGGATTACCGGTCCAGCGCGTTAACCACTTCGCTACCCTCGCTCCACGTAGACCTGACGAATTTTTCCTTATGCTTTGTGTGTCGATCTTTGCATTGTTTATTTGAAAGGTTTTTTACACCTTAGCGACCTCTATGTGAATACGTTAATATTCACATCTTACCGCACCACTTTACAGCGGTGAACGAGCAAGCCAGAGGGCGCTGTTAGTTTTATAAATTTATGAAACATGTAATGTCCCATTTTTAGGGTTCCGTAGTCAACTAGGAACCCTTATAGTTTCGCCATGTCCGTCTGTCCGTCCGTCCGTCCGTCCGCGGCTTAGCTCCGTGATGATTAGTACTAGAAAGCTGAAATTTGGTATGAGTATGTGTATGTATAAAGCCGACAGAACGGTAAAATAAAATTAAAAAAAAAAATTTTTTTCGGGTCCCTCTCGAACACCTAAAATGGGGGTGTTTTTTTTTTTCTTTTCAACACTGGTGTGTGGGGTATCGTTGAATAGGTCTTGTAAAAATAATAGGGGTCTTTTAACATTATTTTTTGATAAAGTCAGCAGTTTTGTAAATATTCGCTCCAAAAACAAACAAGAAATGTGTCCCCCCCCCTCTAACTTTTCAACCACGGGTCAAAAAAATTCGGAAAAATTCATGTTAATGAAGCCTTATAAGTACTTTCAATGAAAACTATATTGAACAAAATCGGTCGAGCCGTTTTTGAGTTATCGCCAAATTTCATATTTTTCCTTTAAAACGTCGTAAGTTGACTTCCGGAAGGTAATAAGTGAATACAGTTTCTAGGGCGTTTACGACCTTTTTATAGAGCTTAAAATCTTTCTTAACGTAAACCTCGGGCTTAAAAAAGCAGTTTATTGAGAAGGATGAGCAACTACGGAACCCTACACTGAGCGTGGCCCGACATGCTCTTGGCCGGTTTTTTAATATGGGTACATCACAATTTTTATTTAAACTATGAATACAAAGATCAAAGCTTAAAGAAAAATTGAAAAAGGAGCTACTCGTACCTGGTGTTGGTCAACAGATCAACTTTTTCAATTTTTCTTTAAGCTTTGATCTTTGTATTCATAGTTTAAATTAAAAGTAACTTACAAAATATTCTAACCAAATAGTTTTACAGGGATTTTCTATAACCTTATTACATATTTTCGAATCCAATAATAGTATATTGTGTCATAAGGGTAGTAAGTAGGGGATTACTAACGAAGGTCTATTAGAAGCCCGACGCCGAAGGCGGAGGGCTTTTAATGTCCTGAGTTTGTAATCCCCTTACTACCCGCCTTACACACAATATTTTTCATCACATTTTGGAGTAAATAACAAATAAATAAGCACAAAATAAACACTAAACAATAACGATTGACAACCAACTTTTTTCTGTATATATTTTTTTAATTTACCATAAGCACTGGCAAAACGGCCATCAGCTTAAAACAGAAAACAAATATACACAGAATCTTACCGTCTATTATTAAACAAATAACAATTATCAATATTATGCAGCAATAATTAACAGCGTAATATTATAAAACTTAAATAACAGTAAGTTAATGAACAGTAAGTTTGTTACAAACTAAATAGTTCCTAACCAATAATTTTATAACTTTTTCCTTTTTTTTTTGTGTAGTCTACCACAGATAATGCTAAGAACTGCGTTTCGTTTAGAAACTTGACAGGCTATACTGCCAAATTGTAACGATAATTAAAAAAATAATTTAATAAAATAAAATTATTGCAAAATACACTTAAATAATTGTAAAACATAAATATTAATGCAGTTACATATACCGTATTAATTCAATACACAATAAAAATTTGCTGGTAGGCAAGTTTTGTTGATACAACAAAAAACCTTGGCTGGATTGAAACCTCCTTAATCTGAAGTAATCTGCGAGTGCGTACTATATTTTTAAAACTAAAACCATAACTCCCGAGGGAGTTATGTCAATGTATAACTCCCGCGGGAACTATATAGGCCTTAGTCCTTCAGTACACCCGCATGTAATACCATCTTTTACGAGCAAATGTGATGAAAACAATATTACATGTTCGCCCCTCGTATCGTAATAAAATTACTTTCAATCGGAACCGAACGAAAATGACAGTTAATGAAAAACGAACTTTTCCACGGGGCAATATGCACTTTGAGTATGAGTAAAAACGTTGAATTTCAATCGGGGGGACTGTTTATTAAGTAAATTTGTTTCGTTTCGACGAGCAATGGATCGAAATGGATATCAATTAATGATTACGTTGTACGGCGGAGTTTCGAACAAAATTACGATACTTTTGGAAACTGCCTTAGCTGAAATTATAACAATGTCTTTTGAAATATGTTTTGGAATGTTCCCCACCATTCCTCATTAAGTAGCATCGGGCAAATAACTCAATTGTTAACTCTTATTTGAAATAAAAACGCATTGCATTTATATGACTAAACTAGGAGGACCATCTTTGGATGTCCGGCTATCCATGTACCAATATTGGTTAAAATTTGTCCAGCCAATTCGGCGGGATGCGAGGACAAAGGAAATTATTAAAACAGATGGCGTTAGGATGGTACGGCGCCGCGCACATATACAAAAAAAATGACGATCCTGCATCACGCATTACAGATCCTGCATTACAGATTTTTCTATAAATGATGACCCCTCTCCATAGAAAAATGATTTTCAATATAAATGTAGAATTTTATAATAGTATAGATATACTAAAATATCAAGAAATAAAGAGATCATCCAAATTATGAAAGACCACAGGAACCACAAAATTGCATACGTTTATATAAAAAAACGGTTTGGTTTGGTTTATACGTTTGTATAAACCAAAGGCAAATTAATATTAAAGTATTTTTAGAATCCTCATAATTATGTAATGTGCTTATTGTCTACCATTGTTTAATAATTTCTCGTGTAATATTTTTCTTTGTGGAGTGCAATAAAGTATTTTTGTATCTAAGTAAGTAAGTATTGTTGTATCTCAACAAAAATTGCACACCACTATGAAGCCCACTTTTATTTCACGAAGTTCAAAAGATAGAGCCATTTAGTCTGTCGTTGTAGTTCGCCTTTATACCTATGTTATTGGTAATTGATGTATTTTTAACTGTTTTTGTGTACAATAAAGTGTTTACTTACTTCATTGTGTGGTAAAATTCCCGAACCCAATTTCCAAAACATCGTAAAGTAAACCTCCAAAATCGCACCTCGAACTTAATTACATTCAACCACACGGATAACGTAGATTTATTAAACAGAAACAAAAGCGGATCGCGCTTGCATCGCTTCGCTCGCTCACGCGATTGCATGAGGTTGTGAATAAGCGAAAAATAGCGCAAACGCACAGTAAATATATGGGCATAAGCAGTAAGTCAACTACAATTTCTTAAGACCTTTCTAGACCTACACTGAAGCGATACGGTTGCCTATCCTACGAATTTCCGATGATAAATCATTGAATGTGGCTTAATTTTTTATTTGGCTACATTTGGCTATTCGGCTACAATTTTAACAATACGTACGCTCTACACCACTAGGTCTACACCAGTAGGGAACTTAAAAATTACGTTTCGGATTTTATAGTTACATAATGATAATACATATTTTAGGGTACCTAGGTAGGTACATAACTCAAGCATGCGTAAACCTTAAACAGTGTACGCACGAACGAACCTGAGCGATCTGAGCATGGTGAACACGAACATCGAACTCTTTGTTCGTACGTGCTTACCACTAAGGGCATTATCACACGTATTCGCGAGCGAGTTTTATATAAGTACAAATAAGCGTTGCGGCGAACTCGCTGCTTTCATACAAAACTCGCTCGCAAATAACGAACATCAAACACAATTCCGCATTAAATGTTTGCGTTCACCGCGTTTTTATTCGTTCATGCGTATCACGGATATATACAGCTTTACAGTTCAATTTATTTATACTTTATTGCACAAAATACATAAGTAAAAGTACAAATGGCGGACTTAATGCCATAAGGCATTCTCTACCAGCTAAAACATAACGAGATAAATTTAATGACAGATAGCTCAATAAGCCTACAGTAAAAATAACAAAAAATGGAGTTAAGAAGTAATATGTGGAACAAATTATGTCGAATGATTTGTACAGTCACCATCAGATATATCGCAGCATATAAGGCGCTCATAAATATGTGAACATGTACTGTAACGTCCAGTCAATAAGAGCCTTGCTACGTGGCGGGACCAAATCGTGCAACTGTATGAATTACTGCAAAGATCTGTATATTTGACTGTGGCCAGTGCCAAATAGCGCTATAAACCAGCGGTTTATTCTGTGCTGCTGTGAGTTGATGAGGTGGTTAGACCGGCAATGGCGCGTGAAAAATGTGGGATATTGAAAGAGGTGAATGAGGTGTAACGAGGCATACTCTTTGTACATACACTAATATTATAAAGGCGAAAGTTTGTAAGTGTGTTTGTGTGTTTAAGTGTATGTTTGTAACTTCTTCCCGCTCAAACGGCCCGACAATTTGATAAATTTTGGTATGAAGGTAGCTGACACCCTGTCCCTGGATTAACACATAGGCTACTTTTTATCCCGAAAAATGTAGTGTTCCCGTGGGATGAGTGGGTAACACCGCACCGCGCAGCTAGTCTTTAATCATTATAAAAACCGTTTAAATGCACGACAAAATTGTCAGGAACGGCCAAACATGTTTCGAACTCATATGGAGCTCTTCTTCAGGGGCAGCTATCCGTGCTGCTACGCTACTCGCGGACCATTATCACAGCAACAAGTCGGGCCGTTCATAACAATTTTTTGTGAGTCTAAACTGTTTTTATAATTATCAAACTTTTTATTTGTCGAAGTTGCCGATACAATTTAGAGTAATCTAGTTACAATAGTTGAGTTCATGAAAGTAAACAGGGGCCTAATGCGTGATATTTTTGTTTGACCATTTGTGTTTTAGTTTAAAATTTTCATCGTACTGTACCTATCCGTAAATTTGATTCTATCTGTTACGATATTGTAGGTGTGTTTATAAATGACGAGTCGACATGTCGCATCAATTCATAGATGCCGTATTTTCCTTATTTAGCTGTTATACTTAATTACACTATTAACACCCTCATATAGGACAAATTCGGGCACTAAGGGAAAAAGGAAAGGCAATTGACGTTAATATTGTTACATTTAGCGTCAATTTTCTTTCCTACATGGGTTAATCTCAAATAATTAGCTTGTGATGATTATTTACAATTATTTCATTAAAAAGTAAGAAAACAAATTTCAGCGTTTTGGAAATTCATCCCCTGAAGTGGAAATCGTTTGTGTATGTACTGTACTAATTCACCACTATCTTCTTCGAGTCCGTTACCTAAGATACCTATGCCACCATTAGACATAGCATATTAGTCTTAGCTTTTTAAATTCGCATTATGGATGAGCAATTACCCACTGGAAACCTGACCTGCCTAACACCTCCAGAACACGGCCCTTTAATGAAGTATTGCTTACAGGATGCACCGCGTTCCGCGAATGTAACCTGAGCACAGCCCTAACACCACAAGAGCAAATGCTGCAATACTCCGTGGACAAAACACAACCCTACTGTGGCGAGATACGGGCAGAAACAATTGAATCGTAACGGACAGCGTTCGAAATTTGAAAGATCCGATGTTTCTAGACGGTTCGAGAATAAAGTCACTTTGTCGTTGTGAATATAGGGTGGGATATGAGGAGGTTTGAGAGCGGCTAGGGGCTACTAGGCTTAGGTTGCTATTCAGGTTTGTGCGAGGTGTGAAGGCGGTTAGGTGTCGGGTTGCGAGGGTTATGAAATTGGCAATTTAATAGAGCAACGATTTATGGTAAATGCACTTAAAAAAATAGATATTGATAAATTTTTAACTTATTTTTTTCTGAATAAAAATGGCTCCCGTACAAGTCTGCATATTGACTTACAAACAAAATCATTCAGAAACTCGTTTGTAAATTATTTTATAATTCTTAATTAACTCTGTTATGCCATTAGACGAGCTTATAAAACACAAAAGTAAAGTGTGAATACCTCAAGCAATGACAGGTAATTAAGACTATACTAAATACAACACTGACACATTCTATACCTACTCAGCTCACTGCATCATCATCATCACCATATCAGTATCAGCCGATACACGTCCACTGCTGGACATAGGCCTCCCCTAAGTTCTTCCACAACGATCGGTCTTGCGCCGCCCTCATCTAATCTCTGCCCGCGATCTTAACCAGGTCGACACTCCACCTTGTTGGGGACCTTCCCGCGCTGCGTTTTTTCGGTCCGCGGTCGCCACTCAAGAATATGCCCCAACAGCCATCGGTTCTACGAGTAATTTGCCCCGCCCAGTGCCACTTAAGTTTACTGTATGCAACAAAATAATAGAATAAAGAGCTATACTTTCAAGGTGATAGATTTCTTTAACATCTCCCTATTTCTACCAATTTCCTCGATACATTCTTGATCGACCGTTTTCTTTCAGACTACCTCGGATAACGCCGGCAACTTTGTACTTATACGTCTGTGGATATAAAATAAGACGATAATAACTACGTAAAGGGTGAGGTAGCGCAGACGAGAGCCACAGCATAGTAGTGGACAGCGAGTGCTATTAGGAAAAATACGGCTATGAGGTATTAATACTTATGGACACCTTCGAGCAACACAGAGAATAAATCGAAGTGTGCAAGATTTGTTTGTGTTGTACGGTAAAACATTGCTTAGGCTTCTCCTTTGCGACGTGCCGGAAGCCGGTGTTGCCCGAACGTCGACAAAATGCGATATAATAAACTATTTTTGAGAAAATTATTATGAATGAATGAATGAATGAATGAAAATTTATTCGTAAACATACACGAACTGGACAACACATTAGAAATTAAATACAATAAAATAAAATTCTAGGTGTGTATGCCACGAAAAGGTCACACCTCAGCATAAATGCTGGCCCGGGAACCAGCGCTGGTCTTCCGGTGTAACCTATAGGTGACGCCACGGGAAACCGTACACACACGGCCGCACTCTAATACTGAACGCAGCTTAAGCGCAGTGCCAAGACAATGACATTGACAGAAAGTGCTGTCAATGTCACTGCAGACCGTTAGCGAAGAAGAGAAATGAAAAAAAATAATCTAAGAATGCAATGCCCGTATGTGTACAGCACATTAAAACATTTAACAAATTACATTTTACAACTTAGGTACAAAAGTGAAAGACAGTTACTAAAATTACAATAAATGTGGATGTGTAGGGAAATAACTAAATTTTATATAAAAGAACAGGGAGAAACGAAACCCTGTACAGTAAAGCCAAATACTAAACAAGGACATGAAACATAAGGCGACAAATAACAATACAATGATGCAAAACAACACAACATATAAAGGGACAAAAAACCTCGGTAAGAAAAATCTTAAAAAAACAAATCATTACAAGCAGCTCGTGTCTAGCCTCAAAGTTTCTTGATTCCGCTGATGTTCAAACATAAATTTTCGTACATGGATTTTAAAGGCCTTGATATATTTTAGGTTCCTAATTGGCGGCGGGATGTTGTTCCAACATTTTGTTGCAACATAGCGGAAGCTTCCCCTGAAGGCAGCTGAAGCATGTTGTGGAGTGGTGAGCTGCACACTACACTGGCGAGTTTGACACGACCTATTTCTGGACATCCATGACAGCTTCTCGAAAAGATATGATGGTATCTTATGCTGAATTACACCGAAAAGTAAACATGCCAAATGAAGCTTGCGACGGTGCTGCATTTTTAAGATGTTATGCTCATTTAGATAAGGGGTAACATGGGCCCTAAACGGAATATTGAAACAATAACGAGCACAGGCATGTTGAACGCGTTGGATGAGCCTCTTCGTTTTAGAAAGAAGTCGCGGACCAAACACCACATCCATATAATTTAATTTTGATAATACAAGTGACTCAACCAGTTGAACACGCAGTGATTCATTTATGAAGTGCCTTATTTTGTATAGAACCTTAAGCTTATAGAAACAACTTTTAACAGCACTCAAGACATGTTTTTCAAATCTAAGATCACAATCCATTATGAGACCAAGGTTACGTGCTTCATAAACACGTTCGATAGGTACATCCATCAATTTAACATCAGTTGACAGATTGAGTTTATTCAGTTGATGTTTAGTACCAAAAATAAGATATTTGGTTTTGGCCGGATTGAGTAACAGGCTATTATTTGTGGCCCAAGTCGATATTTGCGACAGATCAGTGTTAAGTTTGTGAATAGCATCATCAATTTCTGATGGCTTACATGAAATATAGACTTGGATGTCATCGGCATAAATATGGTACTTGCAGTGCGTTATGTGTGATCCGATGTCAGCAGAGTACAATATAAACAGAATTGGGCCAAGGATTGATCCTTGAGGCACTCCTCTAGTTACACACATCCTTTCAGAGACCCGCGTGGAGCCATCGTTAAGGCTCAGCTTCACACACTGCTGACTATCGCTGAGATAGCTGGCAAACCAAGTCACTGCATAGTGGTCGAAACCGTAGAAACTTAGTTTAGATAGCAATAAACTAATATTAAGACAATCGAAAGCCCTCGAAAAATCGAGCAGTACCAGCAATGTACACAAACCTTTATCCTGAGAACATAATATGTTGTCAGTGACATCCAGCAGAGCAGTGACTGTACTTCGCCCCTTTCTGAAACCTGACTGGACCTCCGGCAACATACCATTATTCTCAAGATACTCTGTCAGTTGTAAGCATACAGTTTTCTCTAAAATTTTAGATAAACAAGGCAGTATACTAATGGGTCTAAGATCCTTAAGCTCAGATGGATTAGGGATTTTAGGCAGAGGACACACTATTGCCAATTTCCATAGGTCAGGAAATGTAGATGTAGCGATGGAGGTATTCACCAAATCAACTAGTATGTTCAAAGTGTATGGAAAAGTGGACACCAGCATATTTAAAGTAATACCGTCGATACCTTCAGCATTTGATTTTAGACAAGTAATAATTTTCAACAATTTATCAGCGCTAATTGGTTCAATATGGAATGTAGAATGGCAAAACCTGTGAAATTCAAAATAAGACAGTTGAGAAATGGTAACTTCTGTATTGATAGGTAAGGTTAAAAAATGTTTATTTATAATATTGGGATCACTGAAACAAGAAGGCAAGTCTGTGTTATTTCTAGGCAGCAGATTAGATTGTAGATTTTTCCATAACTGTTTTGGATTTTTTAATTGATTATTTATATTATGTTTAAAGTAGGCAGATTTTTCATGGTAAAGTGCTTTATTTACTGTCGACTTTAGATCTTTATAAAGCTGCTTTTTGCTATCGGACCCGGTTTTATGGTAGTCTGCGGCAGCTTTATCTCGCAAACTCATCATTAACTTAATTGTATCAGTTATCCAGGGGTGAGAATTGTTTCGAATAACCAGGGTCTGTATAGGAGCATGCAGGTCAAATAAACAAACTATATGATTGGTGAACGCCTCAACCTCGTCATTAACATTAGGCAAAGTTGACATCAGATCCCACCTCACACTCTGCAAGTCCCAGTCAAAGAGTGATATATCTATATTTTTTATAGGCCTGAATGATGTAGTATACGGCCGCGGTTTCTCCCTCACAATATTATACTCGCTTACCACTATACAATGTCCAAAAGGAGAACCCACGTGAACAATATCTGTAACCTTGGCTTTCATGTCTGTGCAAACTACATCGAGCAATGTCTGACTAGTGTTAGTGAAATGTGTAGGTTTAGTTACTAACTGTGATAGCTTTAAACTAGATAAAAAATTGTTAAATCTGGTAACATCTGGAACAGTGGAGTTCTGAAGTAAATCTATGTTTAAGTCGCCCAGCAATATCAGGTGTTCGCAGTTAGGTATCGAGCTGATTGAGTCAGTTACGGCATCAAAAAATACATCGAGATCCATCCAATGCGGTCTATAAGCTGTACCTATCACTATTTTCAAACCATGTATCGTTATATTAACCCACATTTGCTCCACCAGCTTATGCCGCGGGTCTACAGGGTGAGGCCAAGTCGATACATTCAAACTACGTCGAATGTAGAACCCGACACCACCACCACGCAGACGCGTTCCCAACGGTCTAGGTATGTGACGGAGCCTGAAACCAGGGATTACCGGCGCCCGTCCCTCCTCGTTAAGTTGTAACCACGTTTCATTTATTGCTAGTAAATCAATATCTAGACGAGTACAAGCCGCTATAAAATTGTCATGATTTGTGCCCAGTGAACCCGCATTATACAAACCTACCCTTAGTCTATTATTAACCATATTGTGAAGCTAAATGTATGCAATGAACGCAGATGCAGCAAACCGGTTCTGCGTTAGAGATAAACAGAGAGATTTCTCGTCCTATCGCGTGGAGGTCATTTGAGTTGTGTATCTGTTGAGTGCGGTTGTCGTAAAAAGTGATGTAAAATAATAATTTTGTTATTAATTTGTGGCAGTGATAATAGATAATAGTGGTACGTGTTAAAGAATTATGTGTACGGTTGCTACAGTAAGAGTGCAGTTTTGATAAAAGAACAGGAACTGAGACTAGACACAATGTTTTGGCTGCAGGAATAAGACAAAAACAGAACATGTACATAAAGCAATGCGTGAAAAACCGGGCAATCAAACGCTTCGTTGGCCAAAAACACGCTCAAGGTCGTCTTCTGTTCGGATGCGGTGACGAGGTACATCCGTGCCTGGGCGCTGACGCACGTAGATCTTGCCGTCCCTGGTCCACACATACCGCCAGTCGAAATGCTGCTTTAAAGCCCGAGCTTTCTGGAATAGACGTCTGTTGTGGGGGGTCAGCCGCTCGTTTACGTAGAAACGCGTAGTCGGCCCCGGTATTCCGGTGCCTTCCGTCGTCGCCCCACGCCGAACCCTTGCCGCCTGGAGTAAGCGGTCACGCACGGCGCGGCGCGCCAGGCGCAGCACAAGCAGCCGAGGCCGCGGCGCCGGCCCCTGGACGCCCTCGTCAAGCTGCGGCGCCCGACCAACACGCGTAGCATCCACGATATCCTGCTCCGTTAGCGTGATCCCCAGTTTCTGGCCTAAGGTAATTACCAAATGCGTAGAATTTTCCCCGCTACTTTCGGGAACGCAGGATATCTCAAGATCGTTAGCCAATAAATCCTGGTCTCGGTCGAGTAGGTCCAACTTGAGCTGCGAAATTGTCTCTAACAGCACTGACTCAGCACCGCCATCGACGTCGCGAATATGTTCGAGTGTGTGAGGCTGGGCCTCCAAGGCTTCGACACGGGCACAGAGCGCGTCAATGCGCCCATCGCAGCCGTCGATACGTGACGTCAAGCTAGCCATGGCCGTGCGAAGAGCGTGAATCTCCTGGCTCATCGCCCGCATCTCTTCACGAAAGAGCCGGAGTTCAGCGACGAGCAGCTGCATGTCAGTGGCACGGGACATATCCAGACCATTGTCGGGCGGGGTAGCATCGAGTGATCCGTTGCCATGCGTGTACGAGACATCCATGATCGTGCTGTCTTCAGAGGGCACTTCAGGGCTCATAACAGCACGAGATCTCGTGGCCCCACGCTGCGTATTCACGTTGCCACTGCCACATCTTACTGGAGTTTCAGTGTTGTCCTTCCTAGGGCCTGCACTCGCACACTGCACACAATTCCAGGTTCCGGGCGCGATACTGTGGAGCGTCCCTTCAGGAACATTAGCGCAAAGAAGATCATATGAATTCCGGCAGTTACCGCAGTTTAAAAAACTACCGGTGATTTTATTTAGACAGCCAGCACAGGTTGACATTACATTATGACACAACTTCTCAAGCATTTTAATAACAATTATTTATTTCATCCACAACAATTCGGTTTCACACAAGGCCGTTCTACTACAGACGCGGGAATAAACTTGATAAAATATATCTTCGAAGCTTGGGAGGAAAAAAAAAGATACGATAGCCATATTTTGTGATTTATCAAAGGCCTTTGATTGTGTTGACCATCAGACTCTGCTAACCAAACTAAATCACTATGGTATTAAAGCGAAGTCTCTGGACTTATTGAAATCGTATTTGTCAGATAGAGTTCAGAGTGTACTAGTAAATGGAACTAGATCGGCAGGGTCTCTTGTTAGAATAGGTGTTCCCCAAGGATCAATTCTAGGTCCTATCCTCTTCCTAATTTATATTAATGATCTACCATTCATGGCGGAACACCTATCCAAAATAATACTCTTTGCAGATGACACGTCGTTAATTTTTAAAGTCAAAAGAGGATCTCAGGATGTACGCATTATAAATGATGCTCTTCAACGGGTCCATGAGTGGTTTACGGCAAATAACTTAGTACTAAATTCTAAAAAAACTAAATGTCTACACTTTAAGCTTCCCAATATTAAACATTGTGTACAAGGTTTGAAAATTAATGGGGAGGATTTGCAAATTGTGGAAAACACGGTCTTCCTGGGTATAACTGTCGATTCTAAACTGCAATGGGGCCCTCACATTGCAATACTCGCAAAAAAATTGAGTTCGGCTGTATATGCTGTGAAAAAGATAAGGGCATTAACCGATGAGGATACTGCAAGACTCGTCTATTTTGCTTACTTTCACAGTGTCATGTGCTATGGATTGTTATTGTGGGGCAGAGCTGCAGATGTGGACGCAATTTTCATATTACAGAAACGAGCGATTCGTGCAATATATGGAATGAGAACCCGTGACTCCCTAAGAGAATTATTTAAAACAATTAATATAATGACTGTACCTAGCCAATATATCTATGAAAACATTATGCATGTAAGAAAAAACTTGACTTTATTTCGAAGGAGATGTGACATTCATAATAGGAATACTAGAAATAAGGATAAACTGTTAGGAATAAGAACTAGACTAAGTAAGATCCAAAAGTCATTTGTGGGACTCTGTACACGCTGCTATAATAAAATACCTGATCATATTCTAAATATGAATATGAATGAGAATAGATTCAAGACTACGGTAAAGCAAACCTTGAAGAAGAAAGCTTATTATAAAGTAGACGATTATTTTTCAGACGAACATATATGGTTGGAGAATTAATGTTAATAATAATTGTGTTAGTGTTAATTATTTAAGCTTGTTTCTTTAAACAATTTTTGATTGTAAATCTCATGAAGTAATATGACTTATCATTTTAGGGTATCTATGACATAGTTGTAAAATGATTTGAATTGTATATGTATAGCAATGACCTTCAAAAAGCATTCTACATGGATCTATTTTGAATAAAATAATTTTGATTTTGATTTTGATTTTATAGATTCCGTTTACGTGGAACGCAAAACTGATCATTCATAAGGAAGGTCTTTGTCTAGCAATGGTCGTAATTCGGTTGGGACGAGTGATGCAATTATCAAGAAATTAAATAGTACTCGTTGGCTTGAAAGTATAACTATGTCCGATACATGATATTTAAAAAAAGAGGGAATTGACTGAATGGCATTTCAGCTTTTGCTTTAAAAAGGCAGTGAAGCCATATTTCAGCAAAACATCTATTAAAAAACTCCTTACCAATAACTGGAGTTTATGGATTGTATTAAACTCTTGCGCGCGGTGTTACTCGCTCATCCCACGGGAACACTACATTTTTTCGTGATAAAAAGAAGCCTAATGTGTTAATGCGGGCTATCAGCTACCTTCGTACCAAATTTTATTAAAATTGGTCCAGCGTCTGAGCGTCAAGGAGTAACAAAAAACCCACAAATACACTCACAAACTTTCGCCTTTATAAAATTAGAGTGATATAAAGTGTGATTTTCACGAGCGGTTTCTACGCAAGTGTCCCCGTTGTTTAGGTAAGCTGCCCCCTGAGCGCAGGGGTGTCGGGTCGATTCCCGCGGGAATCCCTACCGAGGTTTCCAAGCGCAAACATCTTGAGGGTTCCGCACCGCACCTGTTCGGATTACTATACGAGCAAATCTGGAAGGCGGCATAAAACTAGTTATAGGTTTTTATCGCTGACTATACTTTTTTCTTCTAAACAAGCACTTATTTATTTTCAACTATAGTTGAAAAAAATTACCTTCCATTTTAATTACCTTCCAATAAATTACCCTTCTTTTTGACTCAGTGGGTAAATTTAGGTCTGTATTTACCTTCTAAAAATTACCTTCCATTATAATTACCTTCCAATAAATTACCTTCCTTTTTGACTCAGTGGGTAAATTTAGGTCTATATTTACCTTCCAATAATTACCCTCCATTATAATTACCTTCCAATAAATTACCTTCCTTTTTGACTCAGTGGGTAAATTTAGGTCTGTATTTACACGGAGTATACTCCGCTACCTACCTACATCGATATTTAGCGATAAGACCGCCTGTTGGTTAACTCCGCCTGTTATTTTTAGAATCTCATGTTGTGTTATGTATTCCTTGTTGTTTAAGGTGTGTAATAAAGAGTATTTGTATTTGTGTTTATTCTCTCTAGGTGTTCCTGACAGCCCTCTTTGTAGAGCCTGCGCGGAGGCAGACGATACAGCCGCCTACGTCATTCTGGAATCCAGTAATTTCCATACAAACATTTACCGGTTTGCATTCCCTAACTGGAATGTCCTGGAGTGGCTAATTACCGGGCACAACACCTCGGGTCGCCGATGATACTCCCAGAAGCCGTCAAAAAAAGTTGATACCCTATCAAATAGGTGTATAAGGGGAAAGTAATACACATTATGCGTTTTTTTTTTTAGTTTCGACTTACAGTTGGAAAGATACAGCTTTCGTTTATAATGTAACAAAAAATTATAGAAAATTCTCATGGGTAAGGCTTAGGAGCGTGTCAACTGCTCGTTCCCTTGTGTTGTGATACGAAATGGATTCCATCACAATTCGTAACATTCACTCTATTATATACTCACCAATTAACGATTTTTTGCAGAAAATTATTTATTTGTGAAAACATAACATCAGTCAAGGAGCGTTCAAAATGCTCTTGATCCCTAATATTGTTTTTTTTCACATACTTATAATACTTGCGGTGAGAGGTACCCTTGAGGCTCCTTATCCGTTCAAAAATATGATAGTTTTAGACATGTTTCTCTATGATCAAACATGTTACTTAATATAATTATTATCAGTTGTATGTTACTACTTAAAACAGGGCTATAGTTTGAATTTTTTTTATTATTTTTGTTTAAAAAACGACTCGAAATTGACCAAATTCACGCAGAAAACAAAGCATGAAATAGCTAATGTGACTATCAAGAACTCAGGGAAAAGTACTATTCACTTCAAAAACTTGGTAGAAATTATCAATATATTAGATATAATATGAAAAAAAAAAAACAATTTTAAAAGGAACAAGGCCTCTTAAATTATACATGTAGTAGTATGTATCAACACAGATTGTAACATCTACCGACACACGATCACAACATGCTACGCCGTAGACTCGTAGCACTTGTAGCGTAGGTCTCATGTAGACATTCGCTTGTATGCGCTATTGAGATGTGCTCTATGCGCAGATATGCCCTATAGATTTTAAATGCAGAATCCTCAATTTAAATTACCTTTGTGATATTATGCTATTTTTTAGGAATTAAATTCAAACATAATATGTCCCGAACTAAATGACTAAAGTGGAAGTCAAATCACATGTTGTCATTCATTACTAACGGTTATAAGATGGTTATTATAAGCGTTATTCTTGGAATAAAAGTTTGGTTAAACACAGCCTTAATCACACAAAATATACCTATTTAATAATGTACGCGATAAAGGCTTATCAGAAAGAGTATCAGTTAGTCAGAAGAGAGAGGAGCATAAATTTTTACTAAGATGTTTAAATGTGATGAGAGTGATGGAATTGTATGTTAACCACCACGGGCACACGATATGCTTTTATGTACAGTCAAGTACATTTAATACTTATATTTTTCGCTCTTGTCACTATCATAATAGGGGTCAAAAGGTTACGCGTTTCAGTTTCCTCTACTGTACACTGCTACTACTGCTAGAACCTACTTATAATATGGAGTAGGTTGTTGGTTTGTAGCTATTAACATTATAATCGGATCGGAGTGTTTCGTATACAAAAAAGATAGAAAGCTAGAAATTAATGAATTAACAGATTCCGAATAAGATAAATACACATTTTTGACATCGACAAAGGCGCTTGTGAAAAACCTTAGGCAAGTTTGTAATACTAATTTGTTACAACTTCGAAGTAATTCATTTGTAAACAAAGATGACCTTAGGTGTTATGTTATATGTTTTATGTTACGCTTTTAGCTTAAAAGCAACTATTGAACCGTTTCAGCTAATACCCAAACTGCCAGTAATACCTATAAGTAATTTAAACAACCTTTCGTTGCCTAAGCAAGGGCATGCAAACAACACCTAGTGCCGCCTTCCGAGCCCGCCCGCCCGTTGCCATGGCAACCGGGTCAACGACCCGACGCCGGCATAGCCTTTTTCATGACATTTCAATACGATCCCGTTGTTATTTCACAATTGATAAGCAAATTAGGAAAGATTTATTAATATAGTATTGAAGAACTCACCCTGTTTGTTTATATTGTCTGTCCACTTGAAGCTTCGAAGCACTAACTATTATTAAGGTAAAACTTATTATAACACTAATTTACTAATTAACTAGATATGTATCAAATCGTATACAAAATATCAGGCCACCGACAATTCACAACCTATTCTAAACTCCTTACATTAACTACATACTAAACTCGACTCGCGCACTGGCCACTAGTGATGCCATTAAAGTTTAAAAACATCACATATCAATAAACGTAATTTAAAAAACTGAAAATGGAACAAAAACGTTCGCGTGCCGGTACATGTCATCGAATGCGGCCGCGCGGCGGCGTGGTGGAGGTACAAAGCGACCAACTTAATAATACACACCCAAAAACGATCGACAATCAAATCCCATACTTGGTAACCCCAAATAAGGATTGATATTAGGGAACTGGAAGGCAAACTTAACTCGGCCTGGTTATGCGTTTCTATTCCATTTTCGAATTCTGCTGTGGAAAACTCGCTTTTCTCCTGTTCATGTAAATGCCAATTTCCTTTCCTGGTTCGAAGCCTCTTCTAATTTAAACCCTAGTTTGAGCCACTACAGTCGATTCCCGTTTGTGTTTGAGCCGCAGACAATGCGCCACGCAATGACGTTTGTAGAAAATGCGATGGCGATATGTATTTGTGTGGGTGCGAGGCAGAAAGTAGATGGGGAAGGTAATGTTAGGGTGCATGGTGCGTCTGGAACGTCAGGCCCATAAAGAATCGATCTTGAGTTGAAGACGCTTTGCAATACACTTGTATCGGAGAATGATACCTGGAATTCAAGGTTAAGTTTTGAGACTGCAAACTTTTTGAAAGTCCGATATATGATTGACTGTGGCAAAGAGATTGGCGGCTTGTTTCTGTGGCGCAAAAGAATTTCAACCACTGTATTTTCGGGGCTCTATCTTGTTTAACTTTACCAACTTTTATGAATGCACAATATTAAAATAAATGATGGCGCGGCGGTCACAATATTCCCGTGACATTAGTAGGGTAAATCGCCAATTACTGGCCACCGTTCAATAACCGGCCACCTCATACTAAAAATTAACTCTGTCTACCGACAAACTGAACTCATTTTAGTATATCGTGACCAGTTATTGCAGGTTGGCCAGTAATTAACACCTTATACTAAAATGAATTATGTTTGTTGGTGAACAGTCCATTTTTAGTATGAGGTTGCCAGTTATTGAACGGTGGCCAGTAATTGGCGATTTAAACTATGTCTTTTTAAATTATCTTGTAGAGTAAACCTCTACAACATAATTTAAATGGTGACGGCAGTTATACCTTCTTGCCTTTCAATGAGTTAAAACGAAATATGTATATAATAGGATGATGAATTAATGATAATGATAAGAGTCCGAAATGTTCGAGTGTTTGATACCCCGATTCCAGCCTGTATTTGCTGTCTGTCTATTGGTTCTACTGCTATAAATCAAGGTTTAAAATACCAACTATAGGGCAAATGTTGAGCACTGGTGGGTAATAGGCGCTAAGTTTATAAATCCCTTTCAAATAAAACTCGGTAGGTACAAGTATGAAAGCGAATGGGGGAATTGAAAGCATGAAATACTCGTAGAATCCAGTGCATCTCTGGTCGAGTGGATGAGACATTGGACTGGTAATCCAATTCAAAGCTAACGGGTTCGATTCCTGGGTGTATCACGTGATAAACAAATGACAATTCACCTGTCACTTTCACTCGCATTTTGTCAAAACGTGACGGATGCTTTGTTACTTATTTATTGCGTCATAAAAGCAACCATCATACTGGACTGGAGAACCACGGGCGAGTGTGATTTAATTTCTTTGCGTGTTAAACTTTTTGTCGTAATACTTTTAGATTTGTTACAAGAAAGAAAATACATGTAGTCGCAGCTTAAAGAACGATCCTTCAGGAGCTCAAACCTGTATTTATCAGGCATCCTACAAACGCATGTTCAGAGTATTTCCCTTTGATTGCTAGTTATCTAGATCCGCGCTCTGCTGAGGGTGCACAAGGCTCATTGTCGAGCAGGATCGAGGGAAGCCGCGTCAAGTGCCGGTGCAAAGCATAGAAGACGAGCGGTTTTAATAAAGGTGACGTTTTCAACCAGCAGGGCTAGCATAACTTGACGCGATTTTGCTTGTCGACAACTTAGCGTCACCTGTCTTGCTCGCACAGTATTGGCAGGAAAGTGACAGATGTCGCGCGACAAAGAGTTGCGTGTCTCAGTTATGCTAGACGTTCAGAAGGATCCACTTTGTTGCTTACCAAGGACGAAATATGTTTGCATCTTTTACCAATAACTTGTCAACGCGTCCTTGTGGTAAGCGACAAAGTGTAGATAATGAATCAAATCGTACTACTTATTCAAAATATCAGGCCATCGACAATTGACAACCTATTCTAACCTGCTTACATTAACTACATACTTAACCAGTGCACAGGCCACTAATGATGCCATTTAAGTAAAAAAAACTGAAAATAGTATACCCTTTATTTGAAAAAAATCACTATTAATGCATCAATTATTCTCTGCCTGTTTCTGTTGCCAGAGATGACCTACCGAAGCGAGTCATACTCTTTGACACCATTGTCAAAGAGTATGACTCGCTTCTGTAGGTCATCACGCTGAGCCACCTTATTAATCCCATGATTAATAAGGTCCCGCAACGCGAAATATCAAAGACTAAAACCAAGAAGGATTGACTGTTTATCTGTATGTTCCCTCCTCCTCCTCCTTGTATCGTGTTGAGGGTCGTGACCTCCACGAATTATTTTGTGGATTACTTGTTACGATCTTCGGCGCTGTGTAATACCACTAAATGCCTCATGCACTTTCGATTTAGTGATATCATAGATCGGGTCTAGCCAGCGCATAGGGCTTCTTCCTCTTGGTCGCCTAACCTGTACTTTCCCTGTCACCAGGAGCACTTCCAGGGTGTCGTTTTTCTTCCTATCTAGGTGACCGAAGAATTCAAAGATCCTGAGGAGACACATTGTCGACAGCCTAACGGTGACTCCCACTTCTTGAATAACTGATACGTTTGTGCGGTGGGCTGTTCAAGGAACTTAAAATTCGCCCCCAACACCACATCTCAAATGCGTCAATACGAGATCTGTCTGCCTCCTAAGGGTCCAAGTTTCCATTATGTATGTCAGTTCAAACGTATTATCTATGGGTCTCAGAACGAAATAAATGTTTTTCAATTCATCACATCACAAACGATTAAACGTTCGCCGGCCTCCACTACCTTGGACCACAACTCCGTCATTCCAGATTCCCTTTGCCGCGCCCTCTCCAAAGAGATCTTGACGGTGCAAACTTTTCGATTCCCACTGAAGACGCAGATAGTTCCCGGAATATGGATGCCGCTCCAATTTCTACTCAACAGATGAGTTTCTTGGTGCATGCAGTTCTGCTAACTTTTTACCGTGAATAGGTTCTGGAGGTAGAAATATTTTTCAAATCAGATTAAAATTTTATGACGCGGTGCTGTTCTGCTAACTTTTTACCGTGAATAGGTTTTTTGGAGGTGCAAATTTAATTAAAATTGTATGGCTCGTGCAGTTGCCTACTGAGGCCACGTTCCTGGGTTCGAATCCCAGCAAGAGCAAATATTTGTGTAATGAAGTCAAATATATTTCATTCCTGGGCCATGGATGTTTTCTATTTACGAGTATTTATCTATGTAAGTATGAATATCGGTACTAGTACCAAAAACACAAGCCAACAAGAGCTTGTACCGGGGGACTAGATCGATTTGTGTGAGGTTGTCTGATATTTATTATTTACATAATTGACACATAAATAATATTTATAACTACGTTATTATTGAATTGTTGAATACTGTAGATCCATATCTAAATATTAAGTTCAAAAATAAAATGAATGGTGTTTTAAGCTCAAGAAATGAATTTATTGGTGTACTTTTTTCTAATATAATAGGTAAATATTAAGAAGTCCCTCGTCAGAATTATACCAAAATATCGCGCAAACTTTAAAGTCTCAACGAAGACTGCAAATAGTTCTCAAGAATATCCGAGGCAACGCAGAAATTTCTGTGCGCGGCAACGAGTCTCGAGATCAACAGATGAGTTTCTTGAAGCGTCTCGTCTGTCTAACTTTTTCTCACGTCAACTCGCAATCGCACTTCTCTTTTTAAATAAGATTGGATTAAATGAACAAAATATCTGCATTATAATACACTAGTTATTTTTGTTAAAACAGTAGCGTCTGCGTCAGCCCGGAAAGCCGTTGGAGACCCAACCCTGCCCATCGAACCCTGCTTGAACCTTTTTTAGCATGCCAGTTTGGTGCCACCTGTTGGTCATAATTTCTATGTCATCTCATCACGCCGAAACGGCTTAACCAATTTTGGTACAGGGATAGCTGGACATCCAGAGGTGGTTATAGGATACTATTTACCTTCTAGTAAACAGATACTTAGTTATATGAATAAATGTACGTTAGTCATAGTAATACGGCGGCGGGCAGGTGGCGGGGACACATTATTATATAAAAATGTCTATACACTACACCATATATTACGCCTATGCTCCCGATACCGGCGCCGCTTCGGTTTATCTCGGGAATACGATTTTTTCTCATCGAAGTCGGTTATTTTTTGAAAACATACCTACGTTAGGGTGTTGCTTGATAAAATTAGAAATTTAAAAAACCCCCGACATGACAACCAATAAAAAGAAAGAAATAAAATCTATGAAATGTGCCTATACAATGAACAGTAGAAAAAGAATCCAAGCTTCGTTGCGTTCGGGGGACCGCTAAGTACCTACCTAAATGAAATGAAATATATTTTTCAACGCAAAATTGCATGTATGCATTTGGGCTTCCCACTTTACGATTTTCAGTACATTGCATTTCATTTACTTAGCGGTCCCCCGACGCAACGAAGCTTGGATTATTTTTCTACTGTTCATTGTATAGGCACATTTCGTAGATTTTATTTCTTTCTTTTTATTGGTTGTCATGTCGGGGGTTTTTTAAATTTTTAATTTTATTTTTATTTCATACTTTTTAAACAAACAGAAGTTTCGTCCCGGAATTTTCTTCTTTTGACAGTATTTTTGTTTTACACCGTTTAAGGTCCAGGGTTTCCAATCTTTCGCCAACCTTGCTCCTGGACTATAATTATGTAGGTACAGCAGGATCCCAAGCCAGTGGTAATGAATGCCGTCTTCTCTAAGATTGAAGTTAGGATATATTTTGATTTCAATAGCCTTAAGCAACATTCTGGGAAAAAATCGTTAAAGTAAGACTAGTCAATGCTTATAATGGCAAAATGGCGAAGTTATTAGCCAAGACAATCAAAATATATACTTTAAATGCACTGCTCATGCAGTCAGTCGCAAGAACCTGCTACTTATGGCCTAAAACAGAACCAGGTTTCTATTCTACAGGATCCAAATAGTAGGTACGGATGGCTTACTTAGCTCCATAAAAATTGCAGTTGGTGCTAGGTAACGACTTAGTTTTGAGAGACCTAATCATCGATACCCCACACCATGGGATAAACATACAAATGTTTTTAAAAATGTATTCAACCACTTTGTCTCTGAGCTAAGCTGTGTACAGACAGACACAAACTACAAAATCCTAAAAAGCTGTTATTCACTTAGGCAAGAGTACTTTTGCTAAAGCTTACGTGTCATTGAGTCGCGTTAAAATCTTGCAGGGTGTTGCTATTTGTGACCTCAATCAAAGGAACCTGTTCGATAGTCCTAATAACAATTCAGCTTTAGCAGAATTCCGAAACTTAAAAATAGTGACCCAGTACTGTGACAGAAATTATAATGAGTTTTTTTTTGTCAAAACAGTTTTTTTGGGACTCGGTTTTATATTGATTTATGACTGTACTTTCTTACACAAATATTAATTGCTCATCAAGAACAAACTGATGAGCCCAAACACCGTGGGTTTACCTTGTGCTGTTTAGGAGTTCCTACGGCCATCTTCAGCTCCAAGGTACCAAATTATTGACTGTCAAAAATTTATTAATCTATTGATTACGCTAATAAAATTTAACATTTATCCAACATTAGAAATTCTTGGCTTAGATCCTTTCACAACTCTCTGTCAGGCCTCATCATGAGACCGTCATTTAGTAAGTGATATAGAAAATGCTAATAATACATAACATTTAACCAAAACTTTGGAATCCTTGGCTTCAATATTGGCTGAAATCCATTAACAACTAGCTGGTCATCATGAGACCTTCATTTATTGAGTGATATAGAAAATGCTAATGATACTTAACATTTAACCAAAAAGTTTGGAATCCTTAGTTTCAATATGGGCTGACATCCGTTCACAACTACCTGGTCATCATGAGACCTTCATTTAGTAAGTCATATAGAAAATGCTAATAATACTTAACATTTAACCAAAATTTGGAATCCTTGGCTTCAATATTAGCTGAAATCCATTAACAACTAGCTGGTCATCATGAGACCTTCATTTATTGAGTGATATAGAAAACTAGAGACCCGTTGCGGCGTCAAACCGCCGCTAGAATATGGAAATCCGGTAGTACAGAAAATAACTACTTTATCGATAAGAAGTTTTTGGGGAACGAAGTATAAATACTGTCAAAAACACGTTAAAATGATGTTTTAAAAACGTTAAAACATGCCAGGCTAGAGCCAGGCCTGATAGCCAAGTGCCAGCTTCATCGTGACAACTTTTTCAACTCTTTTGTAAAAATAACTTGTGCATTAATTGGCATGTGATCTGCTGATCTGTTTCACAAATAAAATGCATACCTATTATTCGATTTATGGAAAAATATAATTCATGACAATAGTCCGATAATGAATAATAGTAGAATTTTAATTTATTGTTCACTAGCTGTGCCCCGCGGTGCTACCCCGCTCATCCCACGGGAACACTATATTTATTCGGGATGAAAAGTATCCTATGTCCTTCCCCGGGACTGAAACTATCTATATACCAAATTTTATCTAAATCGGTTCAGCGGTTTAAGCGTGAAGAGGTAACAGACAGACAGACAGACAGACAGACAGACACACTTTCGCATTTATAATATTAGTATGGATTCTTCAGGACATAAATTTATCGATTTGAACGATTTCTATCAATATCCAGAAATAGCACATGAATCGAAAAAACAGATTTGGTCACTCTCTACCACCTCTCTACGCAGGTTTTAAAAATTAAATGATGGAGTGCGTAACTATTTATGTATTCATTTATAATCGTAAATACTTCAAAATGTTGATAATAAAAAATGTTACATAAACTCAATTGTATGAAATAGAGAGTAAAAAACTTTTATAGATACACGAAAAACCACCATTATCTATGCTTATTTTTTTTTTTACGTAGGTTATTTCTACCATCAAGTTTCGCAAGTTAGGGTAACATGTTAATTATTCCACATTGCCAACTCGTCCACAATGTCAGCTCGTCTATATTCCCATCTGGGTCGCAATGCCAACTTGTCCACACACCCAACACGTCCACATTGCCAACTCGTTCATACACCCAACTCATCTGCATTGCCAACTCGTCTATATTACTAATTCGTCTCCATTGGCAACTCGTCCATATTCCCAATTCGTCCACAATGCCAACTCGACTATATTGCTAACTCATCCATATTCCCAACTCGTCCACAATTCTAACGCGTCCATATTGCTTAGTCGTCCACAATGCCAACTCGTCCACATTTCCAACTCGTCCATATTCCCAACTCGTCCACATTCCCAACTCGTACACAATGCCAAATCGTCCACATTGCCCACTCGTTCATACACCCAACTCATCTACATTGCCAACTCGTTAATATTACCAACTCGTCTTTATTGCCAACTCATCCATATTCCCAACTCGTCCACAATGCCAACTCATCCATATTGCTAACTCGTCCACATTTCCAAGTTGTCCATACACCCAACTCGTCTACAATACCAACTCGTCCTTATTATTAACTCGTCTTTATTGTCAATCTCGTCCATATTATCAACTCATCCGTAATATCAACTCGTCTTCATTGCCAACTCGTTTATATTCCCAAATCATCCACTATGCCAACGCGTTATTACTTGCTCGTCCACAATGCCAACTCGTCCACAAATACAACTCGTCCACAAATACAACTCGTCCACATTTCCAACTCGTCCATATTCCCAACTCGTCCATAATGCCTAGTCGTCTACATTACCAACTCGTCCATACACCAAACTCATCTACATTGCCAACTCGTCTTCATTTCCAACTCATCAACAATGCCAACTCATCCATATTGCTAACTCGTCCACATATACAACTCGTCCACATTTCCAACTTGTCCATATGCCCAACTCGTCCACAATTCCAAGTCGTCCACATTGCCAACTCATCCACATTTCCAACTCGTCCATATTCCCAACTCGACGATACACCCAACTCGTCTACAATACAAACTCGTCTTTATTATTAGCTCGTCTTTATTGCCAACTCGTCCATATTCCCAACTTGTTCATTTGGCAACTCATTCACATTCCCAACTCGTCCACGTTGACAACTCGTCCGTATTACCAAGTCGTCTTCATTGCCCACTATCGTCCGTGTTCCCAACTTGTCCGTATTACCAACTCGTCTTGATTGACAACTCGTCCATAATACGAACTCGTCCACATTGCCCCCTTGTCCATGTTCCCAGCTTGTCAAGTTTACCAACTCATTCACATTGCCAACTCGTCTTCATTTCCAACTCATCAACAATGCCAACTCATCCATATTGCTAACTCGTCCACAAATACAACTCGTCCACATTTCCAACTTGTCCATATGCCCAACTCGTCCACAATTCCAAGTCGTCCACATTGCCAACTCATCCACATTTCCAACTCGTCCATATTCCCAACTCGACGATACACCCAACTCGTCTACAATACAAACTCGTCTTTATTATTAGCTCGTCTTTATTGCCAACTCGTCCATATTCCCAACTTGTTCATTTGGCAACTCATTCACATTCCCAACTCGTCCACGTTGACAACTCGTCCGTATTACCAAGTCGTCTTCATTGCCCACTATCGTCCGTGTTCCCAACTTGTCCGTATTACCAACTCGTCTTGATTGACAACTCGTCCATAATACGAACTCGTCCACATTGCCCCCTTGTCCATGTTCCCAGCTTGTCAAGTTTACCAACTCATTCACATTGCCAACTCATCCACATTTCCAACTCGTCCATATTCCCAACTCGACGATACACCCAACTCGTCTAAAATACCAACTTGTCCTTATTATCAGCTCGTCTTTATTGCCAAATCTTCCATATCACCAACTCGTCCGTATTACCAAGTCGTTTTCATTGCCAACTCGTCCATATTCTCAACTCGTCCATATTCCCAACACGTCTATATTGACAACTCGTCCAATTAACAACTCGCCCATATTAACAACTCGTCCATATTCCCAACTCGTCTATATTACCAACTTGTCAATTTTACCAACTCATCCACATTCCCAACTCGTCCATATTCCAAACACGTCTATATTGACAACTCGTCTAATTAACAACTCGCCCATATTAACAACTCGTCCATATTAACAACTCGTCCATATTCCCAACTCGTCCATATTCCCAACTCGTCCATTTTACCAACTCATCCATATTACCAATGTATGTAGATACATTCCCAACTTAGCTACATTGTCAAGTCGTCCATATTCTCAACTCGACCACATTTTCCATCCCGTCGACATGCAAGCGGAAGGACTAAGTTTTTTCTTGTAAAATACCATTTAATTTACCTTAACTCATGCCATTTTCCTTGGAATTATTTTTTTGATGAACTTATATGTATAATCATATTTATAATAATCTATCATAAATTTACTTGTTTGAATGACGTTTAAATTAGTTTTACTAATTTTTTTCTGCTTTGATTTATTGTAAAACTCGCCTATAAAAATAATCTATTCCTGAATGGCGGTCAGTTTTTCTAGTCTTTCGAGCACCAGTCCAACTCGCACTTAACCGGCTTTTTTCTCCACATTTTTAACACGTAAGTATGTGAAAAAAGTTTCCATATCAACATTTTAAAAAGAAAAACAACCTGGCAATTTAGAGCATTGACATAATAGCCCCCAATAAAAAAGACATTAAAAGTTGTCAGAATATGGTTATATTGTCATTCATTGTCAACAAACTGTAAAATTATTTTTGCATATTCGTACATGTTTTAAGTGTTGCGGATATTATGTTGCCGACTCAAAAATAATATTTCATCATGCTGAACAACTTACTACAGGTTTGTGAGCAAATCATGCTTATTATTATTTGGTCATCTTATGTCAAAATAGGGATCACAGGTCACGTGGTCAAAGTCACGTGGTTAGCGCACAGTAGTTTTTTCAAATCCATTTTTCAGTACCTATCCAGGAAAAAAATAAAATTCCAAGAGTGTTATGCACCTCTCCAGCATGAGACGAATCTAATGACATATCATTTATCAAAATCGGACCATAACTGTAGATCTGATGGGATGTACAAAAATCGGCCTCGCGTAATATATATATAGATGCTAATAAAACTTATCATTTATCCAAAATTTGGAATTCTTGGCTTCAATATTGGCTGAGATCCATTAACAACTAGCTGGTCATCATGAGACCTTTATTTATTGAGTGATATAGAAAATTCTAATACAACTTAACATTTAACCAAAATTTGGTATCCTTAGCTTCAATATTGGCTGAGATCCATTAACAACTACCTGGTCATCATGAGACCCTCAATTAGTGAGTCATATAGAAAATGCTAATAAAACTTAACATTTAGCCAATATTTCGAATTATTGACTTCATTATTGGCTGAGATCTCGTCACTTGTTCCAATTAAAGCTGAATATCTTGGAAACTACTGGTCCTATTTCCACCAAACATAGCTAAGAACCATCTCGACGGAAAAGTCTTTCGATTAAAAAAAACCGCACTTAAATTGGTCCATCCGCTTGGGCGCTACGATGCGACAGACAGACACACAGATACACAGATACACATGTTAAACTTATAACACCCCTCTTTTTTCGTCGGGGGTTAAAAATTAACTTTCAAAAAGTCATTGTCTCACCCCGCCATTATGTTCTAGTACCCTGATTAACGGATGCTAGTTTTTTTTTTTTTTTTTTTTTAAATCAATTTTAGAGGTCGCTACCGCTTGATAAAGTTTTGGAAAAAACATAATTTAGGTGTCAATAAGACAAGCTTAGTAGTCACTATTTTATGTTTATTTTACTTCTATAACGTTTGTCGATTGCTTGGGAATCCCCCTTGATCGATACATACCCCTCGCCCCCCGGCAGGCCGCGTTAAGATAAGCAATCGGTCGAGTTTAGAGTGCACTGCACCCTAATGCGAAAAAATCTACTTTAGTGTCATAAAAATTGAAATTTTAATTTTCTTTTACTTAATTATCATAATTTTAATTAATTTTAATACGAATGTATGTAAATTATATTTGTTTATTTCAACATGTTTTTATTGTTTTTCCATAACTTTGACAGCTGGTAGCGACCCCTAAAATTGGTTTAAAAAAAAAGCAAAAAAACTAGCATACGTTAATAGGGGTCGTAGAACAGAATGGGGGGGTGAGACTTTAAGATTTCAGTTTTTTTCCTTTTTTCGCCATATAAGCAACACCCTAACCTACGTAAGTACCTAGCCCTCATTGTTATAAAAGATATTTGGTAAACCTTGCTTGTCCGCCCTTGTTCTGTACAAAACAAGATAGGAAAAACATTTAAAAGCAATGTAGATCAAATAACTACGCAATAAAGTACAGTCAACAAAAACGTCTTGTTACAAAGAAAGACAGTCTTATTATTAAATCTTTCCTTACCCGTTTGATGTTCACATATCAAAGCTTGACATGTTTCAACATGTTATAAAAGCCGAGTCCTGAGAGCGATCACCCAGAAGAATCCGAATACGTGCCAGTGACACAGTTCTACATATATGAATTCTGAGTCGAAATTTTTTAGCCCCCTTTTTTCTAGAAATAATCTGCCTCGCACGACTGCATTGCGGAATGAATTAATTGTCGCTTGCGGTATTTCCGGGCCGATACGACCTTTGAACTTTATCATTAAATCATACACCCTCAGAAACACACAACTTGCACACCAACGAAAATCAAGCTGGGACACAAAGTGTAAACCGGTAGCGCAGCGTGTTCCAGATCACACTTTATAAAAAGCGGGGGAGGTTTTAGTCCGTAGGCTGCTGGGTGTGACACCCACTCGCAAAGAGTGGTTGTCACACTCCGCAGAGTCGGGCATGCTGTCAGGTCCGGCCTGGCAGTATCCTATGAGGATTTCCTCCCTCCACGAAAAAAAAAAAAGACCTTCAAACCTTCAAAAGAGCGTACTCCCACCAGAAAGGCCGGCGACGCACTTGTGACCCTCTGGCGCTGCAGGTGTCTATGGCGACGGTAATCGCTTTCCATCAGGCGATTCGTTTCCTCGTTTGCCCCCTATGACATAAAAAACAATGCCCAGTAGGGCTAGCATATTTTGTCGCGCGACTCAGCGTCACCTGTCTTGCTCACACGGTATTGAAAGAAAAGTAACAGGTAGTAGTTGTCGAGCAACAAGGAGTCGCAGGTCACAGTTATGCTAGACGTTACGGCTTCGAACAACGAATACTAATTTTGAATGGGATAACCAACAGAGTTATCTGTCGGAAATATCACCATGTCTACTTAGGCGATGTGCTCTATTTACCTTCAAATGACAACTTAACCACTTATATGAATTACCTAGCACAAGACGTTATATGATGTTGCGTTTAACCGATTTCCTATATGTATTAATTTTGATGTAGGTAAGGAGATAATCTATGGGTTTTAATGATGCTTAGATGCACTTAGGGCCGTTTTTTTTTTGTTGCACCCCACTTTTTTACTTATTTTCTACTCTGAATGACGACCTCTTTCGATCTAATGTGGAAATAAAAGTGTCCCAATATTTTTGCGTTTCACTCCGTTACCATTTCCATACAAGCTACTATAGCGGTAAAGGAATGGAAAAACAAAAATACATAAATACCTATATTGGGACACTTTTTTTCCTACTTAGATCGACAAACTATTCAAACTAAACAAAAAAAAAAACCTATTACTACCAAAACTGTTAATCGTAAAAAAAAGTATCTATCATTATGCCTATCTCTAGGTAGCCGTAAGTAATGACTATTAACTCATATTTACCGGCCGATTGCTTGCAAACTCAAAAATAAACATCAAAAACCACCTTAACTTCAAAATGACATAACTGACCTTAATTACCCAATATCATACGCCGTTTGTACCCAGAATATTCCACCGAAAATTGAACTACCAAACCAAACCTCAAGCTCAAGTGGCTTTCATTAGAAAACAAGCGTTGAGACAAGAAAGAGTGCGCCACCCCTACTTCAGCGCGCACTAGAGGATTCCCATCCATTGCGTTTTTCACTCCAAGTCTCTTTAACTTTTGAAGTACGGGAGCAGCAATGTACGAGCTTGAGTACAAGCATGTAGGGTTGCCCCCTCGGCCTCGTCTCGCACCCTCTTTTAAAAGCCATTAGCACCGCCTTTGATCTACCGCGCCGACTCTGATTGCGCCGCATCGACTGCCCTCTTATAACTATCCATACTAATATTATAAATGCGAAAGTGTGTCTGTCTGTCTGTCGGTCTGTCTGTCTGTTACCTCTTCACGCCTAAACCGCTGAACCGATTTTGATGAAATTTGGCATGGAGATAGTTTAAGATCCGAGGAAGGACATAGGATAGTTTTCATCCTGGAAATTGGAAGATTGGAAAGTGAGTAAGTAATTCATGATGACATTGATGACCCTGTCGGAAATGTAATGATTAGACCAAAAGCACAATTGCTCTTACATTTGCTTAGGCGCTTTAAATAATCCCTTTTATTAATTAAGGTGATTAGGTGGATATCTATCGTGTTGTACGAGGTTGCTTCCATACTTCCAAGTTCCACGCGGACGTAGGCGCGGGCAAAAGCTAGTTGCTTATAAAAAGGATGCGAGACGGTGGCCTGTGTTTCAGGTTAAGCGAGCGTTTTTTTTGTCCATTACATTATTTTATTGTCTTTCTCATATATATACAGCAATCATAGATATACAGCAACTGCACAGCAAGAGCATTTAATTTTTTTGCCAGGCCTTTTTCCGATATACTTAATCAAATAAAAGATAAAAATAAAATATTTCTCCATTTCCGAAAAAAAAAAAAACATATATCCTCGTTTTAAACGAGCGTAATAGGCGACAAGTAATTGATCACAGCGTCTGAAGCACAAGAAAAAATCCATTCGTCCCTGTTATTATTTAGAGATCTTTAGTGTCTTTGCAATACTCTTTATACTGTCTACACCGAAAAAAAAATAGCTCTCACTATTACAGAAATAGCCAAATTGTGCTTAGTAGTGTTATGCTAATTTTACATAACTTATTTTGGTTACTATAGTAGCCCTCAGTTTGTCAGTCCTCCGATCCATGTAACTATAGCAGCCCACATGTGGGCTACTATTAATAAACATTTAGTTTTTCATTGTAGATTCTTCAACAAGGAAATCCAGTAACTGCGTTTCTGAAAATACGTTCCGCTTCAGAAACGAAACAATGCTTTAAGGACATTACGTGTTGAATTATCTATCTGGTAGCGAGCCAAGCAGGCTTTCTTGGCAGCTCGTAAGTGGAGAAAATAAAACTTCATAGTTAAGGAATTTAGCTCTATGAGTTTTCTTAAATCTTGAACGAGTGCGCGAATGTGTGTGCGAATGTGTGTGAGGCGTGTTAGATCCTATTAGCTGACTGATGCCATATTTTACATTTGGTAAAAACTAATTTTAAGGACATAAAATAAATGATATACCTATCTGGGATTCATTCGTGAATAATTTTAGGTGAAAAACTTAATTAAAGGACTAGGTGTTATGTGCTATATTCAGAATTTCAGACACGTTAGTTATGTAGCGTACCCCATCTAAAATACGTATATACTTAGAAAATATCGAAGACCCAGGAACAACTTATTATTAGTGTTCTCTAAATGGTTAAATACGTGTCGTAGCTCAGTTTAAAATCTCGATCCGCTACTTCGTCATAAGAGCTAAACATACCAATGTTTAGCGAAGTAGTAGTAGGATCTCCTTACGTTGTTTTCGGCCAAATATTAGACTAAATACTAAACTAAAATGTTACAAATACAAATACAAATACTATTTATTGCACACCTCCAACATCAAGGAATATACAACACAACATGAGATACATTCAAATAACAGGCAGAGGTAAACAACAGGCGGTCTTATCGCTAAATAGCGATCTCTTCCAGACAACCTTTAGGTAGCGGAGTAGTTGAAAATTAATGTTTGAAATTAGTAGCTGGTGCATAATAATAAAAGGACTAAAACGTTACTTACTATCTCACGCTTAATAAGCAGTAAGCACAATACACGAGTTAGCCAACCTTCAAATTACATGCACATAACCATTGTCCCTAAATTTTACAGATGTCATATCGACTTACTCATAAAACAACGTCATATCACCCCTATAATGCTATATGTACGTAAGACCTTGTGATACTAGCTAGAACACTTCGCGGACCCTGCGTAAGGACACAAAGCTAAATGTTAATTAATTGAAACCACCAAGTGTCCTTTAATTTCGAGGGTCAAATTGTATTGAGATGAAGAAAACATTCGTCTGGGGAAAAATTAGGGAGGGTAATGTGTTTTCTAATTGTCAAGTAATAGGGGATGGTGGACGATGCTCCGAGATGAAAATTTGTCCGCTGTCACACTGAAGGATGGTTTTTGGAGTAACTTCTTTGTTAGAAGTAAAAAAATAAAATGATTATGCTTTGACCGGGATTTGAATCCACGTCTCTAGCAGAGACGTGGATTCAAAGCCGTAGAGACTCTCTATGGCTTTCCGGGCCAGAGAGGTGAATTGCCAATTGTTCTATCAATACCACTAGCTATAGCATCGCATTTTTCAACCATTTGCATTTCTTAGCCTGAACTGAATGGCATCGCAGCGCCACTGTTAGAATTTAGAATAAAAATTTCAACTAAAACACTTCATTTCAATGTAAAAGAACAACGAACCTTTTTCAATTTAAAATTCCCGACACTGCCATCTGACTAATATGTACGTTTAAAATTGTTTTATGACCTAACATTGAAGTTGGTATCTATTACCGATTGTAGAGACGTCACGGAGCCGCAATCTATTGGGTTTAATAAAGTAACTTTTGTAATTATTCTGGGATGGTCTTTCTTGAAGAAAGCTTGAAATTTCCAAAGTACCAATACCAATGTATATTTCCAATTTAGCTGAGTGTGAGTCCAACTAGTCTAAAGTTGAGTGTATACATTAGTATTAATGTGTCTAGAAAACAAACAACAATATATAAAAGCATGGCCGTTCTGAAGCACCGTTGCAAAACTACCCAGTTGACAGTCGAGTTACCAAAGCAACATTTTCAATTTCAATATACTACCTACCTACTTACCTATCGTTTCACGTCTCAAAAGTGAGGCCTCTCCAACCAGCGGAGTATTCAGAACGACTCAAGTAGCTCGTGCACGGCCAACTTAGCTTGCACTTATTTGACAAATTGGTATAAGTTAGCAGACAGTCAACAAGTGGCTTGCAAATTCAAAACTTTATTCAAGTAGGCTACGAGAGCTCTTTAACATGTCAGATTCTACGTTACATAAAAAAAAACATTTACAATTTACAATAATAATTACATCATAGTAGTATAAGTAGTACCTAATATGACTGCAACACGCAAATCACTGGGCATATTTTAATTATTGGAAACTTAACCTATACTTTCAGAGATGTAAATGATCTCTAGATACCAATATTAAAATAAAACAAAGATAAGCTTATAATGAGTTTAATGGAGATATAGTCTCCGTGGTCAACAAATTAAGTTCGGAGATGCAAAAGGTCTCCACAGTAATTTTGGAGGTGTAAAGTGTCCCCAAACATCAAAGACAAAAAAAAAACTAAGCAAATCACAGAGTAAGAATTTATTTCATGCGAACATGAGAGCCAAGCTGCATGCAAAGGTTGTGATGCCATTTCTAGTTTTTGTACAAGTGGAGCCACTACGTTGTACCAATATAAACAAAAAAAAATAGCCTGTGTCCTCTGCGAGTGTCTGTGGTCCTGGATTCGTATCCCAGCATCATCATCATCCTCCTAGGCTTTGTCCCATATCTTTGTAGAGAATAAATTATCAATCGGGGTCGCCTACCTAAATCGCAAGATGTGGCGTAGGCACTAGTTTGGTTCGAATCCCAGCAAGGCCAAATATTTTATGTGATGAACTCAAATATTTGTTCCTAGGTTTAGGATGTTTTCTATGTAAGTATGTATTTAATTGTCTATCGTCAAGTGCTCATAATCATAGCACAAGTCTCCAAGAGCTTACTATGGGCACAAGATCGCCTTGTGTGAGAAAAAATCGGCAAAGTGCTAGTCGGACTCGCGTACCGAGGGTTCTGTACAAACACTTCCCGTCTTAACTGGCCGGGTCGAGTTAAGTTTGCACCTGGTATGTATGGCAACGCATATAAATGAGGTGCAAAGTTAACGCAACCGATCACGTTTGTTGTATGGGCGGCCCACTTAAAAAAATATTTTATTCTGTTTTTAGTATTTGTTGTTATAGCGGGAATATAAATACATCATCTGTGAATATTTCAACTAGCTATCACGGTTCATAAGATACAGCCTGGTGACAGAAAGACAGACAGACAGACGAACGGCGGAGTCGTAGTAATAGGGTCCCTTTGGGTACGGAACCCTAAAAAATTGCGCCAGAGCCAGGATGTATCACATTCACTAACGTGTCTGTACCTGTACGCCACGAATTGAGGGCTTCCTTTGAAGTCTTTAAAAAATCATGTAACAATACGGCGGCAAGATGGTAATTACCCGCTTGGAGCGGAATTAGCCCTCGACTCGCTTTCACGGAGTGACGCCATTGACGGGTTAACCGGCGCGGCGGAGCAGGGTTATGGTTTAAGTCTGGATTTTTTTATTTACCGCTGATATTCATTCATAAGTCATTACCTTTAGGGTTATTCTATGTATCACTAATTATACATATTGTTTGAAGAATAGCTCCGAGCCCCGAATGCATTTTATGTGGGATCCTCTTCATCTTCACCGAGTGCTTCATTTCATAGAATTTTCATTTCATAGACAAATTTTTCCTCGAAAGTCATAAAAAAATTACATTAGGTTTGTATTATAAGATAACAATCCAAAATGTTTTATGGTTTCAGAAAAAAACTTCTTTCGATGAAATTTAATTTCTGTGAAAAGAAAATTTGATGAAACATTTGTGTATAAAAGATAAGATATGATAAGAATCATTTAATCAATTGGGATTCACTGGACTCACTTTTGCAACAAGGGTAAACCATTTATTCAATAATCTAATCTAATCTAGTTATTGATGATTATGATGGTGTTACCAGACAAACACTTCTGATGCAGATTAAACATGGTCGAAATTCATGAAAGTTCGAGATTTCCCCGGGGGGCTACAGTAGGTATGCGGATCTTCAATAAAGGAGTAAAGGGGTTCTTAAAGGGTCGGCAACGCGCGTGTGATGCTCCTGGCGTCGCAAGCGTCCATAGACGGCGGTAGTTGCCGCCGCTGATTTTAGGCAGGTGCCTAATATCAGTCGGGCCGCAATGGCCGCATGCTTGTTTGCCACAGTCGTAGGCTAGAATAAAAAAGTCTGTCGTCAAAACAACTGCCAACATTTCTCCTCCCTATCTAACATTAGAAGTAACAGCGACGTCTTAAAAGACGTCTTTATCCTGCAACCTTTCATATTTGAATGCAGTTAGAAGCTATCTCGCTGGGATTGCGATGTCAAACAGAGATACGGCAAATGGGCTGAAAGGATGTGGGTCGCGCCCGCGGCGCCGCCTGGCGGAATATTCTGGAACTGCGAGTTGGTGGCCAGCACATCTAGCACAACTGTGACACGTAACTCTTTCGCTATCTCTTTCTATGCAATAATGTGAGAGTGAGTGGTGACAAGAGTCGAGAAGCACATTTGTATTGTACCATTGATACAAATATCAAAGCACAAAGAAAGAAATGCGTAACTTGGCGGAACAGACCGGGAATCGAACCCGGTCCAACGTGTTAATGTTAACCTTTCCACCACCCTAACGCCAAATAACCTTTACAATTTTTCCTTATGCTTTGTGTGTCGATTTGTGCATTTTATTTAAAAGGCTTTACACCTTAGTGACCTCTGTGTGAATACGTTAATATTCACATCTTACCGCACTACTTTACATCAGTGAACGCGCAAGCGAGAGAGGGCGCTGTTATACGGTCGGCCGTCCATACCTACACACCCGGCCAGCCCTTCTTTCGCGGCGTCTGCAGTAATGTAAAATTTCCCTATATGCACGTTCTGTATTTGTAACGACGCAAAAACTGAAAAATCCTTAAGACGTGTTCAGAATACGCGCAGATGCATTCCTAGACGTAAACAGCACTGGCCGCGGCCGTCGTGTTTGCTCTGCTCAACCACGGTGACTCGAACACGGTGAGTTACCAGTGACTTTGTGAACTGTGGTACCGTTGAATTCGGTTTCGATGATGTCCAAGTCTTAAGTGAAAGGGACTTGGGTAAGTATTCGCTACAGGTAGTATCTAAAGAGAAATAATTTGTATCTTTACGATCTCTTACATCATGTTTAACCGACAAAGAACTTAACAAGCCTATCATAATCATAACACAAGCCTAATCGTAATCTAACGTAATCACGCTAATGACATGTTTTTATCTTACTCAAACGTTACTTGGAATGGAATGGAAAAGGTAGTCCATAGGGATGATCTTGTTAATCACTCATAGCTTTAATAGTCGGTCGTTTTACATTATACTTAAGATTTTTTTTTATATTACTAGCGACCCGCCCTGGCTTCTCACGGGTGCAATGCTGATAAATTATGCATCTATTTATTATACCTTCCTCTTGAATCTTATCTTCTTATCTTATCTTATTAAGAAGGGGTCCTTGCGGATACACTTCGACCCAATGGGATCTTTTGTGTAGTTACCCCTTGTCGCACCTACTTAAAGGATTGTTCCACCACCTTCATATATCGGATGATGGAACCAGTTGGTAGTGCCTGGAATTCCTTCGGTTCTGGGTAACCAATACCGAATTCCTTCATTCTAAGTCTGGCGAGGGCATGACATACACACAGTATGTGCTTCATTGTCTCTGCCTCCTGCCACACATTCTACGATCTGTGTTGTCAGACAGTCCCAGTTTGGCCAACAGTTCTTTGACCCCAAAGTGACCAGTAAACACACCCGTTATGATTCGGAGCTGTCTTTTGCTGTACTTCCAAAGTTTCTTGGTCCAGCCTGATTCTATACTTTTCATGAATAGCTTTGAGTGCCTCAAGCCTGCCATTTTCCTCCACTCTTGTTGGGACTGGTTTTTGGCATAATCCTTGATGGCTGTTGCTATGGTTCTCTGCGAGAGACCCACATATGGTTCAGGTCCTATGAAACTTGTCGCAGACCCTTTTCTAGCAAGTTCATCTGCAATTTCATTACCGATGAAGCCCTCATGCCCTGGGATCCATACCAGTTGCACCTTATTGTGCCTTCCAAGCTTGTTCAAAGCTTGAACGCCATTATTTCCTCTTGAATCACTCTATCTATTAAAAAAACTGCATCAAAATCCGTTGCGTAGTTTTAAAGTTCTAAGCATACATAGGGACAGACAGACAGACAGCGGAAGAGACTTTGTTTTATACTATGACGTGATAGTGATAGTGAAGGGTCAATCTTACACAAATCGACCCAGTACCAAACTAAGCAATGCTTGTACTATGGGTACTAGACGACGATATACATAATATATAAATACTTACATACGTATTGTACCTATAAATATAACATCAATGACCCAGGAACAAAATATTCGTGTTCATCACACAAATATTTGCCTCGGCCGGGATACGAACCCTGGACCGCCGGCTCAGTAGGCAGGTTTACTACAAACTGCGCCAACAGCGTCGTCAAAAATGTATCATATTATTATAATTATGTAGGTATTTCTCAATATTCGATATGGAGATTTGTATAAAATGTTGGAAATTTACCCTTCAGCTGAAACAAAGCCGATTCGGAGGGCAACGGTTTTACCCCCGACCTTCGACCGTGCTATCAAAATGTGTCACCTCTATTAGGGAACTCTGATTAATTGGTACTTATATACCCAATTATCAAGCTATAAAAGTATTTCTTAATGGTTTGTATGATATTCCTCCATTTGGAGAAGACAAATTGTGTAGGTACTTCATATGGTGGTGATTTATCCCTCAACCGATACAAAGCCAGTTCGAAGGGTAAAGGCTAATTATTTCTTTGGGAATTACCGGCAATTTACCGGAATCTCGGTAACTTTCATACAAAAAAAATACCGGTTTGCATTCCCTACCCGTGACTTTAGACCGTGCCATCTAAATATCATTATCTATTAAGGGAAAACACCTAAGTCTTCCACGTGCCAAGTATATAATACCTACCTATATCTCGTTTAACGCAGGTTCTAATGATCACCATTTCCAATTGAATTCACACCCCTTCCCAACCACTTTGAACTGTTTGTTTATCTACTGCCACATATGAGACAGCTAAATGTTATCTTTCGCTCCATACCGGATACTGTCGTATTATCCGATCGGTAGCACACACATTACACAAATATTTGTAATAGTCCCCCAAGAAACTACCTACACTATCATACACAATTATAAGAACAAGAAAACTTATGCCAATTCACGTCACCACTTTAAAAAACGAAAAATACAGAAATATCCACCCTAAAACATGGGCACAAGAGTTCGCGTCGAACGAGTTGTTCGAAGAGCTAGGTTGGTGTTAGGGTACAGTCAGCTCTAATATTGACAGTAAACAATTTCCGGCGCCGCGGGCAAACAGGCAGGATTCCGCGCAATTTGGGCCTAATTGCAATCGTGTGTGGGGGACGCGAAATAGGGTGACCATAGGGTGAGTCTTAAGTTAAGACGCACTAATACTGGATTTGTCTGTTTGTACGATTTTGAGAATTTTATGTATTGTTAGAACATTTTTAAGTGGATTAATATTAATATTAATATGGAATAATATTATACCTATTGTATCTATTCACGTAATGCGTGTCTGAGCCGCGAGCCGCCCAGAAATATGTTGACCTCACATTTTTCCTCTCCTATTCTCTATAATTTTCAGCAAATTCCTTTTTTCTTCCACTTTTTTTTTCTTTTTTTCATTTTTTCCTCTGCATTCTTCGCCAGCACCACGTTTCAAACGTACTAGGCGTGAATATAATATATTTATATACCTGTACCTATAATATGTTTTTGTGATGCGGTAAATCCCACTCCTGTATCCCAAAATCATTTATTTCCATTCCTTTACCATTATAGAACCTGCTGTGTGTTCAGAACCATTATAATTAATTATAAAAAAGGTTTAATCTCAAGTAATATTGTCAGGAACGGCCCGACATGTTTCGAACTCAAAATAGAGCTTTTTGATAATATTAATATTTCTGTAATCCATTTGCTTTTCACAAAGCCGCACATATAGGTAAATAAGAATAAAATATGCAGTAAATTTGTAACTGAGTAAACACGGTGGAATCTAACATAACCACGTTTCTCGAAGTCGGTTAGACAAAGATGTGAAACGAAAAATTCCCTGATGTAATAAATTGGGCGCGGGGAGGGGACAGGGGACTAGGGCACAATGCAAACACTTCTCCATCGGAAATGAAATCCAACGAAAGTAAACACCAAACGCCTCAAAATTACTTTTCAAGTGTTTACACTTTTTTAACATCTAGCGCTCGTCTTTAAAGGAGTATTTATATAGATATATACATAAGAAGATATATATAATTGCATAAATACCAAAAAGACATGATACGACATCATCTATGATTTTTTATTGTCTCAACTATTAAAATGAGAATTGTATTATACTTAGTAATTCCAGAAGTAAGTTTCACACGAAACAAAGTGTGGATTTATAAATTGATATTTACATTTGGAAAAAAATGGTTAAAAATAAAATATATTCAAGAATTTAAAAAACAAAAAGTGTGCGTTGGCCGGGAATCGAACCCGGATCAACTGCTTGGAAGGCAACTATGCTGACCATTACACCACCAACGCAGCTGTTCCAGGGAGCGAAATTTGCAACCAAGTCCCTTAGGTAAACAATGAGAAACAAATTTAATGATTCATCTTGACCGTGACTGTGTCCGAGTCCAACTGATAAGGAATACGTACGTAATGTATGACAACTACAGCGTCATAACAGATTACTTATTTGGACAGGTGACCTCTTCTATCGTCGTCTCAGCGTAGGAAACATTAATGTCAAAATGAACTAATTTTCATAGACTTAGTTTGCAGCAAACAAGCAAATGTAACTGACAACAAGTATCTAGATGTTAATAAGGCCTATGAAATGTTATTTTGGAATACTAATAAGATAAGTATTACATATACAAAGATAGAAACAGTGTTTTTTTATAAATAATCATGAATTTCACTTTGAAAATTGTAACATGAGTTACGTAAAACAATCAATACATACAAGTATTTTTAATTCGTTTTCAGTAATATGTTTAAACAACAGTAACGTGAGCAGTAAAATTTCCCCACATCGCTGGCCCAGGCTCACCTCTGCACGAAAAATATCATAGTGAGAATTTCGAACGACAATGGACATTTTCCTCCCAAAAATATATGAAAACATCCCCAAGCACACTCGCTGTCAAATCAACGCGCCCCCGACAATGGCCAAACGAATTATAATAAATGACAATCACAATGGTTCTTACGAACCAATTAACCCCCGCGCTGCCCGATCGTGCCACAAAAGAATCAATTAACGCGCACAAGACAACAATATTGCAGCGGCTCTTCAACTGCACCTTGTGCGCTTAGGGAGGGTTAGATGCGGACATTTTTATGGTTAATTATAATAGCCGTGATTTTTCTATAAGAAGATTCGTTATTGGTAGGTACACTAACGTAATAGCTGCAATGTAGATATACTTCCCAGTCACTCCCCATCTGTCACTTTCCGGAGATCAACTAAAGCGTTGCTATAGCGATAAACCTGGTATCATCTCAACTCTGAAACATTGTTTCTACTTCTGTAAAATTTCGCCAAATATATGACCGAAAGTATTTTTTTCCTGAAACCCGTAATATATTCAGGATTTTATAAACATCGTTTAGAACATCCCATTAGGTAAGGTTCGTTTGATAATAATTATTCTGAAAAATTAACAGTTCCGGAAAAAAATTGGAAGGGAAACAAAAATTAGTTTTTCGGGTTACATATCTGAAATGCGATAAACTAGAATTGACACTAGACTGAAACTAGAATTCACTTTTAGAGCGCTATTAACCTATCTACTTACCTAATTGTAAAATATGATTGGTTAAAACTTAAAAGCATGTCAATATAGCCTGTGCCCGGAGATGGCGAGCTATAAACCAAATGTAGCCGTCAAACATAAATTTCTGCCAAACTTTTGCTTATAAAATGATTAGAATCGAATATTTACTACTCAAGTGCCGGGCCATTCCGAGGACAATCTCTGTTGTCCACAAATTATGCTGTTGGCTCAACATACTCGTGTGAAGACTCAAAGTAAGTATATTCCGTAAATATATATATCACACGATCGCTAGTATAAGGAACATCAGTATATGTTACCAAAGACACATCCAGTTATCAGGTCAGAGAGAATGGAAGTCACACCCTAGATCTGAACCCAGCCCAAAGGGGACGCATGATCATCCCAATAACCTCAATCATAGACCATTAGTGTACGACAATAATCATCAATGATAGATGAAAGGCTCTGGACATACCAGAAATGTTGACGGCAACAGCACCTCTAGCATAACTGCGACACGCGACTCTTTGTCGCGCGACATATATACTGCAGTATATAGCTGTCACTTTCCTTTCTATAACTGAGGAGCAAGATAGGTGACGCTGAGTCGCGCGAACAGCGAACTTACGGCAAGATATGCTGGCTATGGTGATCTCTTTTTGAGAATGAGCGGCAAGCTTGCCACGTCGCACTCCATCTTTAGTACTTTGTTAAATGGAGGTCGTTCAGTCGAGCAGACAGCTTCGTCATGTTTTAGAATCATAAACATCACCAGTCTGCGTCAACCCGCAAACCGCAATCCTCAGTTTAATTAAACTTATCCAAACTGAAGTGTTATATTTTTGCCAACTCTAACCGCCCCGTCAACTGCTTCCCTTTGACGCGCAGATCAAAGCACACGCGCTTCTATTAGCCCTGATTACAGCGCTCCACTCGACCCCCCTGCCCCACCGCGACCCCCCGAGCCCCACGAGCCCCGCCATTGTCTCGCGAAGGGTTAAGATGCGCTCTAGTATCACTGCTAGTTTCATAAATTAGCTTTGATGCGTTTGAGGGTTTTAGGGCAGTTTTTGTTGAGCACGTGAGGTACATTGTTGATGTTGTCTGATGATCTGAGGTCTCAAAGAGCACAAAGGTGAGTGCACTTGTCTTGGAATGGTTTTGCGTTAAGTCTGTGGTTTATTAATTGTTAACAATCCTGTCATGTTCAATGAAGAATACTCGTACTTTTGCGTTGCAAAGAAGTCCAATAACGTAAGTAGATCTAGTTTTTTAATTACCGTAAAACGGGGTTACTTTAGGAAAATATGGGCTACTTTGATAGATTTAAAATGGGTATAAAAACGCAAATATTCATAGTGCGATAGAGCAAATGAAGTAAAAGGTTAGGTCATTGTTGAAGGTATGTATTGCATTGTCACAGATAGTAAAAAAAAAAAGAATATGGCGTAAAAACACCTTTGAAAGTAACCCCGTTTTACCGTAAAATAAAATATATTCATTGTTATGGCATGGAGTGCAAACAAGCGCGGAAGTCGACTCAGTGGAAACTTTGCATAGTTTATTTACAATTTTATAGTCACAGACCTATTAAAAAAAATCGGTTTCGAAAGCTTTCAAAAGTACATTTTTGCCCAGGTTCACATATGTGTGTTGTGCTAAGGTATACATATAATTTAATAAGATAAGAGTATAGTAGATACTTCCCAACCAGCACATACATAGGCTACATAGGCGCTTATACAGCTAATTTAAACTGCTTGTGTGCTACTTGGATTGTTGACAAATTGTTCTTGTGTAGGTATGCGATGGAGTCGTTTGATTTACCAAATAAACGTGCAAAAGCTTATTCACTTGTCACGCCCTAAAAGTGATTTCAGATCGCATTTCTCTTTAAACGTCAGTATTTCGAAGCCGAAATGCGACGTGTCCCGCAATTTCCTAACTGCCACTCCGCACAGTTGCCACAGTCGGTTTCCTGTGCGGCGGGGAAGTCGCCGGCCGTCAGCGATGCGCCTGCATTGTTCCTGCTGCAATGTTAGCATTGTCGCAGTGTGCAATGCGAAGGCAACATGCGGGTTGGTTCGAATGTAATGTTGTTATATTGTTTAAGTACTAGGAGGCGCCGCACAGTATTCCAAAGACCCTTCGGACCGGACATTTTTAACTGACCCCGCAGATTGACGTAGTTAGTTATATTAAAATTTTGCTTTACAGTTTCTGAATACTGCCTGTCAAAATATTGCCTTAAAAATATATCTTATGATTATAGTTAATTTTCTTCCTCTTCTAAAATATCAACCTCTTGTCAAAGTTATTGTATCCCGCATATTAGTGTTCTCTTCATTTTTCAATGCAACTTTGCTATGACCAATATTGCAGGCACTTTTACACAAAATTAAAATCGCGAATATCTCAAATTATCCGCAAGATCCTGAGCTGCTTTTTTCTTTAGGTAGTTATAAAGCTGAAGTATTATCAGCATAAAATAGTTCGTGCGCAAACTGCATACTTTTCGAAAAAAAAAATCAAAACCGAAAATCTAATTTCTTTGAATATTGTTAATACTGTTTTTTTTTTTTTTTTTTTTAATTAGCCTGTTAGAGTGTCCCACTGCTGCGCAAAGGCCTCTCTATTTGATCTCCACAACTCCCTGTTAGACGTTGCTTTCGACCAGTCGACCAGGAATGCGTCTAGATCGTCCCTCCATCTCCGTCTCGGTCTGCCTTGACGTCGCCGCCCATCTTGCGGCACCCACTTTGTGACTATATGAGCCCACCTGTCTGGGTGCATGCGGCTAAACTGTTACCGATTTTTATTTTCTAAAAAGCTTTAAGAGCTCGTAATTGAATGACACATTCATAATAGAAATAAATAGTTGTAAAAAAACAATAACAAAGTAAATATAAAATATTTTTCATTTTTTTGTCCCTCCGGAACAGCGAAATTTAAGTATTTTTTTCTCGAAAACTATCCATATTTGAATAGGGGTTATTTCTAGACAATTGCTTAGTACAACTAACTACGTCAATCTGCGGGGTCAGTTAAAAATGTCCGGTCCGAAGGGTCTTTGGAATACTGTGCGCCGACAACTTCGTCCGCGTATTTTTAGGGTTCCGTACCCAAAGGGTAAAAACAGGACCCTATTACCTACTGAGACTTCGCTGTCCGTCCGTCCGTCTGTCTGTATCTCAAGAACGGTGATAGCAAGACAGTTGAAATTTTCACAGATGATGTATTTCTATTGCCGCTATAACAACAAATACTAAAAATTAAATAAATATTTAAGGGGGCTCCCATACAACAAACTTCCTATAGATTATGGTACGGAACCCTTCATGCGCGAGTCGGACCCGCACTTGCCCAATTTTTTTCTTTGCCGTAGACGGTTAAAAGTATCCTATAACTGTCTTTACCAAAATTGGTTCAAGTTTGTCCAGCCGTTTCGGCGTGATGCGAGGGGAAAGAAAATTATGAAAACAGATGGCGCCAGGTTGGCACGGCGCCGCGCACCCATACATAAACAAATGACGATCCTGCATCACGCTCTTTTTCCTGAAATGATACAAATCTATAATTTTATAATAGTAGGTATAGACGGATGTAGGAACGTATAAACGTATTTTTTGTTGTATGTTCCGTTTCGCCTATTACCAAAAGCCTTCGTTCTCTGTCTGTCCGTCTGTCTGCCACGAGGCCCACACGGAGCAACACCACATCCTTTCCATAAGAAATCCCAATTTTGAATATTTGCGGTCTTGAACTACTTACGTACCTAAATCCACTGGAAACCAAAGCCACTGGAACATCTCCTAGCTGCCCTATATCATCCTATATCGCTCGGCGCGTCACGTTTATGTTCTCAAGGTTTATTTGTACACGCAACCATACGCATGGCCGGTAACTACCTGGTCGACGGACTAATGGCCCTCTGTTTAATTTTAACGGCAGCAAACACAATATATGGGCCAGAATTAACATTGACAAACAGATTAGGCTCGTAAATTCGGGGGTAAAGCTAACGTGGTATGTATTTGCAAAAGTAGGCAAATTCTGAAATGAAGTGCTTCTTTTTTACCATGCTCTAAATGAAAAGTCGAAAAGTGGAACAAAATGCAAAAAGAAATCGCCCCCGGGTGGGCTTGAACCACCAACCTTTCGGTTAACAGCCGAACGCGCTAACCAATTGCGCCACGGAGGCAGATATCCGAGCAGTTGAAATACCCTTTCACAAGCCCAACGTCAATGAATAACGTATGACTGAGATAGCGATATCATGAAATCGCTTCGCTTACCTGAGAAACCTGTTTGAAGCTTTCATGGCCCCTTCACTTTATATTCGAGATAGATTCCACAATAGTGACACCGTGTTTATCTTTCCTTATAATTTTGCATCGAAATTCTTGTTGCTGGAAAGCTATTTGTGTTTAACTGTGTTTATTATGACTCGTTCGAGCGCACGTTTGAGGTTATGTTGACAAGTTAAGTTTATATGAAAGCGTATTTGGTAAATAAATCGGTTCTGTTTGTTTAATTGTTAAAATAATGAATTAAACAAGAGTCTTGGTGATGTTTTGTGTTTAAATAACGCGGACCTTGAATTTAAACGAGTGTTTATGTGTGATTAAGTTTTCATCACGTTTGTTTTGGTTCTAAAAGTTGAGTGAATACTACATTCCACAATAGATTACTTAATGTTCCTTAGTTTTTGTTTATTGAAAAACTATTCGTCGCACCTTAGTAAGTGTTTCCAAACTTGGAAGTGTAAATGGCGAATCGAGTCCCAGGCACTTGCTGCGCCGCGTCGGTTGAAAGGGCGGGCTTACCCGGCCTTTTAAGAGACCTCCAACGTCTATCCGAAGACCAGGATTCTGCAGACATCGTTTTCATCCTGGGAACGTCAGAGGAAAAGGTCTACGCCCACAGAATCATCCTAGTAGCAAGGTAAAAATGCAAAAAGATATTCCCGTACCGGGAATCGAACCCGAGCCTCCTGGGTGAAAGCCAGGTATCCTAGCCACTAGACCATACGGGAGATGGTAAATGTGTCGAAATAGATTATCTTATTTTGATATTCGATAATCTATTTCAATAACTGCATTTGTCTGTGTGCTGTCAGTGTTCAATAGATACAGCCTACAACTCATGAGTAGAATGTAGATTGATTGAAATATTTCATGTAAAACTTACACTGCGTTGTCGGTAAGTAACAACTTGTTGTTAATCGTTCTTACTTAATAGACATTTGCGTCATTTGCCTTCATTCCATAATGCAGAATCTGTCCTGAATTTGAATTATGCACAAAGCGGAACGCGGTGTTTCATACCTGCACATAATTTTCTGTTTCAAATGTAAATGCGACCCGCGACGTGAAGACAGCGTAATTTGCTCGATGAAGCTGAAGTTACCTAATGTGCTAAAGAGAGTAAAGTCGGGTTTAATATTCATTACTGTTTTTGTATTCGTCTCACAAAGTCACAAATCAACAGTCTTACCGTGATTTCTGCGTTTCATAGCTGCTAGCGCCATCTGTATTACCGAGTACGAAACTTAGATTACTGCTGCGTTGACAGATGGCGCTAATGTAAGAGCGTTCAGAAATAAGACATGAATATTCAGATAACTGATTGATAAAGTAGCACTGATAAATTAGTACCTAATTTGTCTTTATTACTTTTGTTTTAATAAGAATTGGTTTGTTTTGATTCTAGATAAAATCAACGCGCTTCTAGATACCTAGTACCTACCTATGTATAATTATATAACAAAATGATACGCAATATTAATGTAAATGACCTAATAACGACACACTACGCAACATAAAACGTTATTGTTTTTGAACAATGGGACTACACTAGCTCAAAAAAATAAAAACTATTTGATTTCGTTTGAGGCCCAATAACATAAAACTAGACTCCGGGATTTTTGCTTGAGAAATAAAAGTATAGTTACGAGCTCGGATTGTTCAAAGTGATCTCACAAAACGACAATCTTCCACACAGATTCCGACATTGCCGTATAAAAAAGTATTAAGTATCATTGACTCTGACTGGTTCATACGTCTATTCGATTTTAACGGTTTTTGCAATCGATATCTCTAGCAATCGGTCAACTTGGCAAAAAAACCTTCAATTTACATGCAAATGGGAGACATGTGGTCCGTACCGACGGACGAACTACACCCGACCAAATTGAGAACGTCGTAAAACCCGTCCAAAAGCCTTAGGCGTAATGTCTTTTAGATTCAGACGGCCTAAAGTTATGCGGAAACTTGCCGCTGAATCTATTTGTTAAAAGTAAATTGGAAAAATAACTCTGTCCACGCTTACGAGTGCGAATTGATATACGATCAGACTTTTGCACAGACGCCACAGACATAAAAGCTACTTTTTTAGGATTCCCTACGGATGGAACCACTTCGAATACGTCTACAATGTCCCTCCTATTTTATCTTAAAAGATTATAATAGAAACCTTTTAAATATGGATTGTAGAAGGGGAGGACTAAAATCTTTCATAGAAGAATATTTGAGTGTCCAGCCGTAAGAACAGCTTAAGAAGTAAATAATAGTTCCAATGCCGTCCGCAATAGCGCTTGAGTCGCCAAAAAGTATGAACAAATCCCAAGTTTTAGTCAGTCAGAGTGAACTGTGTGGAATTGACCATTTTAATATTTTAGGTGACCAGAGTAATTCCTACATAGTTCCTTTAAGTATATATACATACTTCCTTTAATATGGCTCAGTTTCATTGGTCGATAGGGCCCGCGGTGCGGTAGATTTCCAAAACGCATGCCATAGGGCCCGCATGCGGGGAATTGTTTTCATTGGTCGATAGGGCCCGCATGCGGGGTGCGGTGGATTTCCAAAACGCATGCCATTATGAGTTTCACTGGTCGTTATACCGTCTGCGGTAGTCCCCGCATGCCGTATGTCGACCGAGTTATCGACTTGTGAGTTTCACTGGTCGTTATACCGTCTGCGGGGAGTCCCCGCATGCCGTCGTATCGACCAATGAAACTGAGCCAATAAATACATATATAAGCCAGCAAGCATAAATAAATACATATATGTCGTTGCTGAGTAACGAAACTAGTTTCAGCCACGGTAGCGCCACTAATTTAACAGCTTTCAGCGGACACTTATCAATAAAATAAGACTCCTCCCTTCTACACTTTATACGGTTAAGGTAACAGTTTAGCACTTGAGAGTTAAGAGCTTATCCAGTAATAGTTGCTACCCCAAGCAGCACATAAGCTGCATAAGCATATACAACCCTTATACAACTAATTTAAACTAATAAAGGCTACAGTCAACGCTTATGCAACCTCTATATGCTAGGTACTTGGGACATCACCAATGCCGTGCTGCTAATATAAGACTATAGCCATCAACGTCGATGCGGACAAACATCTAAGTACAACAGATTCTGTGGCCAATCCAATGATGATGAGTCTGAAGTTTTTAGTGAGTGTAAAACAAAACAACTTCGTTATTAATCTTTTGGTGTAATGAAAAAAAATGCGTACGGGACCTTTTATGGATACACGAGTTCGAAGTCCACATTGAGCAAGTTCAAATTGATTTACGAGCAAACCTACTCAGACATCATACTTTTTATTAGTTTCCCCATTAAATGGAAGTTTCGAGATGTAAACACACTTTGTTACGTTTTGTGAAGTTGGGAAACGTATGGCGGTTTCGAGTTCATCAAAGGAGGCGTGGACTTTGACTTGTATTGGTTTTATTTATGAAAGTCTTTGAATGGGGTATGAAGTTTATGCAAGGAAAAACGCAATAGAGGGATTTATACGTGTAGGTACCTATAGTTTTTTTTTGTACGTATTCATTATGATGGTACATCATAATGGATAAACACTATCTGCTACAGCATCGTAGCAGCATTATAGAGGTTGCATCTCGCGCATACTCGTACATGTAACTATGTTATGTATGTCAGTGTCAAACTAATTTTCTTGAAAAACAATTAATGCTGAGCAGGTTTAAGGCGTGCTTTTTTAGGCTCTCCAGACACTTGAAAGAAAGAAATACATTTATACGTAACGTGGCAATAAAAGATAATTATACATAAAGGGTGTGACAGAAATGATAAAAAAATATAAAACAATAGGCAACTATATTATGGCTGTGCCACGAAAAGGTCCCACCTCAGCATGATGCTAGCTCCAGAGCCAGCGCTGATCTTCCGCTGGGACCATACTTGTACTATACTTTGCGCCTGCTTAATAGCTAAATATGGCAATAGCAACCATTTTTAGGCTTCAAATGTTTTAATCTAAAGCACGGGCTACAACTAGCGCAAAGTGTACCATCTGTATTGGTTAAAACAAAATAACATTTAGTAAATTCCAGCAAGTTATGCTTCCCCGGACGCCACGCGTGTACCTGCAGGAACATTACCGGGCACAGCTGCAGGAACTCTAAGTGATTAATATTAAAACTCCGAGATTCCAGTTTGGATGCACGGTACTCTAATAACAGTAAGCATTTCCATGCCAAAGTAATTTGTGTGTTTTCAGTAACAGTGAATGTGTTGGATATGCCCGTCGCGTATCGTCTTTTCAACTATCAAAGACGACCGCAAATCGTAGCACACAGGCTACATAAGAGCTTATACAGGCCTTATACAACTTATTTTAGCTGTGTAAGGATTGTATAAACTCTTATACAGTATGTGTGCTAATTAGATGTCTGAAATAGTAATAAAATAATATATGTATAAACCAAAAGGGTGATGACGATGATCATTAACTGCGGAAATTAGGAACTCCCAAGCCGGTAATCTTATTAAAACTTACGTGAGACATATTTAATTATTGTATTAAGCGGTTTACACTCACGTGAAATTGTCAGAAACGGCCCGGCATGTTTCGAACTCGTATGGAGCTCTTCATCAGGGACTGCTGCCCGTACAACGGCGCGGTAACTTCGTCACGCCCTTAGCCGGTTTTGGTGTAAGATCTTGTGTTATTTTATGTCACGAGTATATACGAGACTCCAGCGCGTATCAAGTTGTCGGTTACAGATAACAGTGTCAAAACTCTCAGGGAAACCACTACCTAAATCCGGGTTTGAACGCATTACTTAAGTTTTCCACAGTACAAATGAAAACATAGGTAATTGTGTTTAACCTTTCGTGGGCTAGAGACGGCAAATCACGTCGACGGACAGCTGTGCCCCAGGCGGACTCTGTCGACTAGCTGCGCGGTCAAAAGAATAAAAATATAGGTGTTCTAATTGTTTTGTCATTTTACTGTACTCGCCGCTCGATCAAAATCGCCAGTCGCAACTCGATAAGCGCTCAATTAAGGCTCGTGTTTACTAAAGCCATCTATTGGCCTAATGCTTACAGTAGCACAGTTTCAAGAAATTGCACCATTAAGTAATTAACACTTTTCGCAATCAATAATTCGCTTGCTACAGAGAAGGAGCTTTTCTGGGAGGTCGGGCATTCCATCTTTCTGATTTCCGTCTATGTATATGCCTCCCATATAGCTCGCAACAATCCACAAAAAAAATCTTAGTAACGTAAGGAAAGGAAGATTCTGAAACCCTCATGAAGTGATCCGTCCATGGATGGCTCCTGCGTGTATCAAGTTGTTGGGTACAGATAAGATAACAGTGTCAAGCCTCATGGGGAAACTACAACCTAAATCCGAGTCTTAACGCATTACTTAAGTTTTCCATAGTACACGTTAACTTTTCAACTTCTCAACATTGAAACACTTAGAAACATAGGTATTTCAAAATATAAGTGTTCTTATTGATTTCTCATTTTACTGTGCTCGCGGCTCGATCAATCTCGCGAGTCGCAACTCGATAAGCGCTCAATTATGAGGCTCGTGTTTACTAACGCCATCAATTTGCCTAATACTTCCAGTAGCAGTTTCTTGGTGCATCATTAATTACCATTTTTGAAGCAATCATTTGCTGGAAGAAGTTTTTCTGGGATATCGGGCATTCCATCTTTGTGGTTTCCGTCTATGTCTATGCCTCCCATATAGCTCGTAACAATCCACAAAAATGTAGTAATATAAAGAAGGAACTTTCTGCAACCCCTCATGAAGTCATCCGTCCATTTCGTCTAGTGCCTTTGTTGTTAGTATAAGTTGTTTATATCCTATTTCATAATAATTTAATTCGTATTTTTTTTTAATTAGTGACGTATATTCAGTATAATAAGCGGTAAATTAAAAAAATCGTCATAATCATAAACAAATATTTTTTAGAAGCCACTTTTTAGTAGTGATTTGAAATATAATAAATAATAATAATAATTCAATTCTTTATTCAGATACTAGAATCCATAAGTGTTAAGTACTACTACATTAACTTACCTATCTATTGTTAGTATATGAATATGAGGTAAACCTATATGTAGATCTGAATAAACAAGAGATCATGACTCAAATGTATTCAACAATAAAGGTTGTATTTAATTGAAAGCCGCAATTAAACGTTGATTATCTTAAAGACAATTCAATAACGAAACATTCCTTATACAGACAGCCACCAAAATTAGTCTACTTATCAACCCTATTTCGTATGTGTTAAGGTCCAAAAGTGGTAAACTAATTTCTCGGCTGGCTGTACACAATAATCCCTTGAATCCCTTCACTTCATCACGCACATCTAATTCGCGTCTCATTACCCTGTCACACCATCAGCTGTCTTTTTCTTACACTTAAAATGTTCTTAAGTGTGAAGGAGACAAAGGGTTTTGCGAGTGCATAACCCGATTATGGATTAAAGTAATCCGTGGACGCGTATTGTGATTCCATCTGATTTTGAGATAGGTTGAGATCATACAGAGTTTGTACCATAAAAGAGCAAGTAGTGTAATTATTGGGTTGATAACTATGTTATTTTTACCGATTATGTTTATTTGAAGTCGAGAGCTCGTTTCTTCCATACAATATTGTTACTTAAGACAAAAATCTCTAGTACCTTAATGAACATAAAATATAACACAACTTCCTGTAAAAATATTACGCACTGAAAAAAACATATGTTAACAGTAGCCCAAGTGATAGCTGCAAGTTACATAAATCGGAGAACTGACAAACTGAGGGCTACTAGTAACCAAAATAAGTTATGTAAAATTTGCATTGTTTTGGTTGCTACTAAGCACCATTTGGTTATTTCTCAAGTCGGTAAACTAGTTTAGTTATTTATCATTTTCCTGTCATGGCTTGTTTTCTTATACCATAAGTTTGTGCACGTTCTTTTATGGGATGTTTCGCTACAGTAGGTATAAGGTGGAAGTACTAGTACTCGACATTGCAAGGGATATTTATTTTATGTTTCGTAATAGTACGTTTATTTACACGTCTATCGCAAATTTATTCATCCCTTATGAGAGGTATGACTTTTACCTTTATTAAATGGTATTTATATCATATAATGATCATATAAAAAAATCTCGTAATGTAATGAAATGTAAGTCAATAGGATTGTCCCAGTACATGTCACGTGCTTTTGCAGGCAGTCAGGTTGTATATTTTATTATTTTGCGTGTGAAATTCGATAGCTACAAACATTTCTCATGTATTCATTCTATTTGCTATGAAAGTAACGGTAATCTTATCTTATTTATCGCAGTTGAAAGTATGGTGACGCGTATTAGTACCGCGTCGAGTACCAGTACTTCCACCTTACCTACAGTTTGTACCGAAGTTCGCAAACACGCGACCGGATGATTCGAAACTTAATTACAACGCGGCGAGTGATTGATGACGCTTCCCAATTCTGCTCCAGACTAGCTCCGCGTAACAGTAACTCAGTTTGCTGCTAAATAAACTGAAGATATGTACCGCGTAGGTACCTAGTCAATGAAATTCCTAATGCCTGACTGCAAAAAAAATATTTTGCTGGCTTGATGTCTATTCTAGACATTGCTGTGTTGAGTGTTTTGAATTTGGTTAATGACAAATTGCTACTGACGTTTAATAATGCAAATATATGGACGTATGCACAATATTGCCATATTAAAGCTGTTTGTAGCGCCACTATCCCTGGACCGCGTAAATAGGTAACAGCCGTCGATAAAGTTCTCAGTTCAATAAACTGCTTAGCATTTGTTTGAATATTGATTCGTATCTATACTTGTTACTTATGCGGTATTGCACTATCCCCGACGACTTGTTATAATTAGATGGGTTAGCTGAAAACAACATCTTGTTTAAGGCTGTCGTTTCTTCTCCTGGTGTTCTAGTTTATCTAAGTTTTAAAACTGTTCGAAAGTTCTGGGCTCTAGGTGGAGAAAGTTCCAACTGAATTGATTTTAAACGAAGCTAGGTTGAAACTTGTTCTGCTTCACAGAGTTCTCAAAGGGATCGCAAGGAAAAAACGGAGTAGCGTGTAAACCTTACGTACTTCATCAGCATCATGTATTTAAATTGAAATAATCATGGGATATATTTCTATAATATTCCGTCCCAACACTAAGCTCTCCTAATCTCTTTTAAAGATGTCCTTTTCTGTTCCTGTCAGCCTCATATTTGATCCAACCATTAGTCGTCGTGACCCGATTACAAGTAATAATGAACGTGTATGATCTGCCAGTCATTAGAGGCATTAGTCCAAAGACAAATGAACTGATTCCGCAGTCCAAACATTTTGTAAATCAACTAATTTGTCTTGAATTTTAGCGTGAATGAATTTAAATTATCATGGAAGGCTTTCAGTTGTCTGTACGTACAATAAATGGTACCACTTACCTCATTTCGTATCCTTTTCTATTCCTTTGTGCCTCATATCTGACCCGACCTGTCAGCCCGCGCCATTAGCTGCCATGACCCGATTCCTGTTAATAATGATCGGTCTTGGTCTGCCAGTCATCCAGGTAAGGTTGCCAGATGGCTGAGAATCCGGGAAAGTCCCGGTATTTGGCGTCTCGCCCAGTGTCCAGTAATTACGCTTTTTGTCCCGGAATAACCGAATACCAGTTTTTTTTTCATAATTACGATAATTACACCTAAGTATGAGATCAAGCCAAGCAAGCATGGCGTAATGGCGACTAAAGGTGGATATTTCTCTAAAAAATATCTATAGAATACAATTATCGAACCTAAGCGAAGTAGGTATTCACAAAATTTCATGAGAATCGGTTAAGAAATGCGACCACTAGGCGAGTAGGTACAGCCGGAAATCAGGACATGGCATGTAGGGCTTGCAATTCCGGAATTGGCTTGTATGGGCAGTATCGGAAATTCCGGAACTTTCGATACTGCCCATACAAGCCAATTCCGGAATTGCAAGCCCTAATGGCATGGCATGGCAGGATACAATTTTTTTTGGGCCAAGCTGAAACGGACACGCTTCGCTCGCTCGGTCAATAAATGTCCAGGAATTGATAATGCACCAGGCAAGGTATCCTCTTCTTTTATAGATAAACATTTCACCGAATGCTTCATTTCATTCATAAATTTATCCGAAATCTTATAAATGTCAACTTTTAGATAGGTTAGGTTAGGTTAGGTTTGTGTTAACGAAATATTATGGTTTCAGAAAAAAATGCTTTCGATGAAATGAAATTTCTATGAAATGAAAATTCGATGAAATGTTTGTCTGTAAAATAAGGGTAGGTAAACCCATCTGGCAACCCCATTCAGGCCTTCTCCCAAGACAAATGGGATGATTGAGCGCGGTCCGAACATTCTGCGAATCAAGCGGCTGAGGGAAATTAGAGCGTTGCTGCGTCACGGTGGAAGTTAATTATAATTAATTACGTTCGACCACTAAATAATGGGTTCACTGTTTCTATGGAACTAAAATTTGTAGGATATTTACGGTATTTATTACAATGAGTATACAACTATACACTTAAAAAAAATAGGCATAGCGCAACTACTTAGTTTAACTACCTACTCGAGAAATAGCTAGAATTGTTCTTAGCAGTAACCCAAAATTATCCTATTTTACAAAACTTATTATTATTATTATTATTTTAATTTATTTAAATCAACAGTTTTTTTTTACAAAGATTTAAATGTTGTATTGCCACTTTTTGAAACCCGGGAGGCTTATATAATAGTGGCAAGGTCACGCGGTTCGGTCCGCATCACTATTCATCGTAAGTATAAGTAGGTATATAATACTGTAGTTAGTTAGGGTTATATAATCTGTGGTTAGGGTACATTGAAGACACCGTTTACTGTCGGTTTGTAAGCGATATTATAAACTTTATTTGAATGTTATAACGTATATGGATGTGTAGTTAACCGTGTCTTCGATTGTACAACAACATTAGCTTATTTATATTTCAAGTTCTATGAAGTATTTCTTAAGTACGTTTTTACACTTGCCGGTGCTTTTAATAGTACCTACTTATGGTATCGAGCAGTATATGCTTAGGTAGTTTGTTTAGTGTGAATGGGATCAGGTAGTTATTTGTTCTTTTACCATAAGTATTATTAATGCGCGGCAGTGAGTAGGATGCTAAGTAATCTAAGGTACGTAGTTTATCTTATCCGGTCGGTACTTTTGTTCCATTGAGGGTATAACGTCACATTCCTCCGTAAATAATGACAGGCAAAACCTATTGAATACATTAATTACTTTACAATGTTTAAAAAGACCGGTGTAATTATCTTTGTAACTGTACGTATTTTATCCGCTCTGGTACAATTGTTTTTAAAAGTGTAAGTTGTAATTTATAAATTTGTTCCAAATATGTTTTGTATGTACGACCGTAACTACTAATACCATAACAAATAATTGAATCTGCGAGTGACAAATAAAGCATGCGTAGTATTTTATATGGTAGTTTATATTTAAGAATGGCCATCTGTGCCGCGATAGATCGAAGTTTAGAACATACTAATTACGTGGTCAACGTGCGGTCTCCAGTTGAAGTTGTTATCAATGATTAGTCCTAGGTACGTGTGGCTGGGTACTAGTTCGAGCGCTTCACATTTATAGTTTAGAGTAGGTTTATGTAAACAATGATGTTCATGTGCAATTATCCGGGGGACTCTTATCTCTTTTGTATGCGATGATTGAATATGAACAACTTTTGTTTTTTTAGAGTTAATGACTAGACCTATATCGTAAGCCCATTTGCACAGCTGGTTAAAGTTATATTGTAATACTGATTGTGCTTCGTCTAAGTCTCTGTGTGAGGTGAGTAGACATGTGTCGTCAGCAAATTGGTATACAGAACCCCCACGAAAGATGTTACACATATCGTTAACGTATATCAAATATTCGGTAGGCCCGATAATAGATCCTTGAGCCGTGCCCTCCTCCCCCAAGTAGCAAAACACTCCTGTAAGACCCGCTATATAAGATTTAACATCTTATAGCCGTTCTATAGCCGTCTTGTCTATGACCATTATCTCGAATTGTCTTATAGGAGTCTTATAAAGGTTATAAATTTGGCCAACTATCTTATAACAACATTGTACATGACTATTTGAGGTGCAAGAGCCATCAATCCTATAACTTAGTCTCTCTAACTTCTATAGGATAACTTTATAAGTGTCTTATAAGCCATACAGGCTTATAAGCACACTTTATAAAACTGTTACCAATGTGTCTAGAATAGTCTTATAAACGCATTTACTTCTTTCTTTCATAGGATGTATAATCCTATAAGTGTAATAGAAAATGTTGGTATAGGGTATAGGCAGGCTTATAAGCGCGTTTTATAAAACTGTTACCAGTGTGTATACTTTGGTCCTATAAACACATTTAGTAAAATGTTCACTTCTAATACCGTCTTACTTCTTTCTTTTATAGGATGTATAATCCTATAACTGTTATAGAAAAAGTCACTATAGGATAACAAATTTATAGGGCTGATTTAACCCGGTCGCTACTTTTAAAAGATTATTGGCACTAAACTAGCATATTATATGATTGCTATAAGTAAGTTTTACTTGTAAGCGTCTTGCACTTGCTGTTAATAGTCGAATGTCGGCCATCCACGGCCTCCATTTTGATTAATTGGATTGGATGAAGAGTGGTACGGGTGAAATCCGTGATGGTTCCGTACCATAAAAATGCCTGTGAAGATGATAGTTTTAATAATGAAGATAATTTAGAAATGTATGGTGCTAGTCTTACCTTTTGACCTAAATTCAATAAAGTCACTATATATATAATTTAATTTCCGTGCAAATCACCATTTACAATTAGCTGGAAAGAATATACTTGTTGGTGGTACGGTTGACATTTTGTTTACGTATATTTATTTGTACGTTACACAACGCACATTTTTAGTACCAGTTATAAAAAAAATACAACCAAATAGAGAACCTCCTGTATTTTGAAGTCGCTTGAAATATTACCCTGAATATTCAATAGTGTATAATTCAAATTGATATCCTATCAATTTCATCACGGTTCACTTTAGTCAAAAAGAACCCTAAAGATAAAAATGGCGATGTTAATTATTTTCTATAATAGCATGACATAGAACAAATGGTTTTATAAAGGTCCTGGCGCGTGCAATTAAAGTGCATCCGATCCGCCATAACCACAATGGCTACTTTGTTCATATAATTATCGAAAAAATAAACAATTGTACAATATTTAATATTAAACTGTTCACGAGGGGCATGAAAACAAGCTTTCTAGCGTAATGTAAATTATCAATAAAATTAATTTCGCCAGCAAAGTATCTGGGCATACTTCTCTAAATAACATTTTAAGTTTAACACTTAATCACATTTTGGAAACATGATATGGTCAAACACTTTTCCATGTTTTACTTAATTTTTATTATGACACATCACTTGGCACGAAGTAAAAATAAACGAATTCATCATGCCCTATAGCACTATTCCCGCTGGCCACAAAAGGATCAATTACTCCAGTAATGGCATGCGCCAGATCGTTATAGGACTAATTGTGCTTATTAAGTGCGTTTTCCGGATACTTATAGGAGCATTTTATCTTGTAAGTGCACCTAACAAGATGTTTTCAAAATTGAATTGCACTCTACTGGACTCTTATAAAACTACTATAAGACGTAATAGCACTATAAACTGGGCCAAAACACGGTTTTATAGTAGTTTATTGGAGCTCTATAGGACTAATAAATACATGGTCCTAGAACGTTTACACGACTAAATTTTGCTACTTGGGCCGTTATCAGCGGGTCGCTGAGTGCGCCGGCTATTTTCACCACCGTACGTCGCTCGCTGTGATAGTCCTGGAACCACTTGAGTAGGGGTCCTTGTATACCACTTTGTTGAAGCTTGGAGAATAACGTAGAATAATTAAGTGTGTCGAATGCCTTGCTGAAATCTATATGAAATCTATATTTTGGTTACTATTAAGTAGTAGCCCTCAGTTTGTCAGTCCTCCGATTTATTTAGCTAGCAGCTAACATTTGGGCTACTGATGACAATTTCTTTTTTCAGTGTAATATTAATGGGTGTTGAATAATGCTTAGTTATGGATTTTGGAAAATACATTGTGTACAAACTAGAAATCTCTAACAAGATTGTTATTTAAATAATCCTTTCCTATGTACGACGCGCATCAGTATGTATGACTTCTTGTGTAATTATTAGACTAGCTTTTCCCACGGTTTCACTTTTTCACTCGTTGAGAACCGTTCTTCGTAAAACAGTCAGCGGCATCTAAGCACCAAATATATATGCCATATTACATTTTCTACTATAAAACTTACTTTCATATAGGTAAGAACAGTATAATTATAAAGTTCAAACGTTTAACGTCTTTGATAAAACGACAAAGCACTTGCCTCGTCACATTTATTTCCTCAGTTGTTTCCCACAAAGAAAGCAAATCATAGCGCCTCGGCGAGTAAACGAGAAAAGTTTGGCAAAAAACAATGCATCCGAATGCGTGTTGGTTGGAGCGCCACCTATCGAGAACAAACAAACAACTAACGGATCGCAATTACAACTCGGGCACGCGAACCGCTCGTTTGGGGTGTCCAGGGATTCGGGGTTTGGATAATTGTAAAATTAAATGTTAACGACGGCTTTAAGGCTAAGTTCGCGACGTGGCATAGTTCGCGACGACTGGGCCCCTTGGACGCATCCTGTCCTGGTCTAAACGCCAGTCTGTAGCTGACACTAAACATATTATATTTACTTATATTTATGAGCAGTGCAGATACGCATCAAAGCAGCAATTTGACTACTACTGGCTTTTTGTCAAATTGCATACTAAAATTGTCAGCTACTTTGGTGCTGACTGTATTTGAAATGTGGTGTTGTACGCTTTTGACTTGAAATATGGTGTTAGAGGCGTTATGTTGCGAATCCCTTGGACCGCACGCTGAACCAACGTGTCCATTCTCAAGGAGCTCAGAATATCCAAAAGGCTGTCCACTATCTGCTTCCAGCAGATACTAAACTAACTGCTACACGCCGCTCCTAGAAACCCGGATAATCTGGAAAAGCTGATGGTAGTTGATCAGGTAGACGGGAGAAGACCGCGCGGTTGATCAGCTACCCGTTGGTCAGGTCTAATAAAGACGCTCACTGGCCTGCCAATACCTAATGCTATCAAGACCGCCGAGGACAGAAACAAGTGGAAAAGCATGGTGCATCAAGAGACGAACATTAATATTTCAAGTTAGACACGACCTTCAAGAAAGAAGATACCGATCAAGAAGAGAAGAAGTATTTAAAATCTATTAAAACGTTTGCCATTAGTTATACCGTAGGTGCATGCAAACAATAGTGTAGTTTTTTGTAGCTTGTAAAACTACTAGGATTTGCAATTATTATCATCCTAAAAGGCAAATTCTCAATGTCCGGATTATACTCTATAAAGGATACGATCAGATATAACGAATTCCAATTTTCACGTTTTTGGCGACAATTGGTAATTCATTATTATGCATAGAATATAAAAAAATTACGTGACGTATTTTTGTAACTTCCACAGCAACGTATCGAGTGAGGATTATTGTATTCATCATCATCATCATTGTCATCATCACCATCATCGTCGTCATCATCGCCATCATCATCATCATCATCGTATCCTGACCGATTTCGGCCATGGCGACTGGACACTAGCTGACGGCTATTGAGCTCTCAGGTGCCTGACATAGCCAATTTTTGCAATAAATGTTTAAATTTTTGCCACATTATTGAATAATTATTGCCAGGAATATCCCTTATCCCCGCAAAACACGGCCACAGCTTTCTTCATCCAACAGCGCGAATAATAAATACTAAACGAAACAATACAGCGTCGGGCGTGGCGACAAAACACACAAATTCAACTTTAATTATTAAACTTCACACAGCAATTGTCCCTTTGTCACAAAAACAGGAATTGAACGGTTCGCGCCACCCGCAGCACAGCGGTATAGTCTGTGATGCACCCACTAGTTGCGGACCACATTAATTTAAACTCTAGCGTTATTGTTTGTGATCTCACCCTTTGCTTACAATGTTAGAGGAAATACTACCTACTGCTAATTTTCCATTACGAATTGAGGTTTTGTTTTCGTCTGTTTCCTCTCCCAAAACTTACTTACCTAACTAATCTTTACAAAACTAAAGCCTAGTACACCAACAAATTATAATATTTTGCGCAAAAATCGAAACGGCTCGACACAAAAGATGCGTTCATAGGCGGCGGTAACTGCTTAACATCAGGCGGTCCGCAAGCTTGTTTGCCACCGTCTTAGTATAAAAAAAAATAAAAATAAAACATTTTCTTACTATTCAGTTTCTGAAATTTCGTAAATATTGTTTAATTTGGCAGGAAGAAACAGTCGAGAACATTTATAACCCGGTAAGTTTTGCCCTCATTTAATATTCGACGAAGCCATAGTTACGTGCAAATTTAGCGTAAACTGATACTTAGTATGGGAAAAGGATCAGATAAGACAATATAACTAATAGCTTTTTGTACATAGTTGTTAGTAGTGTTTAAGTTTTTTATTTACTGTTTCTTTGTTTTTCCTATTTTCTTGAAATAAATTATAATTAGTTGTTAAGGAACCCTTATCTTACGGCCGCCGGACCTCCGAGGGGAATGCACCGCGCGGGGAGGCAGCTGCATCAAATTTGCATGTCACTCTTCGCCGTTCGCTGTTAGCGTGCGCACACAGACTTACGCTCTTTTCAAACTCAAAATTAGTGTTCAAGTGGCATAGTTAATAACTAAGTCTATATAGTATAAACTGCATACTGTACTAAAGTTGTTTTGCATTAAAATCGTTTAAAAGTTATTGCATACTTCATTCTTCAATTATCCAGTCATCTACCAAGCATCACAAAATCAGAAACCCAAAGCAATTGACGCCAAAGTCTACATGGTCCTTCGAGCCGGATATACAGAAGAATCAAGCCCTAAAAGGAATCCAGGACGTTTAACAAGCTGAACCGAAGAGTCAAGACATTTTATACAGCATTCATACAAGTATTCAGCTATTTATGCGAAGATTAAGTACATACATCTACGTGAAACCGAAGCCGTTAAGTGCACAAATCAAAGATAACATAACAAGTAATTTATTGTTTACGGAATACTAAGCTACATACTTATACGAAAGTGAAAAGAATTGGTCGAATTACAATGGAATTTAAGGCCGAAACGAGTGATTAAGAGTGAGTCCGTTCCAATCTGTTACCATCTATTGCTAATTAGACTACTAGGTACGTAAAAATCGCATTTTATCATAAGTGTATACAATATTTAATAACATTTACAGTAAAACTTAACGGTACGTGTTGAGTAGTAAACATTTATAGCATTATTACATTTCATTATGTCTAATAGTAATTGCAAATCAAACATTTGAGTTAATATTTACGTGATCATTAAGCAAAGTAACGTATAGTTAAGTTAAAATCGAGTTCAATAGTTGTTTATCATATCATTGCATAGGTACATGTTTCCGTGCGCGCTGTTACTAGCCGGCCCGCACGTAGGTAATACGCTGCAGTTTTAAGTAAACAACTTATACAACTAATATCTCATTAGAATTATTTATGAATTGCAATCGTATTTTACTTATTTACATGTTTATAACTTATACAAAGTGTTTTAAATAATCAAATCATATACGTTTTAAAGGTTAATTTAAATACATTATTTTATACAAGTCAATTATTTTTCATATACAATTTTAAAATCAATACTTATAGTTTGTAAACATTTTAAACAATACAATTTAAAGGATTTAACCTATATTCCCATAGCCCGACACAATGTCAGTAGATTTAAAGGATTTAATACGTAAGCGTGGCGCAGTTAAGGGGAGGTTAACCAATTTCATCAACTACTTAGAAAAATTAGATTCGTTAACGTCATTACAAGTAATTGAACTTCAAGCTCGCTTAAGCAAAATGGATGCTCTTTATACACAATTTGAGGAAATTCAATCTGAAATTGATACTTTGGTTGATGAAAATGAATTGATCGTTCACTCCGCCGCCCGCACAGAGTTTGAGGATTTGTTTTACGCGAATATTGCGCTCGCGCAGGAGATCTTAAACGCTAATAAACCTGTAAAAAATGACGATAATTCTTCCAGTGCCTCGTACGTTTCAGGTGACGCTGAGGAGCACGCACGGAGTAGTAAGGTGGTTCGCACGAGCACTAAAGGTATTAAGTTACCGACGATTCAAATACCGAAATTTAGTGGTCAGTACGAGGAGTGGTTGGAATTTCGTGATTTATTCGTGTCGTTGATACATGAACACACGTCAATCTCCGATGTACAAAAGTTTCACTACTTAAGGGCATCCCTGGAGGGAGCCGCTGCGCAGGTAATCAAATCTTTAGAGTTTTCAGCCCGTAATTATAGAATCGCTTGGGATTTGTTGTGCGACAGGTATGACAATAAACGGCTACTTATTCAAAATCATATTCAGGCATTGTTCACTTTAGAGCAAAATAAAAAAGAATCATATCAATCAATTCGCAAAATTATAGATACTTTCACAAAAAACTTGAGAGCTTTAGATACAATCGGGGAACCCACCACTTCATGGGATACGCTTATCATTTATATTATGAGTACAAAATTAGACGCTAGGACATTGCGGGAATGGGAAGAACATAAATCCGATTTAAAATCAATTACATTAGATCAATTTACTTCATTCTTAAAAAACAGAGCTGACTTGCTTGAAACGTTACACATGAGTAATAATAACACAAATATCAGCGCCAGAGCTGACAGACACAAATCTGCCGAGTACGTTAAGGGTCTCGCAGCAGTCACTAATACACAGCAACCAAAATATGCACCATACAATTACAGCTGCCCCTTGTGCAAGCAAAGCCATCGCATTTATAGATGTGAGCAGTTCTTGGCACAATCTGTTGACGAGAGAGCAGAATCGGTGAGGAAGCTCAAGTTATGCGAGAACTGCCTCCGCCCCGGTCATCAGGCTCGCGTTTGCAGATTGGGCCCATGCATGAAATGCTCACAAAAACACAATTCAGTGCTACATTCAGATACAGCGTCAGGGTCATCTCAGCCATCAGTTGTGGGTGCGACATCGCTCTCAGTCGAGCCGACAGGGCGAGTCCTGCTCTCAACTGCCGTGATCCACATGTATGACAAGGACAACCACCGCCATGAAGTGAAAGCCCTCCTGGACTCCGGCAGCCAGGCCTCTTTCATGACGGATTCCTTGTTACGTAAATTAAAAATTAAACATACACAAGTGCAATCATCCGTCGTAGGAATAAACAATACAGTGTCAAAGATAACAAAACGCTGCAATGCATTCATTGAATCAAGAACTAGCCAATACAAAACCAATATATCATTCTTGATCCTACCGAACATTGCGACGCTTTGCACTAATCAAGTTAGCGTACCTAAGTTAGACATCCCTACACATGTAGTACTGGCAGACCCGGAATACTATAATCCGTCGAGCATAGATATTCTACTCGGCGCAGACATCTTCTGGGACCTGCTTGAACAGGGTCAAGTCCGTTTAGGTACAGGCTGTCCAATATTACAGCACACAAAACTCGGCTATATAGTTTCTGGGCCTACCAGTGGGCTAAATCACGAATACAGAAATTCATTTGAAACAGTACAATGTAATCTGATCGCGAACAATTCATTACAGGAACAGTTAGCTAAATTCAGGTCTCTTGAGGAGGTTCCGGACAATTCTAAGCTGGTGTATTCTGTAGAAGAGCGTTTATGTGAAGAGAATTTCGTAGAAAATCATACTCGAATGCCAAACGGGCGATTCTCAGTCGCAGTCCCTCTCAAGAAACCAGAATCTTGCTTAGGTGACTCATTCGAACGCGCAAAACAGTGCTTCCTATCGCTTGAGCGTAGGCTAGCAAAACAACCACAATTAAAACAAATGTATACAGACTTCATGTCAGAATATATTGAATTAGGGCACATGGCGGAGACGAAACAACACGAGCAAACAAACACGCAACCATTTTATCTTCCACATCATGGAGTCTTGCGCGACAACAGCGCCACCACGAAACTTCGTGTTGTTTTCAACGCTAGTGCTGCCACGAGTTCAGGGGTTTCATACAACGACCTCCAAATGGTTGGACCCACTATACAGAGTGATTTACTATCCATCCTTTTAAGATTCAGACATTATCGATACGTTTTGACCGGAGATATTGAGAAAATGTACCGGCAAGTTTTAGTGCATGAAAATCAAACACATTTACAACAAATCATTTGGCGGGACGATCCCACTCAGGAATTAAAGATATACAAATTAAATACGGTTACATACGGAACCGCCTCTGCGGCTTTTTTAGCCGTGCGATGTTTGAAACAACTTGCATTAGAATGTCAAGATCAACAATTAGCTAAAATTATTTCCGAAGACTTTTACGTCGACGACTTAGTCACGGGTGCTCAAACAAAGGAGCAATTACTCAAAATACAAGAAGGCGTTTGTAAAGTTTTATCCACAGGTTGTTTCAATCTTCGTAAAATCAGATCCAATATAAAACTATCTCAGTCAGACTCATGCCAGATGTTGAACCTCGGCGACCAAGGTTTGCCAAACACCTTGGGCCTAGGTTGGTCACCACCTGATGATCGATTATATTATTCCATAAAGCAAACTGTTGAGCAAAATCCAACCAAACGGTCTATTCTGTCCGCCATAGGACAGATATATGATCCGCTTGGCTTATTAAGCGTATGCGTCATTCAAGCTAAAATCATGTTACAGAAGCTTTGGTTATTAAAATTATCTTGGGATGATCCTTTACCCTCAAACATTGTCAATTTGTGGCACAAGTTCACATACGAATTACGCCATGTACTTGATTTAAAAATTCCGCACTGTGTAATTCAAGACAATCCAAATAGTGTGATCGAAATTCACACTTTTTGTGACTCGTCCCAGGACGCATACGGCTCATGCTTGTACGTTAGGTCGGAATGTAACGGACAAGTGGAGGTCAACTTGCTATGTGCAAAAACTAAAGTCGCGCCTTTAAAACCGACCACAATTCCGCGCCTGGAACTGTGCGGCGCCCTTGTCGCTGCACGCCTGACTGAGAAAGTACTCAAATCTATTCGCATACCAGTAAAGAGATGTGTGCTTTGGACTGACTCATCTATTTGTTTAGGTTGGCTCCAAACGCAGCCTAGCAAACTAAAACAATTCGTTAAAAATCGCGTTTCCGAAATTCAAGAGCTCACAGCTAATCATGAATGGCGCCATGTGCCAACAGCTCTCAATCCAGCTGATATGCTGACTCGCGGAGTAAATATGTCAGATTTACACAATTTGTCCTTTTGGTGGAATGGACCAGATTTTTTAAAGGAGAATGAATCTAATTGGCCTAAAAGTGATTTCGTAAAAACCAATATTGAAATACCAGAAATGGTAACTACTACAACAGTCTCTCTACACGTAAATGACAGTTTAATCGATTTTGAAAGATTTTCTAAATTATTAAAGTTGAAAAGAGCTATAGCATATGCGTTGCGATTTATTTATAATTGTAAAAACAAAAACAGTAAAAAATCTGGTCCACTCACCACAGACGAAATACAAGATTCATTCACATTACTCATTAAATTGTCTCAAAAACAATCATTCCAAGAATATGATCAATTATTGAAAAAACAATCGTTACCAAATAAAAATAAACTGTTAATGCTATCTCCGTTTATCGACGAGTTAGAACTGATCCGAGTTGGCGGTAGATTAGAAAATTCAAATTTTGCATTTGATAAAAGACATCCAATATTGCTCTTATCTAAGCACACATTGACACGACTCATATTTGTTGAAGAACATATTCGTTTAATGCATGCCGGGCCCCAATTATTATTAGCATCAATAAAAGAACAGTTTTGGCCTATAGGTGGTCGCAACTTGGCCAGATCTGTCGCACACAAATGCCTGAGATGTTTCAGGATGAGGGCTCAAACAGTCAACCCTATAATGGGTCATTTGCCTGAGCAGCGCCTCAATCCAGGTTATGTATTCCAAACCACGGGTGTAGATTACGCGGGACCACTTCTCGCTGCTGACCGTAAAGGACGTGGATGTAAACTAATAAAGGTTTACGTCGTAGTGTTCGTGTGCTTCACCACTAAGTGCTTGCACCTCGAGCTGGTCACAAATTTAACAAAAGAGGCCTATATTGCTGCATTACATAGGTTTATTGCGCGTCGCGGAAAACCAGCGCTTATCTTTTCGGATAATGGTACTCAATTTGTGGGGGCTAAAAATGAGCTTAACGCCTTTTTAAAACAGAACTCTTCATCCATTTCCGAATTTATGGCAAATGAGCACATTAAGTTTAAGTTCATTCCAGCCTACGCACCTCATTTTGGTGGGCTATGGGAGGCTGGAGTTAAATCTTTTAAATACCATCTAATTAGAGTCATAGGCGACTCCCATCTTACTTACGAAGAGTTATATACAGTTCTAGTCAAAATAGAAGCCATACTTAATTCGCGACCTTTATCACCCATGTCATCAGATCCATCCGATCTTAACCCACTAACTCCAGGTCACTTTTTGGTCGGACGCCCTCTTACTGCTCTGCCAGTTCCTCCGCTAGAGAATATAAATCCGACCAGACTACAACGATGGGATCGCATTGAACAAATTCACCAGCACTTCTGGACAAGATGGCAAAAGGAATACGTCTCAGAATTGCAGCAGAAAACAAAATGGAGATCGTGCAAGGGACACCTCGACACAGGAACGATGGTCGTCATAAAAGAAGATGCTTTGCCACCTTTAAAATGGAGTCTCGGACGTATCGTGAGCGTGCACCCAGGCATCGATGGAGTGAATAGAGTAGCTGATATCCAAACGAATAAAGGCGTCATCAGAAGAGCCTTCAATCGAATCTGTCCTCTTCCATTGGATAATGATCCTGTTGAAAGCCAGGACTTTCAACGCCGGGGGGCATGTTAAGGAACCCTTATCTTACGGCCGCCGGACCTCCGAGGGGAATGCACCGCGCGGGGAGGCAGCTGCATCAAATTTGCATGTCACTCTTCGCCGTTCGCTGTTAGCGTGCGCACACAGACTTACGCTCTTTTCAAACTCAAAATTAGTGTTCAAGTGGCATAGTTAATAACTAAGTCTATATAGTATAAACTGCATACTGTACTAAAGTTGTTTTGCATTAAAATCGTTTAAAAGTTATTGCATACTTCATTCTTCAATTATCCAGTCATCTACCAAGCATCACAAAATCAGAAACCCAAAGCAATTGACGCCAAAGTCTACTACTAGTTCTTAAAAAAAAAAAAAACTAATATAATAGATGTATCACCGAGATATTGCTAATTTGGTGATATAAGAAAGCATTTTAGATGCATAAGATTCGCGTGCCACTGTTAGTTGTGCTAGATGTGCTGATTTGAGTTGACCTTCCATAAGTGACTAATATACAGATAGTGTTTTAAAATCTTCTCAAATATAAAAAAAAAAAACTTCTTCTTTAGTCAATACGAATATGAAACTTAACATCCTATTCACAAAATAGGAGTCTAATTATTTAAGTAACATTCTTGGTAACTTTCGACTATGCAATTGCAGTAACAGTTCCAACCAACGCTATTCCTAAGTCCTAGCTGCTTACAAGAACGTATGATATTTGCGGGGATTTTATCAAGATTCCCATCGCGCCCGCAATATGGTGGTAAACACCGCAAACTGCAGGGAACCGAAATTGCTTCACTCTTTCATTGGATCGGGCAGTGTGCGCGACACGTCTGTAAGGCTGGAACACACTGGAGAAATACCCTGAAATATATAAATAGTTCAACTGGATTAACTACTTATAGCCAAATTGTGCATAGTTAGTAACCAAAATGTATGCTAATTTTACACAACTTACATATTTTTAACCGACTTCAAAAAAAAGGAAGGGGTTTCTCAGTTTGGTTGTATGTTTTTTTTTTTTAATGTTTGTTACCTCATAACTCCGTCATTTATTAGTCGATTTGGAAAATTATTTTTTTAGGTTCATAAATAGACATTTCAAGGTTGGTCCCATAAAATTTTGGTGAAGATCGGATAACGAGATCCATGAGGAATCGAAGGAATTCCTGAAATTTTATAGGCACTCATAATATTTTTCATATATTTTCTAAAACTATTTAAGTATTTGCATATGGTAGTCATCATCTTTCAATGCTGAACTGATGATGGAAGGTACAACTCCTTAACGGTTAGGAGTTAGGAGATAATTCAAACGAGATGCATGCCTTCAAGACCTCCCTAATCACCCCGCCATAAGTATTTTATATGAATCAATAAAAAGCGAAAAAAAAAAAATTTTACAAAAAAAAAGAACCGACTTCAGTAAAACTAAAAAGCCAAAAATAACCCGTTCAAGTACAGATTACATTTGACTCACCCTTTGAAGTCGGTGCCAAACCTCACGTAAACTTTAATATACATATAAATATAATAACTGAGTGGTTTGGGATCGATTTCAAAGGGTGAGTTCTCTTTCATTGGATCGGGCAGTGTGCGCGACACTTCTGTAAGGCTGGAACACACTGGAGAAATACACTGAAAAATATAAATCGCTCAACTGGATTAACTACTTATAGCCAAATTGTGCATAGATAGTAACCAAAATGTATGCAAATTTTACACAACTTACATATTTTGGTTACTCGTAGCCCTCAGTTTGTCAATCCTACGATTTATATGTAGCAGCTAATATTTGGGCTAATTAATCTTTTTTATTTCAGTGTACATCACCAATGGACTTAAAAAAACGTAATTTTTATTTTTGTATATTCGTTAATTTCCATAAGGGATATATAAAACATACAATTTAGTGGCATTGGCAATTAATCAATAAGTTAGAGCAAGTATTATTTAAACAGGATATAGTCACAAGAATTCACAATATGTTTCATGATTCGATAAACTGCCACCTAATTGTACATACTTGAATTCTTGCAAATAAATGATTTTCATTCATTCATATCGTCGTCTAGTACCCATAACACAAGCCTTCTTGAATTTAATTTGGGACTAAATCGATTTGTGCGAGGTCGGCTACTAAAACAAAGCGCATGTGGGCACGTGGGCACGTGAGGACGCATCTTAGGCGTGGAAATGGAAAGGTAAGTGCAGTTTTATACAATTGCAGCTATTCGGTGTGAGGTTATAGCTTCATATTGCCATCTTAGATTACGTTTCCGTGACTTCTACTGCGTAAAATTTATTTTTAGTAGAAATGTGTTATTTTCAATGAGACCCCACCTATACACTTGAGTCCAGTGCCTATTTTATTTAATGTTAATTATATTTTAGCTTTACTTTCTGTCACTACTACTACTAGTTTATAGTCATTATGTTTTAACTCTGTACGCATTTGAACGTGTCTAACTTTCCTTGATACCCTACTGGGTCCTGTAACACAGGGAATCCTAGCTCAGGGCCCAAAGGCATAAATCATTATGTTGTGTTGTTTAGTTAAACGAAAATATATTTTTTTTTATATGTAATTGGGCGTTTAAAAAAAACAGAATCCCTGTTTCTTCCAAAACTTGACGTTTTTGGGTTCATCCTACTCAGAATCGATAGCATTTTCAATGTGAAGAATAAAAAAAGTGTCTTAAATTTGTGACATTTGAATATGAACTTTTTTAATCTGCACGAGCGTTACGTAGTGGAAACTAATATTCCCATAAAAAAATTCGACACTTTTTTAGGGTTCCGTAGTCGACTAGGAACCCTTATAGTTTCGCCATGCCCGTCCGTCCGTCCGTCCGTCCGCGGCGAAGCTCCGTGATCATTAGTACTAGAAAGCTGAAATTTGGTATGAGTATGTGTATGTATAACGCCGACAGAACGGTAAAATTAAATTTAAAAAAAAAATTTTTTTCGTGTACCTCTGGAACACCTTAAGTGGGGGTGATTTTTTTTTCTTTTCAACACTGGTGTGTGGGGTTTCGTTGAATAGGTCTTGTAAAAATAATAGGGGTCTTTTAACATTATTTTTTGATAGTCAGCAGTTTTGTAAATATTCGCTCCAAAAACAAAAAAAAATAGTGTCCCCCCCTTTAACTTTTCAACCACATGTCAAAAAAAAACTAAAAAAAATTCATGTTAATGAGGCCTTATAAGTACTTTCAATGAAAACTATATTGAACAAAATCGGTGATTACAGTTTCTAAGGCGTTTACGACCTTTTAATAGAGCTTAAAATCTTTCTTAACTTAAACCTCGGGCTTAAAACAGCAGTTTATTGTGAAGGATGAACAACTACGGAACCCTACACTGAGCGTGGCCCGACATGCTCTTGGCCGGTTTTTTATCCTTGACATTGAAAAAGCTATTGATTCTGAGTAATATGAACCCAAACACGTCAAGTTATGGAAGAAACAGGGACCCGGTTTTTTTTTTATTCAAATATTATATCATTATCTTTTATTCTGAGATCTTACCACTAAATCTCTAATCTCTAGTTTCTTTCAAAACTCAACTGAAAGAACATTATCTATCCCTTTCATAATTCGTATTTTATTCAAATGGTCCTATTACCTGTTGGCTGAATGTATGTATGTATTTATGTATTTATTGTTTATTATATTTATGTATTTATTTGTTTTTTATGTATATATTATTATTTTCCGATTTTTGCACCGCCTAATAACAAAATCTTATTTTTTTCAAGTTCTCCTCTACCCAAAGGTTGTCTGGAAGAGATCGCTCTTTAGCGATAAGACCGCCTGTTGTTTACCTCTAATTGTAATTTCTTGCATTGTATTTCTCCTGTATATTTTATGAGGTGTGCAATAAAGAGTACTTGTATTGTATTGTATTGTACCACTACTTATATAAATTTTACCGCTAAGTACCTACTATTTGATTACCCTAATGATAGTCAAATTAGCACCAACCGAAAGGTATTTTTCTACTTTTATTAATGTTATTTATTTATTTAAGGAACGTTTACATTTTTCTCATTGCTAAAACAGTATCCCAAGATACCAGTGGCCGGTTTGACTGTGGGATCTCTTTAGGGGAATCTCTATTTTAGATACATTTAAGTATGTTTCTTCATATGCGTTATTCGCCCTTTACCGCAATGACATTTTCCTTTTTATCGATACTGCTTTATTTAGATAGGCGTTAAATTCTAAACGGTGACATTGTTACAACAAAACATTTAATTACTACATTTCTAACGTGATGTTTTGTTTATGGTCTCTAAAGGACTGAGAACACTCTCTTCGACAATCCCTTCCAGACCATGAACGTAACATCATGTTCCAAACGTCGAGGTATAAAATGTCAACTTGTTCATGTCACTAAATAGAGCTAGAATAACAAAAATATATATATAATTCCAATATAATGCAATAAAGGCTATATGTATATTAATAAGTTCCATCGAATTAGCCGGGACTGATGTATCTACACTGATATGTCTCTCCTTATTACAGTGCGTAATCCGTCATCGTGACATTCGTGACAGAATCGGCACCAGTTGCTGACACTTGTCAGGAGCGCTAATGGAGGTCCGTGCCCACCGAATTTGTCAGGATAATATACTTTTTGTCGACGCAGCAACTGTGATATGTCGAAAATAAATTGGCCTGTAACGAATAGGGTTGCCTCGTAATAGTCGCTGTCAAGTGAGGATGTAGGTACTGTCAGTTTGTCAAGGCTGTGATATTAATTGTGTAACAAATAGCATCCCTATGGTGTTGTGGTCGTATTTTGCATATACAAACGCTATTTTCAGTCTGACGATATATGTTGGAACTGCGGAATTAGTTACAATACAATACAATGCAACAATACTTTAATGAACACCAACGAGAAAAATATTACGTGAGAAATCTTAAATTTAACAATGGTAAACAATAGGCGATCTTATCGCTAAAGACCAATCTCTTCCAGACAACCTGTGGTGTGTTGTTAGCTTTTCCTTTCGCAAAAACCTAGTAACATACTATTCAGTTATTTATGGTTACCTACTAAGTAAAGAATAACTAAGTAAAATCTTAGAATAATCCAGTGTACATAATAAATAAATTTATTTATTTATATATTAGGAGAACCAACAGCTACAAATAATACATTGGTCTCATAAATAGTTAACGGAAAACCAATTACAGGCTCCCACCCGGTAGTGTAATTTTATACAAGATAAGGTGGTCGCATATTGCACAACATTGCAACTATCTGTGATTGCGAACGTCAAACTAAGTAAACTAAAACTAATATTTAATCAATTTTCCAAACAATTGTGTATCGATTGAAGAAGATTATTCTTTCTGATTTCTTCTAAGTCCTCATTGCAGGATAATTGTATTGCGAACTAGGTAAAACATGTAAATTATTTCCCTGGATGTATAGCAGAATTACACGAATGAAACCAATTCGCTGGTAACATTCTGAAATTAACGTTTCTTTTACATTCCACATTCAAACCTCTAATTCAAGTAACCCAAATACCAAATCACGCCGTTTTCAACCGGCCAATCGGAGCGTTTTTGCGACACCGACCCACCAATCAGCGCTAACGACGCTCAATGCAGTGCTGATTCCAAATTTGAAACGTAGAAATACTGCAAGATCGTTAGGAAGTGCAGGCAGAGCACTGTAATTTGTACAGACATCGCGTGTCGAAGTTCTTACAACCAAAACGCCATAAATCCAATTGGAACATGGACTACATGTGACTTTTTTCTTTTAGATGATGATGAATGTAGCGAAATTAGAATGTTGCCAGTCGCGTGAGGATTACCGTCTTTAGCTGGCAACACTAGTGCGAATTAACTAACAAGATAAGGCTAAATGTTCATGAAATTGCAGGTCCTATCTGCCCTTTGAATGAAGACTTCTTGGTTCTAAATTTCTATGTGGGATTGTAATTTGTGGACTGAGTTGCGTGCTGATTGCGATGAACAAGAACGTCCATTCCATTGGTAGGTTTTATACGACGACGTAATTTTATTGTTTGAGATTCGTTTCTAAACTCGGTTAATCGAATTTGAGCTCTCATCTGCAAAAATGAGCACGCAATACATCCAATACATAATGTCTCTTAAAATACATAGTATGTTTTTTTAATTGTAGGTACTAAGTTCACAGGAGAATTGACAAGAATAAGAATTTTCCATAGAAAGGTTTGAGCGAGAGAAATAAAGGATACATTTTTGTCGAAATAAATGTTAAAATACGAAGTGCGAACTAAGTATATTTGTGGTTTGTTTACCCGTATAAATGAGTACAATCGACTACAAAAATAACAAAGTATAGCAGGATGTAAACTCATCTCATAACGGGAATAAAGCTTTAACAGTTCAATAATCAACATCTATAAAGATACGCTACATTCTAATGACCCTAAAACAAAACACCCATTTGATTAATTACTCTCAAACCCACTCGATTAATCCCGCGATGCAAATGACGCGTCACGCTGCGCGCGCGCTGTCACGCCCGCGTCACGCGCGTGTCGCGAGCGTCACGGGTGCGTCACGCCGCGCCGCGCCCGCAACCGCGTGATCAATCACGACAAGTTTGTTTACGAAGGTGTTTGAGGCTGTTTTGCGAAGCAAGACGATTTGTTGGCGATATCGGGAGAAGTTGGGAGTTTGATGGTTTTGATTGATTGCATGTATACAAGTACATACTTATCTTTAGAGCTTTAGATGATATATTTTTTCTCTATTTTTTTTTTTCTACTTATATTTTGTGTGTGTTTCGCGAATAGATTTTACTTGATTGATCACTTTAAAGTTTACAGAAGTACATGCTTTGGCCCTAAACCTATAGTAACGAAGGATTTTTGAGCCTGAGACTGACAGAGAGGGACTGATGGCTAGTCTTAAGCAGGAATCAGGACAGTGAAGCCTCGAGAAAATCGTATAGTACTTCACAAACCATGCCGTCAAGTTAAACCATCGTGAAACGAGACCACCTAACAAACCATCGCTCAGTGATATCTTCAGTTTAGAAAGGACGCAACAGACGATCATGCATGTCATACTATGATAAACCGTTTTGTAGTTGGACATGTCCTGTCCTATCCTTTCTAGGTTACGAAAATGACATTACGTCTTACAATTTTGTGCTGAGTTAAGACCTTTTTGTTTACTACTGGTAACTGACGCGACTTTGCCACATCATTACCGTGCTGGGATTTGGGAACCTGGGCATTGTGCTTTACGGTGAATGAGATAGGACCGAACAGAATAGGAAATATGCATTGTATGACGACGTGGTTGGCGCAGTGGTAGAACAGCTGCCTACTGAGCCGGCGGTCCTGGGTTCGAAGCCCGGCAAGGGCAAATATTTGTGTGATGAACTCGAATGTTTGTGCCTGGGTCATGGATGTTCTACAGACAGACAGCGGAATGTAGTGATGTGCCGAAACTTCAATCTCGTCACAACGACACGACACAAGAATCACAGTAATCACCTTCACAAGAAACCTTAATTCAATTACAGAATCCCGGCTGTCAGGAAAACCCGGAGAGTCCAGTTGATGCTTTATTCGGCATTGTTCTTGCGATATTACGACGATCTCGCTAAAGACTCCGAATACCACTGCTGGTATGAAGAGGACGACACGACGCAAACATCACAGTAATCAGACCACAATAAACGACGTCGCTTGACGACGCGGTGAGCGCAGTGGTAGTGTAGCTGCGCTCACCTGCCTACTGAGTCGGCGATCCTGGTCTAGAATCCTGGCAGGGAAAAATATTTGTAAGACGAACCCAATTACCTACATCTGACCCTACAGTCTTAAAAGTAGGTACTATTTATTGCATAGCTCATAAAACATACAGGAGAAAGAAGCATAAAGATAAATACAATGCAAGAAGTAATTAGAGGTAAACAACAGGTCTTATCGCTAAAGAGCGGTCTCTGCCAGACAACCTTTGGATAGCAGAATACTTGAAAATGTATATACCTAGTCTCATTATTGGAGCAACATTCTACGATATATGTAAAGACAAATGATGTAGGTACGACGTTACAAAATCGTTTAAGTTCACATATGACAATGTCGAATAACAATCCTGCAGGCAGTTAGTGAATTAGCCAATGCCGCCGAATCAGAAGGTCGTATGTATTTTGACAGATTATAAATATAAGCCATTTTAGAACCGGAAAGCCGACCAATTATCGCCTGTCGAAGACATGTGTCTGGAAGGATATTAATGCTTGTTCAGTACATTCTTGACACGGGATGGTGACAGGAGAAATATGGAAAAATGTTCTGGATGTTAGGAAAATCCTTCTAAGAATTTCGGAATTGAGAAATAGTAATTATCAGGTATGCTTAATAAGCAGCTGTGATTACCAGTGTTCGGATTAGGGTGGGACTTCGTAACATAATTGAAACACATTTTCATGATTTTTTCTATAATTTTTAGACCTGAGGTTGAAAAGTTAGAGGGCTCGTCTCGTTCTACCGCTCGCCGCGCCGCTGGTCGCGCAAAGTCGTATCTCCGTAAGGTTTCTAAAGTTACCAAGAGACTGTACAAAACCTCTTAGACCGGTCCATTAGCGCCATCTGGCGGCGCCATGATTAATAACCGATCAGGCTCGTTGTTTCGCAGTTATGGTAATTAATTATTTGGATACATTTATCATAAAGGGCGGTTTTTATAGCGGTTAAAAGGCGTGTCTAATGTTGGGTAGGAAAATGTTTGCGAAATTAAAATGGAATTTGAATTTATGAGCAAAATTTTCGATCAAAAATATGTCAGTATGCCTCTATTGTTAACCTTTTTTGAGCGCTGCTTAGCAACTGAGACGCTGAACGGTAAAAGGTTAACGGCGCATAAAGGCGTGTTTTTATATCTAATTGATATTTAGCAGGTAATTGATACTAATTTGTATAAGAGACACGATTTCTATACTTCGTCGTTTTAGTATAAATATCAAGATTAATATGTCCTCTTTACTAAAAACATAGATTTCTGTACCTAATCCTCATACTTTTGGCACAATATAATTAAAAAAAAAATTGGGCAAGTGCGAGTCCGACTCGGGCATGAAGGGTTCCGTACCATAATGTTAGGTACAAGGTTGTTGTATGGGAGCCCCCCTTAAATATTTATTTTATTTTTAGTATTTGTTGTTATAGCGGCAATAGAAATACATCATCTGTGAAAATTTCAACTGTCTAGCTATCACCGTTCTTGATATACAGCCTGGTGACAGACGGACGGACGGACGGACAGCGAAGTCTCAGTAATAGGGTCCCGTTTTTACCCTTTGGGTACGGAACCCTAAAAAACACTGCTCATCTCGTGCTGTAAGACCCGTTCAGTCTTAGGTACCTACCCCAACGCACCTTAGAGTCCATAGTAGAGTCTATCCACCTTCACTTGTGTTGCCGAGTAAATAATCCTAAAATTGACGTGATGTCCTCCACAATATTATGTCATATTGTACAGTCGCCATCAGATCAGATACAACGCAGCATATAAGGCGTTCATAAATATCTGAACATGACTCTTATTGACTGGGCGTTACAGTAGGTACTATCGGCAGCAAAAGTGCATACCCCTTTTTAAACGCGAATGCTTTGAAGCCAGTCAAGACGGTTGAGCTATGTCACGTACTTCATTAGTTTAATAAGATCCCACTAGATGGCACTGATAAAAACCAAATATAAAATAAAATATGTTTTCTCCCGCAAATCCAATATTTAACTGACATGATATTATTATTATGGTCGTTCTTTCTTGTCCAACATCCAGAAATTATAGAATGCTATACTTCGGCCATTTATGTTATTTTGTAAGGATGAATAAATACAAATCATATTTTAATCTACCAACGAAGATTCACACAACATCCAAAAACATTGTATTTCTTCATAATTATTGCGAAGATTTGAACATGGACCCTCCGACATCGAGACAGATGTATTCAACCTCCAAGCCAGCGAGACTTAATGAAAGCTGACGAAATTCATTACCATACTCAGAATAACTTTAGTTTACAAGAAAAACAAGAATTTTGTTTAGTACTAATACTTTTTTAATGTAAATAACAATTTGTAATAGCAAAGGAAAAGCTTAAATAAAGCCTTAAAGTAAAAATTAAAAACTAAGACTTAAAATAAACAATAGATAAAGAAATCTTATCTATTTTTTAGTGTTATCAAAAAATAATTGCAATTTTAAACAAATACAAATTAAATGAATAGTAAGTAAATTCATTTGGTATTCTTGTTGAAATGGGCAACTATTATCTATTGGCATACTTACACTCATAGTTACTTAGAGGGTAGATTTAGAACATCAAATATATACCGTTCCAGTTTTTATTACAAAACAGTTCGTCCGCTAACAGTAGCTAGTTCCGTTGATTTGATTGTCTTTTATTATTGCTTTTTATTACTTATCGAATATTAAAATGAGTTCTCATTGCAATATCGATTTAGTGAAAAGGTCACAGATCATTGCCTTGCATAATGAAGGCAAAAATATGGCAGAAATTGCCAGAGAAACCGGTGTAAATGTAAGTAGTTGTTTTAAGGTTCGAAGTATATTTTTATATATAATACAAACATAATAATTATATTTGAACGATATCTGTTTTATATTTTATCAATTATTATAATATATTCCTAAATTTTGTTGCAGAAAAAAACGGTAGCTTTATGGGTGCGGAGATTCGGAGAAGAAGGGTCATTATTGCACCGCCAAAGAAGTGGTCGACCACGGCTGATTGATGCACAGCAGCGTGAAATGGTAGTACGGGAGTATGAAGCAAACGGCTTTCAACCAATAAGACATTACGCCCGTTTATGTGACTCAAGTGTGGATACTATTCGTCGTGTCCTTCATAGTGAAGGATTGCATCATCGTAGGCATGCAGTCAAACCTTTGCTAACCCCACATCACAAAGAAGAGAGATTAAAGTTCGCCCGGGAGCACTTAAATGATGATTGGAGCAATGTCATCTTTACCGATGAAAAAACATTTAAATCGAGTCAACATGGACGTCTAAGCTTATGGCGTCGCGACAACACTCGGTATGACGCTGACCACGTAGTGCCTAATATGGAATCAGGTCGTATAACTGTGAACATGTGGGGTTGGATGAGTGCGGCTGATCCGGGAGAATTGGTCCGAGTGCCGAGTAGGGCGAAAAGTGGTGACTATTTAAATGTGCTGGAAGAAATCATGTTACCAACTGTTAGGAATGTCTATCCAGAAGGAGAATTACCACTAATTACGTTTGTTCAAGATAACTGTCCTATACATCGTTCGCAAAATGTGCGTGAGTGGTTTCGCCAGCACAAAGATATAAATGTCGTGTCGTGGCCCGCTAGATCACCTGATTTAAATCCCATAGAAAATTTATGGGGTGTTATCGTTCAACGTTGGGATAACCGAAATGAGCGAACCTCAGAAATATTGGAGACGCACTGTGCTACAATATGGGATAGTATTCGTGGTTCGGGACTGTGTGAACATTTAATAGAATCGATGCCTTCCCGCTTGCAAGCCGTTATAGACAAAAATGGTGGCTATACTAGTTATTAATGCAAAAGATGGCAATTAGCGGAGACCGGGTTACATTAGTAAATAAAACAATATTTTTTTAATTCTGCAACATGCTACATTATTCATTATTGTTTGAAATCGAAAAATACATATATATATATATATTTTTAGTATTTATTATGAACATGAACATGATAATTGCTTCTAATATAACAAAAAGAGTGAAAAACCATGTTTAATATTTTTACACCATTTTGTGATAGGTATTGAGTTTATTACAATATTTTTACATCACGAGAATTTTCTATAGCTAATTGATAAATGACAAGCAAAAGCGTTTAAAACACTAAAATCGAAATATAACTATTTATATAACCCGGTCTCAGTTTTGTCTTTAAAATTGATTCACTAATAAAATAAACAAATGTTGTTTTGATTAAGGTGAAGCTTCAATCCTCTTTCTGATTTCAGAAACGAATAATTAAGCTTTTTACCTTCAACAAAACGTTAAGTAGTGGTATTGTTTTTCCCTTGAATTACATGAAACAAAAAACATGCTGTGTAAGTAATAAAGAAACTATGATTTTTAGTTGTTTTATTATTGTAGATCTATTAGTCCTGTTTAGTTAATTTTATAGTAACAAAAATCGCGCCCGTTCTGGTGGGGTTTTCTGTAAATGTAACTAACATATTATGGACCACTGTCTGAAATAAATTATTTTGACTTTGCGACTATAAACCCCAGTGATTAAAAAGTTTGTTTAACTGTTTAGAGTTTGACATGAGTTTAAGGCTATATTATACAATTAGATTGATCCCTATACCTATGAATTCAGGTCATGTTTTAAATTGTTGATTGTAGAATCCTAACTGATTTAACACTCAATATTTTCATACGAATATCTGCATAAATATCGTGTTATGTTTTTATATTAAAAATGATGATGTAACATAACATTTTGATTTCCACATTTGTATTATTCCAATTGTAGTGTTCCAAACATCTTAAGCACAAACATAAATTACCTAGGTATATGTTTAATTTGAGAGCCTATGTTTTCTTTTTGATAAAAACCTCATAACCATGAAATTGGTAGGTATTATTTGGTTTGAAAGCTTTATACAAATAAATGACACGAATTAGTGTCTATTACTCATGTCGTGTCTTTTTTTAAGACAAGAGTAATGATAAACATGACTTACTCTTACGATAACCCCGCATATTGCCTAAATAATTAAATTTCCTTTACATTTAATTTTCTGTGATTTAATTGAAGTTTTATTAAATCACACCTCTTGTGTATAAACTACGTAAACTTCATATTCATTCCTGATAATTTTTTGGCATATGTTTATAAAACCGTGAAACCGTGGATAAAAACATTCGTAATTTTATAATTACGAACTTACTTTGTATAAAATGGCGTCAAAAGAATCTGTAACGATGGGTTTCTTTGAAATAACGCGAGCGGTTTTAGAAGGGCAACATAGTTAAACGAACTGGGTTGCCAGTTAAAAAGACGGGTGGACGGACGGTTTCGGTGTAAGCTATTTTCAATTTGATGATAAATGTATATTTTAATTTGTCCGGTTAGATTATTAAATAGTAGAAGATTTTTATTGACTATAAGCCTATTATATTCAATTATGCCATTAAAATCGACAGCTTTGGACACAAAGACGCCATCTAGTTTGTTAACTGCAAACCTTGCCTACAGCCGTCCAAGCCATTATCGCCTCAAGGGGGTCCATGCAATTTTGCAGCCGATAGTACATGTTCAGATATTTATGAACGCCTTATAGGTATGTTGCGATATATCTGATACCGACTGTACCTAAACAGATGTTTATTCATGTACCTACGAGGGTGACACTGAAAGTTTTTAGAACAGGCCACTTGTAAACGATATAATAAAAAAATAAGTTTAGATTTTGAAAATGCATCCCTCTGCGAATATTATGGTGTATGTATTTAATTCGTTTGTCATTTGTTTTACGATTTGGCGGTGTATTGAAAATTGTCTCTTTCACGTCGGCATGAATTTTTGGCGAGAAAATTTTCGTGCAGTGATTTTTTATTATTTTCGATGTCATTAAAGTCAACAAGAAAGTTATGATAGACTTCGATTGGCCTTTCATGATAAAGCCCCATTTCGTGCCACTGTTTATAACGGGTTTAATGAGTTTAACCGTGGTCGCACTAATTTCACCGATGATCTGCGTGAGGGCCGTCCTTCGACTGCGACGATTGAAGACAATATCAGTATTGTACGGCGTGCGATAGAGACTGACAAAAGAATGTCCTATCAGCGGATTCAGATGAGCTTAGGCATTGGTATGAGTCAAGTGCACAAAATCCTCCATGCACATTTAGCAGTCAGGATTCTTTGTGCCCGGTGGATACCTCATAAGTAGGTAGTAATTGTATGGGCTGAATCAACTCGATCGCTTCGCGATCTCGTTGATTCAGCCCATACAATTACCTGCAGCGACAACCTTTCTGGTCTACTAAATAAGCAGTGTTCCATCAAGGAGGAAAACTAAAAGATAGGTAACAAGTCTACATAATCGTAATCTATTCTGACTATCCGAGCTGTTATATTTAATCCAGTAAAGTATTTCATTCGCAATTTCCAACCGATGTGTTTAGCACCTAAGCAAATTACGTGATTTATCAGCATTGACAGATATTTGAAACCACATATCGAATCATTTAGCGCTAGCTTGGTAGGTGATGACACTGATGACTCTTTGTACATACAACATTCTCCATTTCATTCACACGTAACAAAAATCAAACGACGGTTGAAATAGTGTATCTATTCTTTATTTAAAAAATATCATTTGTTATACACCACTTTTTTAAGCAAGTTACATTTTTAAAGGCGCATATCTTGCTATGGTAAATACAGCTTTGAATTTCCAACGATGTTGCATAATTGTTATACAAGGTTTGTAAATTAGGACAATTTTGCTCTTCCAAATTATGGATATTATCGTTTTCTAGTATTTCTTTCAACCACTTCACCTTTTCAGCACCTTTAGCATATATTTTTTTATTTTTCATGTATCGTAATATCAAACACTTAAAATTAAAATAAGGCACAAAGCCTTCGTTCCATAAAATTCCGATGTTTCTTTCTATCCACGCCACATGTGAACGTTCCATACTTGTTAAGTTATAGAATGGATATGGCGGTTTTATCAACAAAACAAGAATGCGATTTTCGCACAAAATTGCTATTTCTTTAGGTATAAATTTGTTGTCTTTACTTTTAAAACCTTGAACATCCACGATGGCGGCATTCATGATAGTTTTCGAACTATGTTACTGAGTGGTTTATATTCAAAGAGGCAGTCGTTGAGGATCAAACAGTAGGCAGCGGTATTTTCTGGAACGTCTTCTGATGACTCAATTTCTAAACGCACGTCAACTGGCCCAGTTTTGATTGAATCGTTTTGTCTTGAACAGTCGATAACAAAAACTGGAGCAATTTTGGAGAATGTATGCAAATCTAACAGCGGTTCAATACAAGCGTTGTAATACGACTGCCGAAAATTAGCATACATCTCATATAATATACTATATTTTCCTTCATCAAACTTTAAATTAAGATTGTCATATGGAAAGTATTGCGAATTTAAAAACAATTTGACATTTGTTATGTTACAGTGATCGAATGAAGCTGAACTTCTTGTCGTATTGAATTTTCTATCCGTTTGTAATCCTAATATAACAAACCTCGGTTTCTCTAACTGAGAAGCAGTTTTAATAGACCAAGAATGTTTTGTTGTTTTAGGCAATAATGGATATTCATATAAATCCCAATTTCTGAAGGCAAGCTGTACTGGTCGGTCTTTTTCTAAATGTTTTAGTAGTACAAGTCGTTCGCGATCAGAAACTCTAATATGCGGCACACGCCACTGAATTTTTGTTATGTCTATACAAATATTTTCATTTTTCTCAGCTATCACAGTATTTGAAACAGAACTGCTTCTTTGTAATATAAGCTCATGTCTACAATTGATGAGTATTTTATTATAATCTTCAGCAAATCCTAATATTTTATTTAAGGGTATTATAGCCGTAAAATGGGTATCACTTGCTTTGGCTCCATCTAAATTCCAACCCCATAAAGCAGCATTTTTACTTTCTCCTTCATTCATTGAAATATAAGATTTCATTGTTGTTGTGATTCCAGCATTTTTAATGTTATCGATTGCAACCCCATTCAGTTCGTACCTGATATTTTGAAACAAAAATAATATTGGATTGTTTATAAATTTCACTTTTTTCGTTGTTATTTTCCCTGCTGCGTCTGTGGTAGATATACTTGCGCATCCCTCGATGTAAATGGAGCTAGCTGATGGTAATACATAAACATCTTGCTGGTGTATAGGTATTCTTATTTCATCGTTTACTTTAAAATTGTTATTGTAAGGGTTATAGCTATGAATTTCATAGCTTTCGATGGAATTGTCATGATGTGGTAAATCTGCGATTTGTAACATCTTATATTTTAAATCCAAGTGAACGTAAAAAAATCTTATTATTTTTTGTAATCTTCTTTGTTGCTTTTACACGTCTTCTATCTTTCAATGTTGCGGATGTAATATTAGGAGTTTTACTATGTTCGGAGTTTTTATTGAAGATAATCATTTTTAGTTTCTGGTATTTTAAATTTCGTAGATTTCAACGAAACAATTTTCAACGCGTTTGGTGATGTAATGTGCGATTCTGCAACACACCATTCTATATATTGTTGATAAGTATGACGTCATATGCAATTAATTTCTTCTTTCCCAAAATGAGGCAAGGAACTTTAAACATAAGTGACCACAGTTATATAAATTGTTTCCTTGTAAATTATCATAGTTGTAGTGAATTTTTTCTCCCATGTATTTGACAAACTCTTGTGGTGGTTTTAAATTGCCATAGCTATCAAAGTATTCAACATAATTATTTATTTTTCCATAGGCTACCCAATGAGTACCAGAATTTGTAGAGGAATCTAAATTGATAACCCCGCATTCCAGAGGTAATGGAAATTCTGGTAATTCATCTCTCATAAAAACACCGCGAAAAAATGGTATGTTTTTAGAATGTTTTGTGATATCAATATTAGTTAACGCTCTTTTGGGTAGCCGAGTAATTAGTTTTTTTTATTTGTCACATAAATTCCTAGCCCGTTTTTGTATGGCTTAAGATGTAATCCTTTCCCAATACACAATGCTTCCATATTCGTATTATGTTTTTTGAATTCCTCCAAATTTTTTTTAGCTAACTTATAGTCATTGACGGCTTTCGTGATTCCGGCGATACCTCCTGCTAAACTACCGGCGGCAGACAACCCAGCAAATATGGGTATTAAAGGCAGAAATCCTCCGCTTTTAGGCACCGGAATTACTCTTGGCAATTTTATAGGTAAATCGTCAGACGCCATTTCATGAGCAGCTGCATACGCTAGTTCCGCTAAAACTTTTTTGCACTTAGGCTTTAATTTTCTAATACGCTTTTTTGTGTGTGAAACAATATTATTAAATGTTTTTCTGAATCCAGAACCAGTTTTAACCTTTGAAGTTGGTGATATATATTTTTTTTTCATATTTAAATTACTAATATTATTCTTATCTTTATTCATGATTGTTTTCATTTAAATAAACTGTGAGCGTAATGTTTATAGCACGGCGTTTCGCAAACAAATGAGTACATTGTAAAAACAATAAATGTTTAAATAGGTACTGTCACCTTTCCTATAACCGATTTGTCTTTTCTATCCAGCTGTTTTCGTTTGAAGGCAGCCCTAACCACTTTACGTATACCTTGTTTCTTTTTCTTCGCAAAACTTTTTCAACAAGGTATACCTCAGGGTGTAAAGTCTTTTGAATTTCGTGTACATAAAATGCTCCTAAAATTGGTCTAGACCTTGCGTCTTCCAATAAGTAAGTTGTTGGGCAAGTATTTTGAACCTTTATTATCTTAAATATTTCTGTAGACCAATTAGGCGTATATCCTTTTTCGAAGCAACCTTTATATTTGCTTATTCTCACGAAATCCCCCACTCGAAAGCTTTTGCGCTTCGATATTTTCTTCGCATGTTTTATTTGCGCATTAGTATATCTTAGCGATACTTTTTCTTTATTATTTTGATTAATTGTAGCTGGAGGCGCTCCTATAGTTCTATGGAACGCATGATTGTACTCATGCATTTTACAGTCGAGTGTTCCATTGATCCATTTATAATTTCCTTTTAAATTAAATTCTTTATATAGTTTATTTTTTAGTGTTCTAATAAAGCGTTCAACAATAGAGGCTTTTTTGTTAGAATACGTAGAATAGTGGTTGATATTATATTTTTCGACAATTTTAAAAAAATCAGTATTGTAAAACTCCTTACCCATATCTGTCTGTAAATTTTTTGGTAATCGGCCTTTTGCTAAAAATGTTTTAAATGTTTTTGACAAAATCTCTTTCGTCTTTTGTTTTAAAGGAAATGCCCAAGCATATTTTGAGAAACAATCTATAATTACGAATATATATTTGTAACCTGAATTTACATTTGATAATGCTTGCATATCAATCAAATCAGCCTGCCAAAGGTCATCTATGTCTCTTAATATAACTGTTCTTCGTGGGAAGTTCACTCTTACGTTTTTATGAATTTCATTTACTACGCCGGCTTTGCTCATAGTGCTTGTTGAATTTTCCTTCTAGTTCTTTAAGTTCAATATTTTTTTCTATTTTTTTTATACGTGCTGATAAAGCCTCAATTACTTTATAAAGATTCGCTAACTTATTTACGGTAGTTCTTATTTGCGTATTAATATATTTTGGAATATTAACGCTATCGGATAATTCAACTTCATTTATAGTTTTATTCTCTTTTATTTCATTAGAGTGTTTTTTAATTTCACGCACATTCATGTTTGACGTTCTTTTGATTACTGAATGTAATGATGATAACATTGAAGTATTTATTTACACACAAACCCTCTAGGCAATCCAATTGCTACTTTCTATTAGCACAATTTTATTATTTTATAATACCAGATTCTTTTAATTCTTCAATAATAGACAGGATTTCATTGTCATGATTGCTGTTGCCAGCGCTTTTTGATGCGATTAATAATTTTAGTCTCTCTATTAATTCATTTGGATCATCCCAATAAATATAGTCCGTTGCTTTCTTATATTTTTTTAATTTAGGCAAAGAACCGCCAATTTTAAGATCAGGCAATTTTTCGGGAAAATCCTGCTTAGCCTCCGTGAATAAAGGTTTAACGATCTGGCTGTATTTTAATCCTTTGTCTCCTTTCAACTGTCCGTTGGGATGGAAATCTCGCCTGTGGGCGCTGGTAATAATAAGCAAGTTTTTGTAAATAATCTTGTCTTTTTCGGTTACTATCTCAAGATCAGGCTTATTTCGAATTAAAAGTTCTTTTAAACCTCTAGTCATTTCGTAATTTCGGTTATTGATTGTAAGCATATATTGTTTTTCTTTCGAATCTTTATTTTTTAAGGATAAAGTGACAGCAGAATTTCCCATCATGAGTTTCTTATTTTCACTACGAATACCAAACGGAACATTAATGTTATCATAAATGTCTAGCACATCTTCTTTCTTAAGAGATATTAATGTGTCATTAACATTATTTTTAGAATTTTTGACATCATTGTCAAAATCGTAATACTCTGAATGCTTGCTTGAATCAGTTTCAAGGTGGTCTTTGAATTTTTCATCGTAATACTCTGAATGCTTGCTTGAATCAGTTTCAAGGCGATCTTTGAATTTTTCATATCCTGCGGATAAGTCATCGTCCATAGGCGTTTCGCAATCGTTTTTTAAATTTGTTATATATAAACTGGGGTTTTTTTCATCATTTGCTTTTCCCAATGTCTCCAGAGAATCCGTAATAGGCTTGAATACTTTCTTTAATTTTACGTTAGCAGCATCTTCTTCATCCTGCATCATTCTAATTTTCTTTTTTATGCAATTTGCGGATGTTATCAATTGTTTCTTTAGATCGGCCTCCATTTTTTGGTAACTTCAAATTATTGTGTGTTATATTCGGCCGCAGAAGTTAAAGTGAGTACTTTTCCAAATGAAACTAGTATATGTACTAAATTCAAAAATAAATAAATGTATCAAAACCTAGTCTGTATCTTCCTTTATCAATTGCGCAATCTTTATTTAGTAATAAAAAGTTAAATTGATTTTTCCATATAGTACAACAAAGGTCTTTAAATTTTTGCCAATCTATGTCTGTGTTTATGTGCTCATTGTATATATGTTTTAAATTGGTATCATCTTGCTTAAAAATAATCAGAAGATTGGCATTGTCTCTTAGTAATTGTTTTGGTACTTTGGAATAAGTTTGGGATAAATAAAAACAGTCTATTTGCCTATGTCTTCCCATAGCAAAATAATTTCTAATATTAATCTGATTTTCACACGCTACATCATCAAAAATCATGACGGAGTTTGTTAAAGCATCATTGGGATGAATGACTTCTTTACTTTCATTAAATAAATAAAAATTCGATCCTGGTATATTTTGCATAACTTGTTTCAAGAAGAGATATTTTGGTTGGAAAGCCGTCTTTGAGTACAAATAAATGTGTTTAAACTTTAATCCATTTTCATGTAACAATAAATTCAGCATAACGTTAGTTTTACCGCAGTTAGAAGGGCCGCATATTATGCAGCGAATTGTATTAGGTAATAGAGCGCTATGCTTTACTATTAGTGCATTTTTTTCCACATTTATAGTATTCACCTCTAATGTTTCAGCTTGCTTAACAAACCTCATGATGAAGTATGAGGTGAATCAAAATATTACAAGTCCTTATATACCTAGTACCTAATTATGTTATTTGATGATGTAATATATTAAGACCGCGACGTAGGTATTATATATCACCAAGTCAGCTGACACGTTTATGGGTAAATGACATTTCGTGTTTAAAATTAATACTAAGATGCTGCCATTTCTGCAGTGGTCGTCGAAGAAATTACTCGTGATTCAGAAATTTCTCATAATTCAAGTGAGTTCATTTACGAATGTATTGTTAAAATATATTGTTCATCTGCATTTGTATGTCCAAAAGGTATCTATTGTTATATGGCCGAATATTTTATTATATTTAAAATTCCAATTATCTCATTGCAGAAAATGTCACACCTGCTAAACTTTGACTCCCAAGAAAACAGCGAAAGCGTCGATATTGATAGCCGTCTCGTTGATGACTTATTTTATAATACTCAAGACATAGAAGATCTATGCAGAGTCCAGCATCAGAAAACCAAACTGCCTGATGAGACGAAATGCCGCTTTTTGAAGAATAAACCGAAAAAGAAAACAATTAAAAAGTCGCAAGCCGAAAATTCACACAATTTATCTTATGTATCTAAAAAAGGAAAAGAAAAGGCACATCATTTGATTAAAATTAATATTTATGAACTTGTTCCTGGAGTCAAGCGGAGAAATATTGGTGATGATGTTTGTGTAAGCGCACAATATGTGGTTGAGGACAATTATGACGAAATTTTGGACGGCGCAGAAAGCTTAATAAGAAAAATTGTGAAAAAAATAAGTGATTGTGATAGTTTCAAATTGTAAAATAGAACCATGTGAAATATTTTTTTCATTTTGTGAATACATACCTATTCGTATACATTAATTGTGGCTTTTTATTATAAAGTTGTAAACTCTTCCAAAGACCACTACTGGTATTGACCTACCCTATTTACAATAGCAAGATAAAGGGAAATGGTGATCAAACAAAAAAAAAGTTCTAATTCATAATATAATTTATTGAAAAACAAAATAATTAATTAGTGTTACACATTTTTATTATTTAAGTAGGTGCTGTAAAAATATAGTTAACATATAAATCTTATCGACTAATCTTATTATACCATATTGCTATAGTGACCCCAAGGTAAAGTTGAAACTGAGCCTTCTATTAATTGCCTTTTATCATCATTCTTGCTTAACACCAATTTATTCCATTTCTGAGTAAACATTTTATGGTTTTTTGATTTAATAATACACATATTGTCTCGCAATTCCTCGCCATTATACAAGCATCTTTTATATTTCTTCATCTCGAGTTTTTTCGTCACACATTTTTTTACCCCTTTTGCTTTTTTTATAGACGCTGTCTCAGTGTTAATACAGTATAACTTAGCTCGTAATCCGACGAACTCTGATATAACTACACCACCCATTTCATCTTTGAAATAACCAGGAATTTTCATATTTGCTATCGGCATCTTGTAAATATTATTAGCCTCAAAATTACTTGTGTCAAAGTATGGAAGCATTTCTTTCATATCATCATAAAAGTTAGCAGTATTGACTAAATACAAAAGACTATCGGTGTCAGTGTAACACAGGCGAATATTTTGTTGATACCTTGTTTTCATGACAGAGTAATGAAATTGGTACAAGTGCTTTTTAGCTAGCTCTAGTACAGTAAATCCGATAAAAATAGGCATATCTAAAATTAATCTAGATTGTCGCATTTGAATGGCTACAAGGTTTTCCGAGAAAATTGACAAACTTTTGAAATTGGGAGCGCTAATGTATTTTTCCGCACCGCATAGTTTGTTCGTTTTATTTGAAACATCTTTCCAAACATTAACCAACTTAACGTCTACTTGATTTCTTTTGTTTTGAATAGTTTTTCCATAGATGCTATTCACCTGTTTTTTAAAAAAATTTTTTTCAAAGTCGCACTTAGCATTTTGTCTTAATTCTGTATTTAATGTTATGTAAGGCTCCAAAAATTTTGATTGGTTGAAAGCTAAAATGCGATGAATTTTCAATAATTTTAAACCATTATTCAAACATTCTTTTAAATGCTCGTAATGTATGACATATTTATATTTATTATGCAAATTTGCTATCAGTTTACGACTTGTTTTACTTGGAGGTACACAATTCTCTGGCGCAAATGGTAAATCTGAATGATCATCATGTAATTTGGAGGGGTATTCAAGATCTACTTCTAGTATGTATCCCTGAGGATTGTCGCGACTGACACTTTCAACATTAAAATTTTCTATATCCTCATCTTTCAAAAACTCGAAACTATTTGTTGGAAGATTTTGTAACATAGCAAAACCGTATAAATTGACGCAATCTAAGTATATTAAATATGAGCTTGTTTCATTGGCATTGTAATCTGACAAATATTTATTATTTGCCTTAGCATGTCGTAACGAGCACTGAGCAAGACCACCTCGAATGCCCTTTTCTATCATTTGGTACATTTCAACATCAGATATTAAATCCAACTGAATTTTTGTATACAGCAACATCGCGTCCCAGCTCAAAGCCGGACTTGAAACATAATAACACGGGTCTAAATTATAATAAGTTAAACTCATACATCTGAATTTTTCAAAAATATCACACAACAATAACACATCACATTTAAGGTATAAATCAGTATATTCACCCAAATTTTGTATATTAAATTCACTCCACACCGACTTTGCATGTTCGTAGTCATCGTCTGCAATATTTTCACCAGTTAGTTTACTGTAAAAATACTCTCGATCTGGCAGTTCAGTTTCGTTGTATCGATCCCACGAGTCTATGTAGTCATAGCAATAAATTCCTTTTTTGCGAAGTAATTCAAAGTGTAAAGGATTAGTATAAAATTGTTTGAGGTTTTTAAAGTCGTTAGGGTGTAATGTTTTAGCCAATTCTTCTAAACCAGAATTCAAAAAATTAAATGAGTCTATAAATTTCATTTGCGCTGGTTTTTGACCATCTATTGGTATAAATTTAGTAACTGATATGTATTTTTCTTTTGTTTTGGGAATTAAATTTATGCGGCCAATAGTATTCGATAGTTCCGTAATAAATAAATGACAATCATAACCGGAAAAATTATGAAACAGTATAGGTATAAACTCGCAGGATTTTGCGTTTAAATTACAAGAATTGTGGCTAGGGCCTCGATATTTACCGCTAAAATGGTCATGATCAGCTATGATAGGCTCGCCAATTTTAAAAGGATCTCCGCAAATGTGACAAGTCGTGGCATTTTTTAGCGCGTGATTTTCCTCATCAGATAAAGGTAACATTTCACAGTTAACTGATAATAACTGATGCAATTTCTGTACCTACATCTTTGGAAATGGTTTCTACAAATTTCTGGGCACAATTAGGACCGCGATATGATACGTATTCATTTAGTTCTGGTTTAGATTGACAACATATATAGTAAGCAAAGCAAGTCGCTTCATGTACTTGTAGATTTTCAATGTGATTGGACTTACTTTTATCGGAATATTCTAGAAGCAAACTTTCGAAATCTCCATAAATTACGATAGGTATTCTTTGAGTCCTTTCAAAATGACTGAATGCCAAGGTACTGTTAGGTTCAGGTAAAATTGTTTTTACTCTAGCGCAATTATGGGAATAAAGTTTTTGTTCAGTATCAAAATAAATGAAGCACTCCTCACATAAATGAATTTTAGATGTATGTTTAGTCAATTGTCCGCGAACAAGCTTTTCAATACTTTTTATTAAACAGAAATGCGATTTTCCATTTTGTTCAATAAGTAACAAGTTAACGTGTGTCAACTTATGTTTCAATGTCTTATATAGAGGTCCCGTCACAGTATTTTTTTTTCCAAACCATAGACATTAATTGATATATCGGAATTATTTTTTTCAAAAATTTTTAAGTCTTCTAAGGTTGGTGGAAAAGACATGCCTTTAATATTGAGAACATTTCTAAAATGAGGATATGAAGAAACTCTACTTGGATTGCAACTTGCTGGATACATATGCGCAACGACACTCCATAAAAAACAATAATCGTCTTTGTTTTGTATGTTCAAACATGATTTAGTATTGCGAATTTTAGCCGGCAAACTGACATACGTACCCGCCCTTAAAGGGTTGTATTTATTTATATTTATTTCCAAATGACTAATTGAATCAATAGTCCAGCCTGATTCGGAAAGTTCGAACTCTGCGCACTTGGTTATAAGGTTATCCGCATAACTAGAATACAGCGACGAAATATCAGTATTCCGAAAAATTTGGGCGTACTGAGTATTAAACGACTTCATAGCCTTTTCATTATTTTTAGGCTGTGTGTATGAAACAAAGAGTTCAACATTTACTTTCAACGCGATATGTTTTTCTAGCGACATTTTAATTAGTTCAAATACTGACGTTGAAATATTATTTAAGAACTGTTCCGGAGCTAAATGCACATTATTTGCTGTTGACTGTACTCTATAACTTTTAATTCTATTTTTAAATGCAGTAGCTATGACTTGTACATTGTCAAACTTGGTGTTTATCAGACAGTTTGATTTATGAAGGTTGCTCTTTTTATGTGACGTAAAGTTAGAAACATGAACTTTGCACTCGTTACAAAACATGATTTCTTTTAATTACTCTTTTTTATTGGCAATATATGAAGGAAAAAAAAACTACTATTTATTGCGTATTTCTTACGGCGTTATTCAATTAATTAATTATTTCATAATTTCATTATTTCATCATTTCATTATTTCATTATTTCCTTATTTCCTTATTTCCTTATTTCATTTATCGGGTTATATACTGTGAATAAAAACACGTGAAACGAATAATACAATTATTATAATTTTATAGTTAGGGTTACCTACAAAATGATTATATGTGAGAATAATATAGATAGGGCATACTAATAATGTCGAGTATAGTGGTTAGGTAAATTAGGAATCTTAATAGAGTTACTGAGGACTTGGATACATAATCGGTTGAATTTTAGCGAAGTCTTCTTTGCCGACCTGAATCAACTTCGAGACCGCTCTAAACAGCGGTGTATTGGCGTCGGCAGCCACCTTCAATGTGGTAAGAGCGTTTTTCCAGCGCTCTTCCGCCGGCAACCGTTCCGCTTCGCGGCTGTTATAAACGCGGAGTTCGATGAAGTATTCTCCTGTCTTGGTGGGATCCCTTTGAGTCGTAAATCCTGATGCTCCGCGTTGAGTCAAAAAACTTCTCAACATCGCCGCCCGCACCGGCTTTTGGACCTTTTCAGGTTGTGTCTCGTCCTGTGAAAAAAAGAAAGAATTAAAATACATATATTTCTTCAGTAAATTTCAGCACACAAAAAAATGTTGGCGCCTCTTTTTCAGTATTTGATACCTGTGCTAATGCTAAGAAGCACTGCACATCTAGTAGTCAATTATTTCCAATCAAGAACAAACAGAAAAATCCGTCAGTATAATCGAAAATATTGTGCGCCTACAATTGGTAGAAATTGGGATATGACACACATAAACAATAAGATATGCGTTTATTTCGCATGCGAAGTTAATCGCGTGAGATGCTAATATAAATTATTATTAGAGATGAGATAACTGAATGTAATTTAATTGGATATCCCGACAGACAAGAGCTAATAAAGAAAATTTACCAACAGTTGCGAAATAATAATTATGTAGCTACAATGTTCATCATATACAGTCAAACATAGAACCTCCTTCTTTTTAAAACACTTCGGCCGACAATAGCCAACAAGGACGTCATCCATCTGATATCCAACCATAGTCTAGGAAATCGCGTAAATAAATAAATTATAAATCTAGGTGAGCTAGGTACATACCTCAGAATCTAACACCTGCGCAGGACGTTTACGCTTCACTGGCTGCGGCTGAGTAAGCGCGATAACATCGTCTTCGGATTCCGAGCAGCTATCCGGCGCCGACGGCTCCTTCACTTGGGCGGCTGTCGTCGACTTGGCTTTTTTGGGCGCGCGTTTCTTCGCAGGCTTTTTCTCAGGCGCTTTCTTCGATGTCGAAGGCGTTGATTGAACGGAGGACTCCTCAATCGCCCTCGAGGAATCGTCCAGCTCGTCCTCCCAAAATGGATTAAGCGACCAACCAGGCCTAGAAAAAAACGAAATTTGAAACACCGTAGACAAAAAAATACTATAAACTGACCGAGTATTTATTTAACAGATAGCGGCGTAATGTGAAACTACGAGTAAATCTCTGGGTAAGCCAGAACTGATTTTACTTTTTAAGAAAATTGGCGAAAAAATTCAAAATGGGCTTGCCAGCGATTAAGTATTATATAGGTACATACACTTACATGTTTCCTTGTTGTAGGCAAGTTCCGTGTAACTTTTGCTCGGCTGGAGCGAACGAAGAAGGCTTATTTTATTTTTATTAAAAATCACGAACTCTGAAGCGGACTGTGCAGTCGGAGTCCCGGTTTGCGAAAAATAATGTGCGCAAATCGGCGGCTGTCCTTTTTATTACACGATATTATTAAGTCGCGATTACAATGGTAAGTAAGATAATCTTAGATGACAGCACAATTAAAACAAGAAAACAGCTAAACAACTTTAGTCCTTATGCAAGTAATCAATAAATACTTCGACTGTTCTTAGTTATGACTTCATCATAAACACACCTTTACGTTCCATAAAAGAAATGCGTTAGGTGCAAAAGCGCCTTGTAACATGAAAATCGATACGCAAATCTTAAAAGGAAGTAGCATGTACTCTCCACCGACTCATGCGCTGTTATTTAGACTACTGGGCCGAAAAACACATATAATTATTTTATTTGACAATTTGATTTGTTGGGATACCTTATAGATTTGTAATAATGAGCAAATGTTCGTTGCATATTGTAAAGTTGTGTAATTATAAGGGTTATCCAGACCTATGGGCATATGTTTTAACCCTTAAATGCATGAATTTAAAAATACAACATTATAAAATATTATGTTATTTCAAATAAATGTTTCTAGTTTTCAACCAGTAATTCATTTTTATTTATGTAAGCTGCATCTTACACCATGCATTTAAGGGTTAATAATTCAAGAACGAGGCGAACTTGCGCGCGAAGGGTTTCGTTATCACAGAGCAATACTTTTGAATAAAGCATTTCTGGTATGCGGATCCCGCCTAAGTATTTTTTTTATTTAATACATTTTTTTTAAGCAATAATATACAAGCGAAGTATGTACTGCCTGTGATAGACAAACTGGCGGACGGTGGTGCTATATTAATAGGACTCCATTTGTCACCCTTTGGGCGCGGAAACCCAAAAACTGAGATGACTTCAAGATTTACTTGACTCGAATATTGCCATTGGAGCTCAGATTTTCTATCCTTGAATAATCATGCTAACTAGCTAACATGAACTCTCATTCTGAAAATTATCTATAATCGGTAATAACGATTTACGAGTGAAACTACACCGAAAAAAAAGTCGCATTATTTTCTTTTGATATCGTTTCATATATAACGAAGCTAAAAAGTCTTCAATAGAGATTTTTTAGTTTTCTTCAACACACGCATCGTTTAGATCGAGAGTATATAATTCGGATGAAGTATATAAAATCTCTATTGAAGAGTTTATTGGTTTTGTTATGTAATATTCTCTTGGATCAGACATCTTTTTTTTTTCTTTAGTGTAATTTCAGAATTTCAGTTAGTACAGACGACTTTTATTTAATAAACAAGTGTCGGCGGTCGGAGCCCGGCGCATTGGCCGCAGCCATCGGGGCCTCGTATAGAGGCTTGGTTTGCGCTCTATGTGAAGGAACTGCCTGCCGCCTGTGGCCTGCGCATGTATTGTATACAACTATTCCCCCGCATTACGCCTGCTTGCCAACGTCTTATGCTTGTAACGCTCAAGAAGCTTGTCATGCGACAGGGGATTGCGAGCAAATCTGTAGTTTGGGGGCTTTCAGATTCCGTTTCTAAATTAAATCGAGAAAAATAGTGTAAAGCGGCAAAATTATTCAAAATACCTAGTACAATAATTTTCGTTTCATAGTCCAGTTAAATTCACGTCTTGTAATTCGAAAGTTGACACATCTCTGTAACAACATTGATATAAATATCACTATTGACTCGTTTGGCGCATAATAACAACGTTCTAAAATGGTTTGATACGGTCGGGTTCCTATGCGATCTGAAACATGAATCATAGATACAGCCGGTAACGCTGTCGCGCCGCCACAAAAGTAATTGTATGCGCTGCATCAACAAGAGATCGGCTAGCAATCGAGTAAAGTATGAGTACTTACAACCTGCCGTGTCAAATTCGGCACGCTGTTGTCGCTACAGGTAATTGTATGGGCTGAATCAACGAGATCGCGAAGCGATCGAGTTGATTCAGCCCATACAATTACTACCTACTCTCATAATTTGACAGAGTCCCAAAAACTCTCTTGTGTTGATTGGTGCCGTGAAATGGTTCAAAGATTTAACGGAGATGACTCAAATGCTGTTTTCAACATGCTTACGGGTGACGAAAGCTGGATTTACTGTTATGAACCTGAAACTAAAAGGCAGTCTGCTCAGAGGGTATTTCCTTCAGAGGAGTTGCCAGCTAAAGTGAAGAGAGGTCGAAGCGTGGGAAAAAAGATGGTGGCGTCGTTCTTCGGAATGACAGGTCATATCGCAACAATTATTATAGAGGATCAAAACACAGTTACTGCAGACGGGAACACTAACAATTGTTTACCACATGTCTTGGAAAAAGTTCGGGAGAAGCGACCTCGCAGTAGAGTCCTCCTTTACCACGACAACGCCTCGTCACACACCACCAAGCAAACAATCGACTATTTGGCGACGTCAGACGTGGAATTACTGGGTTACCCACCGTATAGCCCCGACCTCGCACCTTGCGATTTTTATTTATTTCCGAAAATAAAATAAAAACTTCTAGGAAAACGTTTTATGGACGCCGAGGAAGCAGTGGCTGCATGTCAAAGGGTAGTCGAAGAGAGCCCTAGGGACGAGTGGGCAAAGCGCTTTTGTCAGTGGTTCCATCGGATACAGCGATGCATTGATGTGAAAGGAAACTATTCCCAAAAGATATAATAACACTAACAACTTGCTAGTTTGTTCAGTTTTTGATTTTCTAAAAACTTTCAGTTTGACCCTCGTAAGTACATAAAACGTACGGTCCTTAATAGGGAATGGATTAAATTTTAAAGAAAACTCTTTCTTTATAAATCTAGTTTAAATAATATTACTGAATAACCCCCTCCCCCCATAGAAGGAAAGGTTGAGGGGAAGCGAGGAAGAAGAAGGCCAAGAACAAATAAAAGAGAAGGTAGATGCCATGTCGTAGGGAATTCAAGGAAGTAGCATCATCAGCTACACCGTTTGACTCTTAAATTTATGATTAATCTGAAAATGCCTCCTCTCAAAAAAACCGTTCGTAAATGAGCGAGTTCTGAATTCTGAAGTACCTACGTCCTCCTTTTTGAAGTCAATTGAAAGGGGTGCGTCCCATGAGATATAACTACATAATATATAATTTCATATTAATAACGTTCACAAGATATAATGAACTTTTGCTATAACATCAAAATCAATATTTTTATTAGGAATAACGGTCAATTAGCATAATACTCATGTTGTAGAATATTTTTTTATATAACACTCAAATACTCTAAATTCAGTTGATATAACATACATAACCTATATCGATCATAGTATATACTTTCTTTTAGTATAATGATTAGAAAACATAATAGCGTATGATATACTAAATAGGTTACAACTACTACCCCTATGCCCCTAAAATGGAACATGGGTCAAAAACCGAAAACTGTAGGTTAGGTTAGGTTTGTTTTATGACCATGGTTAGCGGAGCGAGCAAAGCGAGCGGAGCGTCAAAATGCTTGCTTGCATGGAGGTACCTACATTAAAATTTAACAGCGAACTATTGCATACGACATACGTATGTTCACAATTGATAATGGCTGATGAAATTCTGGCACGTAAGAGTATAACCGTTTGGAAGAACTGTGATAAAATAGAATATGGGTCAAAAACCGAAAACTGTAGGTTAGGTTAGGTTTGTTTTATGGCCATGGATAGCGGAGCGAGCGGAGCGTCAAAATGCTTCCTTACATGGAGGTATATTAAAATTTAACGGCGAACTATTGCATAAGTATGTACACAATTGATGTGCAGACGGTTATTCTATACGAGCATTATGCATTTTGGTGTTAGATGTATTGAGTAATATACATTATAAATCTGAGATATTATGAACGTTATACGTTATGATCGTTATTTACAATGATATTATACTTAACAAAAATAGATATTTTGATGTTATATCCAACGTTCGTTATACACCTTGAACGGTATACAAAACAAGCTTATACAATATGAGCGTATATAATATGAATATTATAGCATAAGTTCTTATATCTTATATTACTTACCCAATTGAAAGATGATAAAATAGACAAACTTGAAGTCGCCAGATAAATTGAATCAGTACCTAAATAAACACACCACAAGTAGGCCAAACCAATTAAAACGATCAAAGCCCCGTAGCTCGCCAAATGCCCATCGATTCACTTCAAAAGACGCTACATTATCCCCACAATCAAAAGAAAAACGCCACAACAACCGTATAACACCACAGACATATGTCCTTCTTCTTTTGTGGATAGCTTAGCGATTTGATTGGTCGGTTGTCACCCGAAATCTACTTAAAAACAAATGTTTATTGAAACAAAGTTGTCGAATGCCCCCCAATGAGATTAAGGGGGATTGTAGAGTAATTAATTTATTGCGGAGTAGGAGGCCACATTCGTTTAATCACTGTTAGTGATTTATACTGCGTTGTGGTGTGAATTTTTGGGGGTATCATCAATCTTGGTGACGGAGAATTTGTCGAGTGAAGCCTGTCTTGAGGCTCGTGTAAATATTTTTTGAAACAAAACACAAAATAATACGAAAATGGTTTAAAACCGAGGAATGTTTGCCTGATCTTGAGGAGATGCATTGAAATACTGAATATTATTTCAAAGATATCTGATATGATCTGGTACATGATGGTCATGTTTTCAGATTTAAGTGCGAGAAGAATTTTAGTTATCTAAAACTGGAAAACAATATTTCTTTACGCTTTTAGGCGAGAAAAGTTTAGTTTCCCAGTTTTAGCAAACTAAAGTGGTAATTAAAGGTATAATATGTAAAAAAAAACATTTGGGGTAAATTAAATATATTTGAAGCGTTTATTGTGTAAAGGTGTTTTGTTCCGGCGTTCCCGCGGTCGGCTACCCAACACCACGGACTTGCGTAACGTAACGTAACCCATCGCAAGAAAAAAGTGACCTTAGTTGTTTCGTGTTTTTAATGTTTAATATGTATGTTAGATTTTAAGGTAGGTATTTATCTATACGCGAAGTTGAGGGGTGACTTCTAGCAAGTAGATAAAGCATGGCAGCATTTTATTCGCATTTTGAAATAGTTTGATTTCGCGACCATCTATTTCGGTAGCAGCTTTGATTAGCTAAATGTTCCCACGTTTAATGGGAGCAGGTAATAAAACGGATTAGAAGCCTGTTTGATGTGAGATTGAATTTACGAGCCTCACTCCAAACAGGCGTATGCGCCTGTCATGGACTAGGACTTAGTCCCTTTTTAGTATCGTTTGGAATTTTGGATGCAATCAGAGCGGACATGCGCGGGGCGGCGCCACGCCAGCGACGGCAGAACGTACCGGGCTCATTTGAATACGTGTGGCCTTTAATGATTTTAATTATCGACGTTGAGGGATGTTGATCAATGCTGTGACTACTTCTAATCAGTGCTGTATAGGCTCTGGCCTAGGGGCCCAGTCCCAGAAGCAGGACTTATAAATTGGCCACGCAGTTGTGCAGCCCGTAATACATGTACCATCATTGGCAGGAGAACGTAAGCAAGTAATGTTGATAATGTTATCCGACGCATTGATTATTTTAAAATAAATGTATTCTTAAGAAATTGCTACACCCTATCAGGGTAACCATGTACACTAACATCTTATGGTTATGGTTATGGTTATGGGCTCCGCTTTCCGCACTTAGCCCGTGTATGTTCGGGCCATTGTGCGTACAGATTTGCCGGCTAATAGTCTAGCCAGCCTAACTCCGTCCAGAAGCGCAGGATTCTCCTGGTGTCTCCACAGGCTTCACGAAGTGACCTCGGTGCTTTGAGGATTTCAGCCCGTTGCTTAGCTACGGCAGTGCATTCCAGGATCACGTGGGTAGCTGTTTCTTCGGCCGACAGGCATCCCCTACACAGGGGGCTATCGGTCATTCCTAGAACATATAAATGCTTGTTAAGTGTGCAGTGTCCAGTGATAGTGCCTACTACTACTCGCAGAGCGGGCCTGCTTAGCGATAACAGGCGCTTTGTCAGGCGTGTGTCTGGGTATGGGACTGCTTCCCGGGACTGCCTGCATGTACTGGTTTCTGCCCATTGATCGGCGTGTTGTGATCGTGTTCTGTGACGAAGCCATGTACGCAGCTGATTAAACGCCAAGGGGAGCATAGGATCTGGGCCAATTGCCAAATCATCGGATCCTCTCCTAGCCAGCTGGTCGGCTGCATCGTTACCCAGAGAGACACTGTGCCCTTTAATCCATTGCATCGTGATCCGATTATTCATGCCGATCGTTTGCAATGCTGAGTGACACTCTAGTATGAGCCCGGATTTGATTGTTTTATTCTCCAGAGCTTGTAAAACTGCAGCGCTGTCGGAAACAATACGTATCTTTTGGTCTTTGATACCTCGCGTAGCAACTGCCTTGGCAGCCTGTGTGATGGCAAGACATTCACATTGGAAGATGGAGCTATATTTTCCTAAGGCTATTGATATGTTTACGTTTATTTCAGGTGAGTATATTCCAGCTCCTGTACCTGTTTGTGTCTTTGACCCATCCGTATATATGCGTATTTCATTTATATCGGATCGATCGTAAGGTTCTTCAATTAGCTCGATTTCGTAGCTCTTATTGAAGTAATGCTGTTTGGGTATCTTGTCGTTGGGAGCAGCTATCATTGGCTCGTGTCTGATAGCCTCCTCAAGTATTTCGGCATGACCCCCGTGTGTTACACCCCAGAGGTTAAGTGACTTCAGTCTGATAGCTGCTGACGCCGCCTCTTGCTGAATGAACAGTTCAAGGGGCGGCAGTCCTAGCAGTATCTCCATTGCCGCTGTGGGTGTTGTTCTCATGCAGCCCGTCGTTGCTACACAAGCAAGTCTTTGAAATTGCTGCAGTTTATGTTTGGCTGTTGTCAGTTTGGTTCTGGGCCACCAAACCACAGCGCCGTAGGTGAAAATAGGTCTTATCACCGCAGTGTAAAGCCACATTGTGATCCTGGGGTGTAAGCCCCAGGTTCTACCAATTAGTCTTTTACACTGCCAGAATACGACGCAGGCTTTGTTCAATTTGTTTTCTAAGTGTTTGTTTCATAGTAATTTGTCATCCAGGATGACGCCCAGATACTTTACCTCTTTGCTGAGAGTCAGAGTTGTGTTTTGGAGTTTTGGCAAGCGACTGATTTTTATGTTTCGCTTCTTAGTGAACAAGACTAGTTCTGTTTTGGCTGGGTTGACTGACAAGCCTTGGTCAGAACACCATAGTTCGACGATTTTGAGTGCCTCTTGCATAAGGTCACAGAGGGTTGCCTCAAACTTTCCTCTCACGAGGATTGCTACATCGTCTGCATAGCCTACAGTATAGAAGCCCGCCTCGTTGAGCTTCCGGATTAATCCGTCCACTACGAGGTTCCACAGGAGTGGTGATATAACTCCACCCTGTGGGCAGCCTCTTGACACGATAGCTCGAGTTGTGCCGTTCACTGTTACCTGTACAGCCCTTTGTCTCAGCATGTTATCAATCCAACCTGCTACGGTCTGATCGACACTAACATCTTTTAACACCTTGTAATTATAACCATGGTATTGCAATAAATAAATAAATAAAAAATAAAAACGTGACTGTATTCTAGGTACATCTCAATCGATCGCATCTCAACCGATTTTCGTGAAATTTTGTGAGCAGGTCCGATAGTTAAACAGATTATAATTTACGATTATCATTTACTTTTAAGGAAGTCTTGAAAATGGTGGTGATATGGGGGTTGAAAACGTAAAAAAAAACATTTAACAACCATTTCTAAACATGTTCGAATCTACATCTAACAGAGTCACTATATGGTACCCATCCACGAGATATAAATATGTTCCTGCTACGTTCGTTACAAAACCCGGTTCTTCCATAAACTTGGCGCATCGCTTTAGTGCATGGAAAGACAGTAAAGTCACAAATTAGTGCAGCCGAGCGAGTAGCTTGTCAAGTAGCAACTTGCAAGCGAGTGCACTCGGGCTAAATTCGTTATAGTTGCGGGGACGCGAAATGGCAATCAGCCTTGCCGATGAGGTGGTTTGAAAGCTTTTAGGGGGCAGTGGGTGAAGCGTAGGTAACACCGAATAATGATGCATCGAGTACCTATAGTCTAGCTAAAGTATATTTGCCCCATCAATTTTAGTTTTTTATCTATAAATCGGTATATAACAACACTGAAGATAGGGCACTAATTAGTCTGGATACTTGTGTATTATTTTTAATATTTAAAATAGTATCAGATTCTAGCAAATTATTTATATAAATAAAATAAAAAAACACAAACATAAAAGTTTGTATGGGTTGAAATAAAGATAAATGCAAGTACATACTAAGATTGTTGGTTACCTACTCTTTGGTTAATATGTATTGCCATACTTAGTTTTTATGTATTTGACAGTTCATTTGCTTGGAAGAGTTATTGTGGTCCGACTGCATCGATTTTATGGACAGCACTGTAAATGTCAATTTCAAGTACCTAATGAACAGCACCATCGTTTTGCAAGAGAACGTGAAGGGCAGGAGAATGAATTTATTCATAAATAGGCCATGCAAATCTGCAGTTCATAGTACAAGAACATAGGTACTATCGGCAGCAAAAGTGCATACCCCTTTTTAAACGCGAATGCTTTGAAGCCAGTCAAGACGGTTGAGCTATGTCACGTACTTCATTAGTTTAATAAGATCCCACTAGATGGCACTGATAAAAACCAAATATAAAATAAAATATGTTTTCTCCCGCAAATCCAATATTTAACTGACATGATATTATTATTATGGTCGTTCTTTCTTGTCCAACATCCAGAAATTATAGAATGCTATACTTCGGCCATTTATGTTATTTTGTAAGGATGAATAAATACAAATCATATTTTAATCTACCAACGAAGATTCACACAACATCCAAAAACATTGTATTTCTTCATAATTATTGCGAAGATTTGAACATGGACCCTCCGACATCGAGACAGATGTATTCAACCTCCAAGCCAGCGAGACTTAATGAAAGCTGACGAAATTCATTACCATACTCAGAATAACTTTAGTTTACAAGAAAAACAAGAATTTTGTTTAGTACTAATACTTTTTTAATGTAAATAACAATTTGTAATAGCAAAGGAAAAGCTTAAATAAAGCCTTAAAGTAAAAATTAAAAACTAAGACTTAAAATAAACAATAGATAAAGAAATCTTATCTATTTTTTAGTGTTATCAAAAAATAATTGCAATTTTAAACAAATACAAATTAAATGAATAGTAAGTAAATTCATTTGGTATTCTTGTTGAAATGGGCAACTATTATCTATTGGCATACTTACACTCATAGTTACTTAGAGGGTAGATTTAGAACATCAAATATATACCGTTCCAGTTTTTATTACAAAACAGTTCGTCCGCTAACAGTAGCTAGTTCCGTTGATTTGATTGTCTTTTATTATTGCTTTTTATTACTTATCGAATATTAAAATGAGTTCTCATTGCAATATCGATTTAGTGAAAAGGTCACAGATCATTGCCTTGCATAATGAAGGCAAAAATATGGCAGAAATTGCCAGAGAAACCGGTGTAAATGTAAGTAGTTGTTTTAAGGTTCGAAGTATATTTTTATATATAATACTTTTAACAATAAATAATACTGAGGACTGTGTAATTTTACAGGATAACCTTAATATTGTAGCAGATTGGTGCACTACAAATCGTATGTTTTTAAACTCTGATAAATGTTACATTATATCCTTTACATCATCAAAACAAAAAATCTTATTTAACTATTCACTTAAAGATTATAAATTAAATCGCACGTCAGTTATCCGTGACCTTGGTGTTCACTTTGATGAAAAATTAACCTTTCATACTCATTATGATAAATTAATTTCTAAGAGCATTAATTAAGCTGATCGGATTCATTTCTCGCTCCACCAGAGATTTCAAAAATATTAATACCTTGAAATATTTATACTACTCCCTAGTTCGAAGCACTTTAGAGTACGGATGTGCGATTTGGTCACCCTATTACAAAATTCATATTGACAGGATAGAAAGAGTTCAAAAGCAGTTCCTCAGCATTCTCTCCTATAGACTTTATCTCGGTCGAGAACTCAGATCATACATCAGCAGGCTCAAGCACTTCAATGTAGTATCTCTTTCATCCCGCAGAAAATGCAACGATTTAATTATTCTTTATAAAGTCATTCACGCGCATATTGATTGTCCTTCTCTCCTTTCGCTTCTGAATTTCATTACTCGATATAAGGCACGCAACCCGTCTCACAAATTATTCCAGCTCCAAATTTACAAAAATAACACCTCTTTTTACAATCCCATTATACGAATGTGTCGACTATATAATGAAACTATAGTTAAACACCCTTCTCTGGATATATTTAATCATAAGCTACTTACATTTAAAAATATTGTTAAGAAACTATTTGTGTAACTCAAAATAGGATTTTAAGCCTAACACAACCATAGAAAAGTATAGATTAATAATGCCGTAATATTAATTCCATACCCTGTTACTTACAAATACAACATATATACTCTCTGTCTAGCGATTAATTAGTAATATATGTTATTAAACTTTCTGTGCACACACTGTTTAGAGTTATAGTCCAGACCTAGACGATAAGCAACAATTTGTATGTAATTGACTGTAATTTGTTGTGTGAGCCTAATAAATAAATAAATAAATAAATAAATAAATACAAACATAATAATTATATTTGAACGATATCTGTTTTATATTTTATCAATTATTATAATATATTCCTAAATTTTGTTGCAGAAAAAAACGGTAGCTTTATGGGTGCGGAGATTCGGAGAAGAAGGGTCATTATTGCACCGCCAAAGAAGTGGTCGACCACGGCTGATTGATGCACAGCAGCGTGAAATGTTAGTACGGGAGTATGAAGCAAACGGCTTTCAACCAATAAGACATTACGCCCGTTTATGTGACTCAAGTGTGGATACTATTCGTCGTGTCCTTCATAGTGAAGGATTGCATCATCGTAGGCATGCAGTCAAACCTTTGCTAACCCCACATCACAAAGAAGAGAGATTAAAGTTCGCCCGGGAGCACTTAAATGATGATTGGAGCAATGTCATCTTTACCGATGAAAAAACATTTAAATCGAGTCAACATGGACGTCTAAGCTTATGGCGTCGCGACAACACTCGGTATGACGCTGACCACGTAGTGCCTAATATGGAATCAGGTCGTATAACTGTGAACATGTGGGGTTGGATGAGTGCGGCTGATCCGGGAGAATTGGTCCGAGTGCCGAGTAGGGCGAAAAGTGGTGACTATTTAAATGTGCTGGAAGAAATCATGTTACCAACTGTTAGGAATGTCTATCCAGAAGGAGAATTACCACTAATTACGTTTGTTCAAGATAACTGTCCTATACATCGTTCGCAAAATGTGCGTGAGTGGTTTCGCCAGCACAAAGATATAAATGTCGTGTCGTGGCCCGCTAGATCACCTGATTTAAATCCCATAGAAAATTTATGGGGTGTTATCGTTCAACGTTGGGATAACCGAAATGAGCGAACCTCAGAAATATTGGAGACGCACTGTGCTACAATATGGGATAGTATTCGTGGTTCGGGACTGTGTGAACATTTAATAGAATCGATGCCTTCCCGCTTGCAAGCCGTTATAGACAAAAATGGTGGCTATACTAGTTATTAATGCAAAAGATGGCAATTAGCGGAGACCGGGTTACATTAGTAAATAAAACAATATTTTTTTAATTCTGCAACATGCTACATTATTCATTATTGTTTGAAATCGAAAAATATATATATATATATATATATATATATATTTTTAGTATTTATTATGAACATGAACATGATAATTGCTTCTAATATAACAAAAAGAGTGAAAAACCATGTTTAATATTTTTACACCATTTTGTGATAGGTATTGAGTTTATTACAATATTTTTACATCACGAGAATTTTCTATAGCTAATTGATAAATGACAAGCAAAAGCGTTTAAAACACTAAAATCGAAATATAACTATTTATATAACCCGGTCTCAGTTTTGTCTTTAAAATTGATTCACTAATAAAATAAACAAATGTTGTTTTGATTAAGGTGAAGCTTCAATCCTCTTTCTGATTTCAGAAACGAATAATTAAGCTTTTTACCTTCAACAAAACGTTAAGTAGTGGTATTGTTTTTCCCTTGAATTACATGAAACAAAAAACATGCTGTGTAAGTAATAAAGAAACTATGATTTTTAGTTGTTTTATTATTGTAGATCTATTAGTCCTGTTTAGTTAATTTTATAGTAACAAAAATCGCGCCCGTTCTGGTGGGGTTTTCTGTAAATGTAACTAACATATTATGGACCACTGTCTGAAATAAATTATTTTGACTTTGCGACTATAAACCCCAGTGATTAAAAAGTTTGTTTAACTGTTTAGAGTTTGACATGAGTTTAAGGCTATATTATACAATTAGATTGATCCCTATACCTATGAATTCAGGTCATGTTTTAAATTGTTGATTGTAGAATCCTAACTGATTTAACACTCAATATTTTCATACGAATATCTGCATAAATATCGTGTTATGTTTTTATATTAAAAATGATGATGTAACATAACATTTTGATTTCCACATTTGTATTATTCCAATTGTAGTGTTCCAAACATCTTAAGCACAAACATAAATTACCTAGGTATATGTTTAATTTGAGAGCCTATGTTTTCTTTTTGATAAAAACCTCATAACCATGAAATTGGTAGGTATTATTTGGTTTGAAAGCTTTATACAAATAAATGACACGAATTAGTGTCTATTACTCATGTCGTGTCTTTTTTTAAGACAAGAGTAATGATAAACATGACTTACTCTTACGATAACCCCGCATATTGCCTAAATAATTAAATTTCCTTTACATTTAATTTTCTGTGATTTAATTGAAGTTTTATTAAATCACACCTCTTGTGTATAAACTACGTAAACTTCATATTCATTCCTGATAATTTTTTGGCATATGTTTATAAAACCGTGAAACCGTGGATAAAAACATTCGTAATTTTATAATTACGAACTTACTTTGTATAAAATGGCGTCAAAAGAATCTGTAACGATGGGTTTCTTTGAAATAACGCGAGCGGTTTTAGAAGGGCAACATAGTTAAACGAACTGGGTTGCCAGTTAAAAAGACGGGTGGACGGACGGTTTCGGTGTAAGCTATTTTCAATTTGATGATAAATGTATATTTTAATTTGTCCGGTTAGATTATTAAATAGTAGAAGATTTTTATTGACTATAAGCCTATTATATTCAATTATGCCATTAAAATCGACAGCTTTGGACACAAAGACGCCATCTAGTTTGTTAACTGCAAACCTTGCCTACAGCCGTCCAAGCCATTATCGCCTCAAGGGGGTCCATGCAATTTTGCAGCCGATAGTACATGCAGTGATTACTACAATTTAAACGGATTATATCGCGTATATTAATTATTTGAGCCTCCCTGACGTTTTGTTACCTTTACAGGTACCGTTGTCAAAGGTTGACCGAGAACAGTTCAAATAATTCCTTACTCTATGCTGAGAAAAACTCAATTTTTCTCTGTCAGTTACATTTGTGCAAACTACCCATTTTATAAATATTAATCCATACTAATATTATAAATGCGAAAGTATGTCTGTCTGTCTGTCTGTTACCTCTTCACGCTTAAACCGCTTAATCGATTTTGATGAAATTTGGCATGGAGATAGTTTAAGATCCGAGGAAGGACATAGGATAGTTTCATTCTGGAAATTATCCCTAAAAAAAGATTGAAAGTGAGTAAGTCATTCATGATGACATTGATGACCCTGTAGAAAATGTGATGATTAAACCAAAAGCACAATTGTTCTTACATTTGCTTAGGCGCTCTTTTATTAATTAAGGTGATTAGGTGGATATCTATCGTGTTGTACGAGGTTGCTTCCATATTTCCAAGTTCCACGCGGACGTAGTCGCGGGCAAAAGCTAGTTTAAAATAAAGGTGTTCATACATGCCAGATGGGTCTAATGTGTAAAGACAGTTACACGTGTGCCAGAAGGGCATTTATTATTTTATTTAAAAATATCTACCAGCGGTTCACTATAATGCTTAGTACTGAGGAGAAAGAACCGCCGAAAGAAACTTCCAGGCTCAAATAATTAATATACGCGATATAATCCGTTTGAATTGTTTTATTTAAATGTGTGACAGTCGCGGAAACCGAACAAAATATAGTGAATACTAGTTTTCCGTCGTATTTTGTCGGGTAAGCTCGTTTTAATATTTCCATCTCAACTTTTTCACCGAGGTTGATAGAGAAAACATGCTAAAACGAATTTTTTCGACAAAATACGATGGAGAACTTTTATTTACTACATCTGTAGCTCAGCACCGTAAAACTACCCAACTATAGTCCAATCATCCAACTATGGTCCAAAACAATTTATAAAAATATACATATATTCTATCAGTGATTTTATACGTTTTTATTAAAGTTTGTTTAACTATTTTGTTCACTTTAGAGTTTATTCGTTATAATTGGACCTTATAATTGCACCAGCTGACAGCACCTTCGTTGTGCAATGTACAAAGGTACTGGGTACATACAAGATTCACAAGACTTGTATCTAAATTAAAAATATCTAGAAAGTATCAAAACTATGCAATCCTTGTAAAACGTGGACAGCGTTTTTGCAAGTTCTACTTTTATTAGTTTATTGCCCAGCCTACCAAGTTTGAATTGAACCCGCGGGTACACCAGAGTCCTAAGTGGAACGGTATCCGTAAATTTTCCGAAATAAAAGGTAGCCTAATGCCAAATCTAGAATGTGTATCATAACATAATTAATTTCTTGTTTAGATGCAAGAGCTTCCAAAACACGAAGCGAGGCGAGGTATGCCGCATCCCCGGCTGCACGGTGTCGCCCTCTGCCGGCACCCCCGTGCCCGTGCGCATGCCACACGTCCAGCCTGAGACATTCCGGCTCTTCATACAATATGTCTATACTGGCAAGGTACATAAATCTTAGTTAAAAATATTATTTGCAAAAAAATATTACGCTAGCTTTGTTTTGCACGCCATCTATTGCCAAGACACGGTACTAACGCTTGCTTTGTCTTAAATGCCATCTATCGCCGAGTAATAGAACTAAAGTGATGCGTCCCTTCGTATGTTAGCTTAATAATACCGTGTTCAGTGAGTTCAAACAATGTCCGAAAGATGGCGCGTATTAACAATGTTTTATTTTTTCTAATTAACAACTTACTTACCATTACCATTTTTCTCTGTACATAATATTTTTCAAATATGTATGTTTTTAGTCTACGTCAACTACATATTATTTTTCAACTCGTGTGCAGTGAAATTCGGAAAGTTAGTTATCACTTGTTTCGTTCGAATGACATACAATTTTGCAAGTAATAAAGTTTTTTAACCTGAATGAGATATTATAATGTGTATATGATCCTTGGTATAGATTATAACTTGCTGATGTCAAATAGTTAATTTTAAAATAAACACATAAAACATATTTACAATAATAAAAACTAAAAAATAAAAGGAAGGACAATTCATATAATGTATTTCAATGTTAACAGCTTCTACTGCAAGATTCGGGAGTTTTTGAAATGATGACATTGTCAGCGGATTTAGGCGTCGAGGATCTCCGGGCAGCATGTGAGGATCACGTCACCTCGACTCTGAGCGTGGAAAGTGCTTGCACTTTGCTTGCAGCCGCTATGGATATCCAAGATCGACCAGGTAATAAATACGTTAGTTTTAAGACGTAATTTCACAAAGCTAATCAGATGCGATGGTGGTGTAATGGTCAGCATAGTTGCCTTCCAAGCAGTTGATCCGGGTTCGATTCCCGGCCATCGCACACTTTTTGCTGTTTAAAACCAATATTTTTTATCACTAATAAACTTAAAAAAATTAGACAATGTAAATAGAGTATACTTGCCCAGTTTACTTTTCTTTTACTAATTTATTCTAAAAAGTATTTAAAGCCTGACCAGAAATATATGAGGATGCGCCATATTAAGGAATTTCACTGGAAGTTGGAACAAATTTCTTACACTGGCAATGATTTCATGATGGTTTGTCAACAATGTCAATGTCGTGGTCATTTCTTTATAAGACAAATATTGAAAAATATCCAAAGAAAATGCCGAAAACCATTCACAGTCATGAGCGTAATATTATAAATAAAGTGTACACGTGTTTACAACACGAAAAACAGTCAGGAAAAGAGTGCGTTCTATTAAATGAAATTACGAGGTTAACATCGTGGAACTGACAGGTATTTAAACATTTTAAACTTATGTCATTATAGTGTGGTTGCGATTGGTTGCAAAATTGTTGCCATATACATCTTATAAATAGCGCCCTCTTGACAATCCTCATTATATTGGTCAGGCTCATAGGTCAGGCTTTTAATTTGAGCACACTTTTCATTTGGTGTCTAGTGGGTTCAGTTCAGAATTTTCTAATAAAATTTCGTTAACAGTGGGATATAATATATCATACCCACATTAAAATAAATACGAAAATAAAGCTTTATTTCTACATATAAAATTACTTTGATTTATTTATTTTATATTACTTATCGTCGTCTAGTGACCATAGTATAAGCTTTGCTTAGTTTGGGACTAGGTCGATTTGTGTATGATTGTCCTATAATATTCATTTATTTATTTAATGACATTAATATTATTTTATTTTTAAAAATATTTTGTAGCATATAAACGCGTATCTTAAACAGTTTTAAAACCGGTAAAGAAACCAAAGCACATCCCTACGCTACGCTATTGTCGGCCATCTTGTTTGTCTATGCCATATTTTGGCTTCGTTCGTTTCGCCTCTTTGACAGCGCTTCGCCGGTTTCACCGCCAAATTGTATTAAAATTAACTATTTGTAAACGAATACCAAATAAAACATGGCATACAAAGGACCCCCGAAAGTCCAGAAGGTGATGGTTCAACCCATTAACCTTATCTTCAGATTTCTGCAGAATAGAAGCCGAGTGCAAGTTTGGTTGTACGAAAACGTAAATCTACGGATCGAGGGCCACATTGTGGGCTTTGATGAATACATGAACATTGTTTTGGACGAAGCTGAGGAGGTGCACATGAAGACCAAAAATAGAAAGCAAATCGGGAGAATAATGATGAAAGGAGACAACATTACGCTTATCCAAAACGTCAACCCCAACGCGTCTGTGTAGTTCTAGGTTATATTATTTTATAAAGCTACCAAGTGAATACAAGTGAAAAGGATAAGCATTCCTCGGGTGTAAAGTGCGTTACTGTGTCTAAGTTTTAAGTAGATCTACACCTTTACCTTGTAAGAGCAAGTGGTATACCGACATGGTCGAACTTCATTAAATTTAAGATATGTAACACTGCCTTTTATTTTGTCCCCGCAGGTATATGTGTAGTATAAATAATATGTTCATATGCAATCTATACAAATATGCCTTAATATGGAACCGCTATAGTACCTCTTAGCAAAATAAAACAATACCAAGGTTTTTATTTATATGCTAGAGTAGATATTTAATATAGTCAAAATATTGAAGCGCAACCTTCCGAGCAACCTTTTAGTATTTTATTATATTTTAACCAAGTGCTTGTTATTATTATCCTTTCCATGTTTGATTTGTCATTATTGTAGTTTCTCAGCTGATCAATGTTTACTATATAGCACTTGAAATCAGTAACTAACAGCAGAATTAATATTCAGTGCCACAGACGTCCACTGCTGAACATAGGCCTTCCTTATAGCTCGCCACACAGTGCAATCCTGTGCAGACCGCATCCATTGCACTCCCTCTTACCCTTCAGTCATTTGTCCATTTAGTCGGGGGCCATCCCATGCTGCGCTTTCCTATATGTGGTCACCACTCTAGGACTTTGCTGCCCCGATGGCCATCCATTCTCCAGGCTACATGGCCTACCCATTGCTAACTTAACTGTGCAATCCTGTGAGTTATGCTTTGAATGTATATAATTACTTAACACTTTCAACACCAGACAATTTTTTTTACCCAACCCCAGAAACCGGCGTAGCGTGTAGGTCTATAGCTACTGCCCGCCTGGCGGGCTTAGCCGGCATCTGAGCAAACATTACGAGTGCCTACCAGGCGGGTTCCCGGTGTTGAAAGTGTTAATACTAATTACTAATACAACCTAAACCTGCATAGTAGGTACTCGTAATTTCTACTTGTATGTCAGCCCGCAGTCTGCACCTCTAGGTAAACTGTAGCTATGAACAACCTTGCCTGGCGGGCTCTGTCAGTTTCCGGGGTCATGTTAAATGTTATGCTGGATTGTAAAAGTGTCAATTGACTTTCATCCAGTGCCTCGAGTTCATATGCTAGCTATACCCTGACAAGGTCCATGTTGTACCTGATATCTATAATTGTAACACCTGTAATACCACGGTTGAAATAAATAAATGAAATTAAATATTCACAAGGTTCAACTCAATGTGTGTCTTCATATATACACGATGATTTTTAATCGGTGATCAGGTACCAACTTTTCTAACTCAGTAATTGATGGTGGTCACGTTGAAGTCGTAATTACATGAAAACAAACTTTTATTTTTTCTATGATAATTTTTATTTTAAAACCAATTTTGTCTTAAATTCCTTGTCACCGAACTAATCTGTAGCGGTGTGCTTACAACCTCTGTAATAATTTAATGGGAATGACAATTTATGAGTAATAACTTGTCATTGTCATTGTCATTACATAAACAAAGTCATAGAAAATTTCGTAAAATTTCCCGCCAAAGCGATGACACTTGACGTAGGTATCGTTCTTCAATAATTTTATGTAGGATGACCATGTATCTAGTGGTTATTAGTTTTAATTATGTTTTAACTTTTAATTAATTTAACAGTGAGGTAATTGCGCGGGACCTCGCCTATTAAGTTTAATTTTAGCTAAATATTAATATTTTTCTACTCCTGATCACCGATTAAAAATCATCGTGTATAATCAATATTTGTTTTGTAAAATGTGTTTTTAAAAGCTTTTATTTAACTTGCAATGTATGTATGTATCTAAGTATGTTTGTTCGGGCGAAATCTTGCAACTCAATTTTGAAGCAGATATCGTCAACCTATTGAGCTGAAATTTTGCATACTTACTTAACTTTGATGACAATACAATAATATGGTACCATGGGGCTGATCTGATGATGGAGCCGGAAGGTGGCCATAGGAACTCTATAATAGAAAAAGCAATCCTACCGAGCTTGGGCTCTTTAGAATCGTCTCAGTGAGCATTTGATGGATATCCAAAGAAAAGCACAGTCCGCTATAAAAGCTTGCCACTAAAATGTCATTTTTGACAGAAACTTATTTTCTTTGATGTGAGCAAAGAAAAATTTGCCAACTGGTGAGGTTTTAGAAAAAAGGCTCTGGTTGTGAATGCAATACAAATCATACAAGTCACACCAAGTTTGCACCTAATTTGTAAGTAACACCTTAGGTACCAGATCCAAACATAGTGAGTTTGGTCAAGGCAGACTTGACTGTTTTTTTTTAAAGGAGGGGTACAGTACAACATTCTTTCACTATAATAATGAAAGACGATACATAAATTAAAATATATTTATTTATTTAAACTTTATTACACAAAACAATTGTCAGTACCAATGGCGAACTTAATGCCTAATCGCATTCTACTAGTCAACTATAGGGCCAAACAGATGCTTCAAGTGGGTGCAGAGTAGAAAATTAATTGTTCAGAAAGTGTCTAAAATATAGGTCAATCTGAATAGGTACATGTATATTATTTAATAATAATAGTTATATGACATCTATACTATTATCTATACTTCTATACTTACTATTATAAAATCCTAAATTTGTATTGAAAATAAATTTTCTATGGAGGGAGGTCATGATTTCAGGAAAAAAATCGATAGCGTGATGTAGCTTGATAGTTGTTTTGTATGGTATGAACACGCATCGCCGTGCCAACCAGGCGCCATCTGTTTTCAAAAAAACCTTTGTCCTCGAATCACGCCGAAACGACTGGATAAAAAGTTACCAATTTTGTTACAGGAATAGCTGAACATCCAAAGATGGTTATAGGATACTTTTTATTAAGTATGATTAATATTTATCTCTGAAAACATAAATTCCATGGAATATTTTCCTTACAATGTGTAAGTACAAAAAAATACAAATACAAAATAATTTATTGGCTAAACAAAAACGCAAGTACATAACATGATATGCCTAGCGGATCCCAAACTAGGCTGAGCCTGATATTGGGGTCCAGGAGTGCTATTTGGGAAACAGTTAAGTTTAGTGACAAAGACAATCATAAATTAAACTACTCTATCCGGATAGGGCTTTAACTAAATGTAAACAAACCATAAATTAGGTGCTTTATCAGGCCGACATTGGTTGGTCAATTTTGTATTTGACGACGCGTTTGGCTTTGGGTTGGTAGACACCTGCCTACTGAGTCGGCGGTCCCGGGTTCGAATCCCGGCCGGGGCAAATATTTGTGCAAAATATTTGTTCTTGGGTCATGGATGTTATCTATATATGTATTTATATATTATGTACATCGTCGTCTAGTACCCATAGTACAAGCTTTGCTTAGTTTGGGACTAGGTCGATTGGTGTATGATTGTCCCTTAATATTTATTTATTTATTTAATAATATTACTTCAATAAAAAATATAATATTTATTTTGCCTTAATATATCAAGTTATAGAATAATCCATACGATACCCAATCAAGACTATGAAATGATTCCTTAAGTACATTAACTTAATAATAATTTCAATATGCCACCAAATATTTTACAAATTGTGCACAATAAAGAACCTAAAAACCTAGGAATCCGCAACCTTTTTTCAAATAACTTGACACTTCTCGTGTATTCGTTTTCGCATACTATACTAGTCGGGATTTTCGCTTGCGTTAGTTTTCTTGTTAATTTGTTTTGTTATTGATCATATTATTATTTCATTCGTTCTGTTTATTATTAGTGTTATCAATTAGTGGTTATTATTGTGTTAGTTATTGTTTTTCTGCTGAAAAGGAACGGTTCATTATTAATGTTGGTGATGCTTCCTCATCATCTTCGGTATCAACAAAATTAGACAACAATAGTGACAGTTCAAATTAAACTATGATTACAGTTACTAAACTCTTTTATTTAATAATAGTTTGCCCCACAGGTAAGAAAATTAGACAACAATAGTGACAGTTCAAATTAAACTATGATTAGTTACTAAACTCTTTTATTTAATAATAGTTTGCCCCGCAGGTAAGAAAAATTAGACAACAATAGTGACAGTTCAAATTAAACTATGATTATAGTTACTAAACTCTTTTATTTAATAATAGTTTGCCCCAACTCTTTAACATATTTTTTTAGAAATAACATAACGTGTATTTTACATAGCTACCTAGCTGCGTTAGTGTTTGTGAGCAGTACAGAAAAAATACATTTAAAATATTGAATGTATATTCATACATAACATCTGTGTATTCATTTATTTTACGTCTTGGCAAAGGCCATTTAATTATTTTTCTGCTTTGCCGAACCTTGATCAGAGTCTGACTACCAAAAGAATAATCTAAATCAAGAATTAAAATTTAACAATTGATAAAATGTTGAGTACACCTGAATATGTCAACTTTGACAGCCAAATGTTTGTTTACATTTAGTTAAAGCCCTATCCGGATGGAGTATATATGTCGGCGGCCGATCGTAAAATCCGCCAGATCACGAAATTCCTAGGCATATCGTGAAACGCCGCCATTTCATGATTTGGCTAAAAGTTGACCAGCCATATCATGATATGCCTGATAAAAAATACGGCAGATCGATTAGAGCAACGCATTCGTCGATATTCCTAGCTCTATACCGGGCATATCGTGAAAATCCGGCAGATCACGAAATTCCTAGGCATATCCTAAAACGCCGCCATTTTATGATTTTGCTAAAAATATCCTAATTTCAATAGAGAAGACGGTTTGTCATTGCCACCAGCTTGGGATTTTGTTGTACATCTTATTAAAGATCAAGCAAGACACAAGACTGGAAACCCTGGACGTCGAACGGAATAAAACAAAAGACTACTTTGCAGATATTATTATATATACGTAAATGCATATAGGCTGGTGATCGCATAGCAAAGATTGATCTGTAACCAGGTAGGGGAACTCTAAACAAACGTTTACGTGGGTAAGTGGATGACTACGACGTGCGCTCGAGCAGCCGCTTTTACTATATATAACCGCCTTACGCTCAAAAGGTTAGAGTCCCGATATAGAACTTCCGTTGGGAAAAGCCTAGGTTTTCGGAGCATTACTTTTATTACCGCGCGTTGAGCCCTCTCCAGCAGCAGCATAGTGCTTTTTGGGGCACTACCCCAAACAGTTATACCATACTGCAAGATAGATTGGCACAATGTGAAGTACACAATCCGTAGCACTTGTTCTGAGGCGCAGTGGCGGAGTTGCCTCATAATATATATGCACTTCCTAACCCTGTTAGCTAGTGCTGAGATGTGTTGCTTAAAGGACAGCTTATCGTCAATTATCAGACCCAGATATTTAACACTTTCCGATCTGACTATCGACTCACATGAACATGTTGTAAAGCTATTAGTACTGCTACTGTTACGGTTACGACAGGTACTTGAGTGAATTATGAGGTTACTTCTTAGATATGTAGAAGAGACATGTGTCTTAGAAAAAATTATAAAGTTTGATTTCATTAGGTACGTTGAGGGTAAGTAAATTGTTGTCTAGCCAACTACAAATTTCACTCAGACCGCATTCCGCAAGGTTAAAAACGTCTTCCCATGTCTGACCGTGAAACAGTACCGCAGTATCATCCGCGTAACTAATTACTTCCGCACATTTCAGCCCAAGTTTCAGGATATCGTTTAGGTAGATAAGAAAGAGCGTGGGGCCGAGGATACTGCCCTGTGGGACTCCAAAACACATGGGTAGTTCATCACTGCTGAACTCGCCAACCTTAAGAATTTGTCGTCTGTCAGTCAGATAGCTGCGGAACCACTCAGGGGGCACCCCTCTCACACCCAAGGCATTTAGTTTATTAATTAAGATATCAATTGACACGGTATCAAATGCCTTACAAAGATCCAAAAAAACCCCAACACATTTATCTCCGTTATCAAGTGTAACCTTATAATGACAGCGTCTATATGAGATTTATAAAAAAAACCCTACTCCTTGAAAAAATAAACTTTTTGCTTCTAGTACACCGCCATCTAGCGTGGAATTGAGTTAACATACAAATCTAGAGGAAACTATTTTAGAAGAAAATTATTTTCGTTAAAAACAGCTCAGTGTTATAAATCTATTGGTTGTCATCATCAGTTGGCCGCCAAAATTTGTGGATTGTTCAGATTTTCGGCTGTTCTCGCCTATTACATAAAATCAATATGTGTGTACCTACTTATTTATTAGCATTTATTATTGTACTTATTTATCACGACGCGTTTGGCTCGGTTTGTAGACACCTGCCTACTGAGCCGGCGGTCCCGGGTTTTTGATTTGATTTTGTGGGGCATTCTTAGTGGATTTTGTGGGTGTTGTGGGTAGGTTTATAACTATACACATGTACCCGCATTGTTATGGAATAAAGCAGTTGTTGTCTCGTACTCGCTAGTTTCATTACATGGTGACAGCGGTGCTTAATTTTTGCATTATAATCTGAGTATTGTCGTTTATATTGAGCTATAAAGCATTTTTTAGTTTGACGGAACTAAAGAAAAACTTAATATCGTGCCGCTTTAGTCATACGTGAAGTTTAGTGGTGTCATAGGTGAAGTAAAATGGAACACGCGCGTCCACCGCCGGAGTTAAACATGGAGGGCGGTCCCGTTAGCCGGGCTGAAGCGTGGAAGCGATGGAAACAACAATTCCAACTGTTTGTAAAGGCGTCAGGTGTGAGCAAAGAGGCGGCGGGAGTACAAGCAAGCCTGCTCGTCAACCTCATCGGCCCGGAGGGATTCGACGTTTACCAAACATTTGTATTTGACACAGAAAGTGAAATAGACGACATAATATGTGTTGAGGGGAAAACGAGGACTCGGGCCACTGTTTTGGGCACAGCCGCGACTCCTCGTTCATACATTGTTGAAAATAAGTTAGGGGCCAGATTTAGGCGCAATCGACGTCATTTAATCAAATGCGAGACCTCTCCCGTCGCAGCTTCTTCGGACTCCAACGAGTGTTTACCGGATGACGCCGGGGATGAGTTCAAGGACGCAAGCGACGAAATAGGTCATAGTAACGCCGAGCAGCCTAAAACTGAACCCAATGTCTCGGACGCTAAGGTCCAAGACGATAATGCTCCTACCATTAGCTTTCCAATGAGGCGTAGACGCGCAAATAAATTAAATCAAAATAAAGACAGTACTAATAAGTAAAATTGTATAAACCTTAAAAAAAAAAAAAACCCAAAACACTTGGTTGTTGTAAACTAAAAATAACAATACAAAAATGTAAAACTAATTTTAAATAAGGTATCTTTTTTTTCTATATACTTACAAGTGATGGGTGTCTCAATTAGATTTAAGTATATACCTAATGTATTTGCAATTTATCGTATAGACAAACATATACCTATAATTGTTTTTTTTTTTATCTTTAGAAATCGGGGGGCACGGCAGTGCCCCCGCCAAGTCGAGCGCGAAGCAAACACTGCCGTACCATCCTTTACTGGAACCATTTCGCCGCATTTTCAGGCCCCTATTTGAGCACCTCTGGATAAGACCAGAACGCAGAAATTTTCGTCATCCAGTAAGCTATAATCACATACTTAAAATCCAAAATTTCAAGTCTGTAGGTCATTTTGTTCCGAAGTTAAGCGAAAGCAAAGTTTCGCATTTACGACACTCACTCACTCACTCATGATCATCAGTAAAGAACTAGTACTTCCCATAAATTCAGAGAGCTGAAATTTGGTACGGGATTAGGGTTTAATGGCTACATAAAGCGAAAACTATAAAAATTGGCCAAGTGCGAGTCCGACTCGCGCATGAAGAGTTCCGTACCATGAAACAAGTTTGTTGTATGGGAGCCGTTAAATATTTATTTTATTTTTAGTATTTGTTGTTATAGCGGCAATAGAAATAGATCATCTGTGAAAATTTCAACTGTCTATCTATCACCGTTCTTGATATACAGCCTGGTGACAGACGGTCGGACGGACGGACGGACAGCGAAGTCTCAGTAATAGGGTCTCGTTTTTACCCTTTTGGTACGGAACCCTAAAAACTAGGATAATCGAAGATCTGGAGTACACAAAAATAAAAACACAAGAGCCCAACCAAACTATTAGAGATCGACATACCGCCTTTACAAAAAATATTCAACTTGTTGTGTTCGGTTGGCCGCCGTCGCGACTGATCGTCTCTCCTGATGATGGATCGCGTACCGATTCGAATCATGTCGAGTGTTATTCGATTTCTACGACGTGAGTAAACCCGTTTAAGTATTTTAATATTCAACTTGGTGGGCCGCTTCATTTGATGTCAAAAATCCAAGGTCTGAAGTATTTTGACGACGCGTTTGGCTCGGTTTGTAAACACCTGCCTACTGAGCCGGCGGTACCGGGTTCGAGTCCCGGCCAGGGCAAATATTTGTGTGATGAACTCGAATATTTGCGCTTGGGTCATGGTTGTTCTATGTATTTAAGTATATATTTATCTATATAAGTATGTATATCGTCGTCTAGTACCCATAACACAAGCCTTCTAGAGCTTAATTTGGGACTAGATCGATTTGTGTGAGGTTGTCCGATATTTATTTATTTATATTATTATTTATTTGATGAAGAACCCTCAGCTGGTCTCAGCTGTATTAGAGATATGGTAATGCCCCCTTCTACTATTGGTACAAAAAAAATCTACTGTCATAGCAAAAATCCAGCGTAGTGGGACACATCTTCTAATTTAATCTAGCCTATAGCGTCCCACAGCTGGGCGGGTTACGTATTACAATCCCGAAAGTTCATTTGAAATACCGATGGTCAAAATACCGAAAATCAAAATACCGAAAGTTCAAAAAGCCGATATTCGATAAACCGAAGCTCAAATTACCTTTTTTCAGAAAATCGAAAGTTCAAAATCTCGAAATTTCATAATCCCGAAATTTTTTAAATCTCGAAATTTTATAATAGGTACCGAAAGTCAATGAGCACTTTGAAAGTGTCAGGACACTAAACTAATCTGACTTTTCCGTGGAACCGATCTGCTCCGGTGCTGCGGGATGTTCAGCCCCTCCGCCCTAGCGTAAGAAAGTGCGGCACCTACGCTCGCCTCCACAGCTTCGGCTTTTTGGTCACCTTCGGCGACCAGCCTCAGCCGCTGCGCCTCGCTTGATGCCCGCACTTTCTTACGGCGGCCGGGGGCTGCCCTCCCCCCGCGCCTCCGGGCTTTTATATACACTCTAGGGGTAGGGCAGACAAGACCACGTGGAATCGGGGTTGACAGCTTCGGTTCTGTGGCAAGTCGATTAAGAAAAGGAAAGAGTCCGGGAAAGTGGGATATTAAGTATGACACTAAATATTCGATATTACGATAAAATATTCTGTCATGGACTGCCAACCGAACCGAACTTGTCTGGAACCGAAGCTGTCAACGCTCGCCTCCGCAGATTCGGCTTTTTAGTCACCTTCGGCGACCAGCCTCAGCCGCTGCGACTCGCTTGATGCCCGCACTTTCTTACGCTAGGGCCACAGTTTAATAAAGAATACTAACGTACTAGGGCGGAGGGGCTGCACATCCCGCAGCGCCGGAGCAGATCAGTTCCACAGAAGAGTTCACTTATAAATAGTAAGTATAGTAGTAGGCAAGTAGGTTACGTAATTTAGGTTAATATTCTTTGTATAAAATAAACATTAGAATCTGTAAGACTACAGATATACGAGATAATTCTCGAGAGTTTGAATAATATTCTGGATTACAACCTTCAGGCAGGATCATAGTCTTCGGGATTATAATCTTCGGGATTACAGTCTTCGGGATTACATTCTTCGGGATTACAGTCTTCGGGATTATAATATTCGGTATTTCATCCTTTCGATCAAACGTTCTTTCGGGATTTTTAACTTTCGGTCAAATAAACATTCGACATTTTAATTTTCGGCCTTCCGTCCATATTCGGTATTTTGAACTTCGGCATTGTAATACGTACCCGCTGGGCGAATGCCTCCCCTTCTGCTTTTAATACGCATATAAATAAAATTAAAGGAAAACTCTGGACAAGACTAGACTGGCTTTTATACTTATACTTACAAGTTTACAAGAAGAAATAGTCGAACGATTAACTTTATTCTACTCGAACATTACACAAATTAAATAAACAAATTACACCAAAATATTAATTTTGCTAAACATTTGGTCAAAATATAATGCATTGGACTAAGAGAGGCGGTGATACCCGCACACGTCGCTAGATGGCGCTGACTGTATTTTAAAACGCGCCGTCGTTTGTTAGGGTTCCGTACCCAAAGGGTAAAAACGGGACCCTATTACTGAGACTTCGTTGTCCGTCCGTCCGTCCGTCCGTCCGTCCGTCCGTCCGTCTGTCACCAGGCTGTATCTCAAGAACGGTGATAGCTAGACAGTTGAAATTTTCACAGATGATGTATTTCTATTGCCGTTATAACAACAAATATTAAAAATAAAATAAAATAAATATTTAAGGGGGGCTCCCATACAACAAACTTGTTATAGATTATGTATATAGGTATATATAGGTACGGAACCCTTCATGCGCGAGTCGGACTCGCACTTGCCCATTTTTTTTCCGACAATCTTATATGGCGAAGTGGCAACCGGCTGCGTTACAGTCGTTTACGACATTCTTCTACTGCGCTTGGAAACGTTTGCTAGGGATTAGGAGGAATTATTTGCATTTCGTTGATTTCGCTTATTATTTCGTGAGGTTTGCTAAAGTGAATTAGCAGGTTGTTATAAAACAATATGCCCACGTTTCTACAAAAAGAAGTGAAATCCCACCAAAAATATTCTGTAAAAAAGTAGCCAAGTCACGATGGAGCTGCTTGTTCATCTCTAAAAAGTAATGAAATCTAGACAAAGTCGTACCAAGTCTAAGGTCTACTGCGATTTCTTTATTATTATAGTTAATGTTGTGTGACTTGGCCGTTGAAGGGTACACAAGGGTACAAAACCAGGTGCTCCATGACACCATTGCACCAATCTCTCGCTAGAACCGCTACAAGTCAATTTTGTTTACACGTAATGTTATATCTGTTGTAACTACCTATGTTTGTTAAGCGAGATAATAGCCCATACTGGTGTACCCTTCAACGGCCTAGTCACACAAAATTAACTATAATAATAAAGAAATCGCAGTAGACCTTAGACTTGGTACGACTTTGTCTAGATTTCATTACTTTTTAGAGATGAACAAGCAGCTCCATCGAGACTTGGCTACTTTTTTACAGAATGTTTTTGGTGGGATAAAACTTACTTGTTCAAGGACGGCTAATTGCTAATTCACACATGATATATTGTTTGTTAGTTTTGTAAGGTGTGCAGTAAAATACTTGTATTGCAGGTTTTTTTAAATTATAGGTAATATGTATGAAAATAAATAAATAAAAATAATTACATATCACCAAATACATATACTTTGTAGAGAACCTACAATAACAGGCGTTTACACTTCATAAATTAGAGTAAGTATGTATATTTAATATGTAAAATAGTAGGGGTGGATAGGAGTGTATTAATATATTATATTATGCATTAGTTGCGACCGTATAGAAAAGCAACGCATTGTTCTTTTCGTAACGTAACACATCTTGTTTCGTATAGTGGTTTTCTTTAAAGTTATTATTTTGTTTGCTGCATGTTATTCCTTTTGGGGGAGATGTTGTGGGTAGGTTTATAACTATACACATGTACCCGCATTGTTATGGAATAAAGCAGTTGTTGTCTCGTACTCGCTAGTTTCATTACAGTGGGGAATGTAGAAAAGATACTTATTTATAATCCTAGTAACTAGTTATAATCCTACCATAACTGCGGCGATAACTAGGCTAGTGCTAGGTTGTAGGAAGACGCACTGCCCTAGGCGCTAGGGCCTAGCGCCCAGCGTGTGTGTGCTGGCGTGCACTGGCACTCGAACCAGCGGACGTGTACCTAGCTTGACAACGTCGTTTTGAGGTCAGTCTGTATGTTGTAGGGCACGGAGCTTAATTCTAGTTCGCCTGGTAGACATGTATTTATCGCGGTGGCCCCGAATCTTTTACGTAATTCATACTGGATATTATAGCTGCCGCTATATTCCTCCACATTTCCTATTGATGTCACGTGCATTCCTATCAACTGTGAACTTCTCACTGTAATTAATTGTCCCTTCCATTGTTGATGTCGATGGCAAAAAGCGAGAACGTAGTAACCGCCACTTGGTCAAAAAAAAATTTTTTTTGCATATTCGGAATCAGCGAATTTTTCTGCGTCGACTGGTCTGGGTCCCATGGCTCTACGACGCTTAGAAAAAACTGGACTACGTTGCAAAACGAATGTATTTTTTTGACGATGCCGATGCTAATTGCTGTAAACACCCAAATAGTAGCAATTTTCTAAACGAGTACATTTACGCTAATTATGTTCTTTCATAAATCAAAGGGTGTGCCGGTTACAGCGTTGCCGAAATTTTGTTCCGTGGCGGTTGCAGCATTTATGCATGTAGTGAAAAATTACGAACCAAGCTTACTGCAATTATCCTAAAATAAATTATCTATGATTGACGCTTACTACATTTCATTCGAAAATGAATTAACAGCAAGCTACAGTAACGACATTTGAAACACAACGTGAAGTGGGTAGTGCTTGAAGATACAGCAATAAAAATGTGCGCTCGCGGCGATGTGGCTCGTGAATACGACCTGTGATTTAGTCTAGGTATCGCATTATTACATTCTTATCTATGGTCTATCGGCGATCGCCGGAGCGAGTGGGTGTGCGTAGTCTGTGTACATGCCTTTTTTTGGATGTAAAATATGTTGCGGGTTTAATGGAAAATATGAATATTGGGATAAAACATAACTAGCATATTTATTTGCTTTATTAATATTGAAAGGACAGCAAAAATGTTTTTATAACATTTTGTTGGCAGAAAATAACGATGTTGGGGCGCGGGACGCGGCAGCTTTGAGAGTTTCGTGCCTCAATCGCCAAAAACTAAACTTAAATACGATCACTTTTGTGCCTGTCTATCTATTTGTCGAGACCTTTTTCTCAGGAACGCGTGGAGGTATAAAGCTGGAATTAACATCAAATATCATCAAAGAGGTCTGCTTATCTTCAGCTTAAAGGCAATCAAAAGATACGAACAAACGCTCGCATGATGATTAAAAAAAAATGAAAAAAATATTTTTTCGGCTTTCTTCTTGACAGCGGCCTCCTCTTGTGAAATGCCGATAAATTCAGATTCAGACATGTAAAGTGGCCTACATACAGAATAGGTATACATTTCAATTTTGATTTAGATTTAAAATAATGATTTTTTTAAATTAGTATAATATGTATTATCTAGTTTACGGTTGTAATCGCTAGAAGAAAGTTTTGCTGTAATCTACTACGTTTCACTACAACCATTAAGAGTTAATTGGTCTAACCCCTAAAAAGCTGACTCAAGCCGGATCAAACTAGTTTGGGGTGTCACGTCCACTAAATTTGTTGAGCTGCGGTAGATAAACAACTGTACAGTATTTAAAATTTACCGGTTAACTGGTACCTGATTCGATTAATATTTTCACAATAACCATACGCATGGCATAAATGAATAAAAAAAAATATATCGGGCAACCTCACACAAATTAATCAAGTACCACAGTAAGCTCTAGGAGGCTTGTGTTCTGGACACAAGTGAACATACTGGTAAAGATAAATACATACTTAAATACAAATAACATCCATGACCCAGGCACAAATATATTATTCGACAAATATTCGAGTTCATCACACAAATACTTGCCCTTGCCGGGATTCGAACCCAGGACCGTCGGCTCAGTAGGCAGCTGCTTAAACCACTGCGACAACTGTCGTCATTCGTTTTATCACGGACATAATATACAGCTTTGCGGCTGCTTGAGCTACATCAGCTACCAGCGTTTTGGAACGCAGTACTGTGTTCTTAATTCTGTCAGTTAGTTTTACGCCCAGAATACTGCGTTCCATGGCTCTTTGACAAACCTTGAGGGTGGACTTCTGAACTTTTGTCAAAGACCAAGTCTGCGCTCCGTAGGTCAGGATTGGAAGAATACACATGTCCATCAGTCACTATTGCACTAATTTTCATTACTTTAGAGGGGCGATTTTTGAGTTAATTATGACAAACATTTTGAGGAGTGTTATTATAAAACAATTCATTTTAGAGTGGAATTATTAGTATTTTTTTAAGAACAGTTATTTTAATTATGAAAACGAATCCACCACCTAAATCCACTACCTAAAGGTTGTCTGGAAGAGATCGCTCTTTAGCGATAAGACCACCTGTTGTCTACCGTTACTAAAATTATTGTTCTGTATTGATTTTATAAACTTTTTTGGTGTGCAATAAAGCATTTTGTATTGTATTGTATTGTAAAACGAATTCCATTGGAATGCAATTTTTGGGTTCCTATTTTAATATCAATTGATATTCTGCCTAAGAAAAATGACTCCGAGTTTTTATTTAAATAAATAATAACAATTTTAATTTGTACGGTACCATATTAATATAACGTCTAGTTATTTAAGTTAAATATTAATGGTTCAGTGAGATTAGTTCAAAGAAATATTTTTATAATTGAGGTGATAGTTGTGTTCAAACAATTGTTTAAGAATTATTTTGAAAACTTATTTAATAAGTAATACTTACATTCAAAACATCTTTTATAGTTAGTGGGTTTAATAGGTAGTGAGTTTTATATCGATAAAAGTTACTTAAAAGACAATTTAATGCCAAAACTGAAGATAAAATGTAGAGAGTTTTAAAGTTTTCACGGGAATATTAAACCTCATTACCTATAATATTTAGTTTTAGCGCATAACAATATTATAGTCTGATTAACCCTAAGAATATTTATGTTTGTTTTTAGCACGATAAGTACAACGTTGTGTTTTTATAATATGAGAGATTTTATTAGCCTTTTGAAATGTTATATTCAACGGAGGTTTTAAGTAACTTTCGTAATGTTTTTATACGGAGAAATTGAGACTAGATAGTATTTGATATGTTAAGATGGTAATTGTTGCTTCTGAGCTTTTAATTTGTAAGAGACCTGCATTTAATTTGGAAACATTTCAAAAAAGTATGTTGATAAAAGTTGATTGATACTTATGTCGTTTTATTTTCACAGTTTCTTTTTGCCGGTGGACACTTACCACATTTCAGTTAGTCCTATAAAGAACGTAGGTCATTTACGTGAAAATTATTGAATCTTAAAATAAATATGCATCTGGTTACAGCATTTATGCTTTATGGAAATAATACTCGTTTCACCATTTTAGTACATTTACTTCTAGCGTTTACAGCGTTTTCGCGTTACGAAAAAAAGAGTTCAACTGTCGTAACCGCCACTGAGTCGTAAACCAGTCTTTTTTGTTAAATATTAAATATGCCAGTTGAAAGAAAACCATAAGTTATAAATTAGATCCAAATATCAAGCATTTTCGTTCATAAATATATAATATATAATAATAATAATATATAATAGTTTGCATTTTGGCGGTTACTACGTTCTCGCTTTTTGCCATCGATGTGCAGACTTCCGAATTTTGGGATTGACAGGTCGATAACAGAGTTTGTTATCGATGCTTTTCCCCTATACTAGTGATCGCCCTCAGTTTCATTTGTAAGAGTATTTCTTTTATAGGTATTATTTTGGAGATGATGATGAAATACTTAGGTAAGCAAAGCACAGTTAAAATAAATGGTCGCTGGGTTATGAGTAGGGATTTCACTATATACAGAGCAATCACTTAAGTATAGGGGTAGGTAAAGCATCGATAAGCGAGCTTATCGGCGCTAGAATTTTATCACGCAAAACTTTATCACGATCGACTTGGTTTATCACGAAAACTGCGTCATGAAAAACTACCACGTATAGACTTTATCACGAAGTTGAGTTTATCGATATGGAAATCCCATCAGTCAATATTCCGATATCTGTTTGAGGCGTATTGTAATTATATGTACCTAGTACCTACGTACTCTATTAATTTGTAGGAGGCAAAAGCGCCACGTCATTCTTGGAGCGCTGCGTGTCCTTCATCGGGGAGCACGCCGCCGACTGCGTGCGCACCAACGCCTTCCTGAACCTGCCCAAGGACGCGCTCATCAAGCTCATCTCCTCAGACTTCGTGAGTGCTTTCCTGTGGGACAAGCGCCATGTTGCGATTGATTCCCGTAGCCCGGAAGTCCCATATGTAACCGTTATCATCATCTCATTCTGGGCCATTTCGACCAGCGTCTCGAAAAAGGCCTTTGAGCTGTCGTATCATACGATGACGTGACTGACATGTATTTTTTTGCAAATATGTACCTACTGTTGTACAAACTGGCACTCGTTCTATATAAAATTGTAGCACATTACGGTACATGGTACCTAGTCTTTAAGCAATCGCTTTAATTTTGCTTTTTTAAAGCATTCCAGTAGGTAGTAAGTATCTAAGTACTTAAGTGCCATTGGGATAAAATGTGTAGCTATAGAATGTCAGGTCGATGGTTAGGGAATAAAGAGCACAGAGAAGTCACACTCGGCAATGAATTTCATCTATATTTTATTATTTCCCAGCTGTGTTTAGAGGAGGAGGAAGTATGGCGCTGCGCGCTCGCCTGGGCGAAGCAGCGTGCCGGCGTGACGCAGCCGTGTGCGCACTGGACGGAAGAGGAGAGAGCCAGGGTCTGCCACCATCTGTCGCCGCTCATGACGCATGTGCGGCTGCTGCTTATAGGTCAGTGTCTATCTAGACTGCTCTTAGGTGAGGCCGTGTGGTGTGATTCCACTGAGCCCTCGTGAAAATCACACGGCATGAGTGTGATTTCAAAGACCAGCCTGGATCTAGGATATGGAACTGATTGTGGCTACAAAATATTTTGAACCGAGGCAACAATTTGATGTGTCGCCTGATGCTGGGCACCTTGTGACGTGGTTTATATTTGTCTTCGAAAACATGAATTAAATGCTTTTTGAAAAAAAAAACCGGTCCTCTCCCTACATCAGTGCCTGTGAAAGTCTTGTTTTTCGCCAACTTAAAGTGCCTCGTTAATAGTTACCGATCCAGTACCCGATAATAAGGTCTAAGGATCTTTCGTTATTTCGAATTTTAAAATCACAAATTTGCGAATGCGCGTCCTCTGCATTGAACATTTAAAAAACGTGTGCCCGGATACTAAAACGATTTATGAATGTGCCATCACGTCACCTTTCCAGATAGCTGTGTGTTCGCGGAGGAGGTGGAGCCGACGGGCGCGGTGCCCATGGAGCTGTCGCTGGAGCGCTACCGGCGCGCCGCGCTCACCGCGCCGCACCACCACCCGCACGACTCCACCAGGCCGCGGTATGTCACCACACTACCAGACAGGTGTGCGCGGAGGAGGTGGAGCCGACGGGCTACCGGCACGCTGCGTCAAACTTTTACAAGAATTCGACATTCGAAATTCGGGCTTCATAGGAAATTAATTTTGGCCAAGCTGAAACAGAGACGCTTTGCTCACTCGGTCAGTTCAATAATTATTTTATGTCACCTTTCAGACTGGCTGTGAACATGTTCGCTGGCTCCGTGATCCTGCAGCAAGATAAGAGCGCATATCAGGCAGTTATCAACAACTGGTAAAAACCCATTTCAACACGCTTTTTATAACTTCACTTGTAACTAACTTTGTTTGTACAGTTGCCGAGAATCTCCTTGACCCAAAATGGCGGATTTGCGCATGCATATTTGTACGTAAATCGGCTACTGCGCAGTCAAGGTTAGGCTCAAGAAGATTCTCGGCAACTGTAACTAACAGTGTAATCGAATCTTGTAAGTAAATTTTGACCGACTTGTAATTGTCTTATCGACATGAAACTTTGCATGTATAATTATGTATATGTAGTACACGTGACAATACCATAATTTGGTACCTATCTCCGAGCTGATCTGATGAACTTTCGGGAACGGTACAACTTTAGTAACAGGTTACAGGCCTTTTCACACGCGTGGCGAGACAGATAAAATGATGATTAAAATATTCACAAAACGGGCTCACGTCGTAAAAGTCGAATATCGCAAAGAAAATCGCGTGGAGTCGAGAACTCGAGAACCGGCTCTCCTGATGATGAATCGCGAACTTTTATTTTATTTTATTAGGATCATAAAACTGAGCGTTACACAGGCAAGCTTAAATGGTAATATAATGAACAATATCAATATTGTACGCCCTACTTGATGTGAACACAACATGCATAAAAATAACTACTTAACAAAATAAATTGCTATACCAATAAAATTGCATTCGAGGTTAACAATTGAGAATAGAAGAAATAAATACATTAATAATACATTAAAAATTAAAAATTTATGCAAAGACTGCAAACGTGCCTTTGCTGAGACCACAGAACCATGAAACATACCAAACTTAGCTCTCATATAATTGCATCGGGAGCATATTCTGTCCAACGGAGAGTGCCTGCCAGCTACTGTTCTTCTGAGAGGTAAGGCAAATGTCTTGCGATGTTGTAGTCGGCTGCTCTGGCGAGGGACTGATAGTCTTAAGTTGTTTAAGAAATCAGGAGCCTCCAATATCCCGTGCAACAGCTTAAACAAGAATACGGTAATCTTTAGATAAAATTATTATAATGACATATCCTATGTACCTACTATTGTTGACATTGACTTGTAAAATGTTTATTTTTACCAATAAAGAATCTGAATCTGAATCTGAATCTGACGGTGTCGCTCATCGCCCTTCGTCTCGAGACGTGTGACGTTGTAGTGGCGCAATCTTTCAGAATAGCTTGGTAATTCACGACACTTGTTGTCACTATACGCGAGATGGTAGAGAAACCGCTTCTGAATACAATCCAGCCTTTTAACGTGAACAGCGTAAGTGGGATTCCACACTGGACTACAGTACTCTAACGTACTACGAACTAAGCTATTGTATAAAAGAAGGGCAATACTAGTGTTATTGAAAAATTTCAGTTGCCGAACTATAAACCCAGATAGTTTAATTGCCTTACATATGGCATTATTTAAGTGCTCCTGAAACGTCAGTCTACTCCTATCCAAAATCACTCCAAGATCCCGAATAGTCTCCTTCTCAGCGAGTTTAGTGCCTTCGATTGCGTATGATACTGAAGCAGTTTTCTGTTTTCTGGTGAACCTGATAATGAAAGCACTTCCCAGCATTCAAGACCATGCCATTGCGCGAACACCAGTTATGGACCACGGTTATGTCATTCTGGAGACTATTAGCAACGTCTGCATGATCATTAATAACTTTGTATAATTTTAAATCATCAGCAAAGAGCTGATATTGGCATTGGAGACTCGACGTTAAATCATTTAAGAACTGATTCGAAACATGTCAAGCGATATTTGACATTTACGACGTGAGTGAACCCGTTTCGTTTGAGACTCGCGGTAGTTTTCTATAGGTACCTATATACCATTGATGAAGTTCGTGTTCTTAGGTGCGGTAATGCCAAGCAACAATGGCGGCTAGTGTTCCGGGCGTCCGTGCACGGGTACAGCGCCGCCGCCTTCCACAAGCAGTGCGACAACGTGGCGCCCGTGTTGGTGCTCGTGCAGGTAACGTGGGCTCACTTCATGAGTTGTCTCTAGTGTCTGTCAGCATTAGTAGTACCTAACTCATGGTAACGGAGGGACTCTTCCTTTTTCAGTTGACCCGCGGCGAGGTGATCGGCGGGTTCAGCGAGACGGCGTGGAGCGGGGGCGGCGCCGGCGGGTACCTGCCCGCCGAGCGCGCCTTCCTGTTCGCGCTCGCGCCGCCGCCCGCGCGCCACCCGCTGCTGAAGAGAGCGGTCGCGCTCTGCTACCACCCCGAGTGAGTAGTACTGCTCTACTGTGCCGAGCGCGCCTTCCTGTTCGCGCTCGCGCCGCCGCCCGCGCGCCACCCGCTGCTGAAGAGAGCGGTCGCGCTCTGCTACCACCCCGAGTGAGTAGTACTGCTCTACTGTGCCGAGCGCGCCTTCCTGTTCGCGCTCGCGCCGCCGCCCGCGCGCCACCCGCTGCTGAAGAGAGCGGTCGCGCTCTGCTACCACCCCGAGTGAGTAGTACTGCTCTACTGTGCCGAGCGCGCCTTCCTGTTCGCGCTCGCGCCGCCGCCCGCGCGCCACCCGCTGCTGAAGAGAGCGGTCGCGCTCTGCTACCACCCCGAGTGAGTAGTACTGCTCTACTGTGCCGAGCGCGCCTTCCTGTTCGCGCTCGCGCCGCCGCCCGCGCGCCACCCGCTGCTGAAGAGGGCGGTCGCGCTCTGCTACCACCCCGAGTGAGTAGTACTGCTCTACTGTGCCGAGCGCGCCTTCCTGTTCGCGCTCGCGCCGCCGCCCGCGCGCCACCCGCTGCTGAAGAGGGCGGTCGCGCTCTGCTACCACCCCGAGTGAGTAGTACTGCTCTACTGTGCCGAGCGCGCCTTCCTGTTCGAGCTCGCGCCGCCGCCCGCGCACCACCCGCTGCTGAAGAGGGCGGTCGCGCTCTGCTACCACCCCGAGTGAGTAGTACTGCTCTACTGTGCCGAGCGCGCCTTCCTGTTCGCGCTCGCGCCGCCGCCCGCGCGCCACCCGCTGCTGAAGAGGGCGGTCGCGCTCTGCTACCACCCCGAGTGAGTAGTACTGCTCTACTGTGCCGAGCGCGCCTTCCTGTTCGCGCTCGCGCCGCCGCCCGCGCGCCACCCGCTGCTGAAGAGGGCGGTCGCGCTCTGCTACCACCCCGAGTGAGTAGTACTGCTCTACTGTGCCGAGCGCGCCTTCCTGTTCGCGCTCGCGCCGCCGCCCGCGCGCCACCCGCTGCTGAAGAGGGCGGTCGCGCTCTGCTACCACCCCGAGTGAGTAGTACTGCTCTACTGTGCCGAGCGCGCCTTCCTGTTCGCGCTCGCGCCGCCGCCCGCGCGCCACCCGCTGCTGAAGAGAGCGGTCGCGCTCTGCTACCACCCCGAGTGAGTAGTACTGCTCTACTGTGCCGAGCGCGCCTTCCTGTTCGCGCGCCACCCGCTGCTGAAGAGGGCGGTCGCGCTCTGCTACCACCCCGAGTGAGTAGTACTGCTCTACTGTGCCGAGCGCGCCTTCCTGTTCGCGCTCGCGCCGCCGCCCGCGCGCCACCCGCTGCTGAAGAGAGCGGTCGCGCTCTGCTACCACCCCGAGTGAGTAGTACTGCTCTACTGTGCCGAGCGCGCCTTCCTGTTCGCGCTCGCGCCGCCGCCCGCGCGCCACCCGCTGCTGAAGAGAGCGGTCGCGCTCTGCTACCACCCCGAGTGAGTAGTACTGCTCTACTGTGCCGAGCGCGCCTTCCTGTTCGCGCTCGCGCCGCCGCCCGCGCGCCACCCGCTGCTGAAGAGAGCGGTCGCGCTCTGCTACCACCCCGAGTGAGTAGTACTGCTCTACTGTGCCGAGCGCGCCTTCCTGTTCGCGCTCGCGCCGCCGCCCGCGCGCCACCCGCTGCTGAAGAGAGCGGTCGCGCTCTGCTACCACCCCGAGTGAGTAGTACTGCTCTACTGTGCCGAGCGCGCCTTCCTGTTCGCGCTCGCGCCGCCGCCCGCGCGCCACCCGCTGCTGAAGAGAGCGGTCGCGCTCTGCTACCACCCCGAGTGAGTAGTACTGCTCTACTGTGCCGAGCGCGCCTTCCTGTTCGCGCTCGCGCCGCCGCCCGCGCGCCACCCGCTGCTGAAGAGAGCGGTCGCGCTCTGCTACCACCCCGAGTGAGTAGTACTGCTGTATTGTCAGCCGATCGTCGATCATTCAGATCAGCAGAAGTGAACATATAAATTCAAATAAAACTAATAACACACATCTTGTTCCGATGGGATATAGCCACGGAAGAAATCAGCCATTTCTTCATAGAAATGGCCGATATCTTCTCATGACTCATGCCATGTACAGTCGCCATCAGATATATTAGAGCGAACGAGGTGTACACAAATATTAATACACGCACTCTAACGCCTTGACTATGCGAATCATGTTCCGATAATAATGACCGCATAATTTGCTCCGACATATCTGATCCTAATTGTACCCTGCTGCTTAAATTCTAGCATTTTCTATTTTTATTTCCAGTTGCGGCCCAATATTCGGCGCCGGCGCGGACCTGTTCATCTCGAACAACTGCAACACCAACAGCGACAGCTACAGCAACCTGCACTCGTACGGCGCGCCCGACGCCTCGGGCTCGCTCGCGCACGACTACAACTTCACTGTGCGCGACTACGAGGTGTTCACGTACAAACACAACTGACGGCTGCTTACCTCATCAACAACTGCAACACCAACAGCGACAGCTACGGCAACCTGCACTCGTACGGCGCGCCCGACGCCTCGGGCTCGCTCGCGCACGACTACAACTTCACTGTGCGCGACTACGAGGTGTTCACGTACAAACACAACTGACGGCTGCTTACCTCATCAACAACTGCAACACCAACAGCGACAGCTACAGCAACCTGCACTCGTACGGCGCGCCCGACGCCTCGGGCTCGCTCGCGCACGACTACAACTTCACTGTGCGCGACTACGAGGTGTTCACGTACAAACACAACTGACGGCTGCTTACCTCATCAACAACTGCAACACCAACAGCGACAGCTACAGCAACCTGCACTCGTACGGCGCGCCCGACGCCTCGGGCTCGCTCGCGCACGACTACAACTTCACTGTGCGCGACTACGAGGTGTTCACGTACAAACACAACTGACGGCTGCTTACCTCATCAACAACTGCAACACCAACAGCGACAGCTACAGCAACCTGCACTCGTACGGCGCGCCCGACGCCTCGGGCTCGCTCGCGCACGACTACAACTTCACTGTGCGCGACTACGAGGTGTTCACGTACAAACACAACTGACGGCTACTTACCTCATCAACAACTGCAACACCAACAGCGACAGCTACAGCAACCTGCACTCGTACGGCGCGCCCGACGCCTCGGGCTCGCTCGCGCACGACTACAACTTCACTGTGCGCGACTACGAGGTGTTCACGTACAAACACAACTGACGGCTGCTTACCTCATCAACAACTGCAACACCAACAGCGACAGCTACAGCAACCTGCACTCGTACGGCGCGCCCGACGCCTAGGGCTCGCTCGCGCACGACTACAACTTCACTGTGCGCGACTACGAGGTGTTCACGTACAAACACAACTGACGGCTGCTTACCTCATCAACAACTGCAACACCAACAGCGACAGCTACAGCAACCTGCACTCGTACGGCGCGCCCGACGCCTCGGGCTCGCTCGCGCACGACTACAACTTCACTGTGCGCGACTACGAGGTGTTCACGTACAAACACAACTGACGGCTACTTACCTCATCAACAACTGCAACACCAACAGCGACAGCTACAGCAACCTGCACTCGTACGGCGCGCCCGACGCCTCGGGCTCGCTCGCGCACGACTACAACTTCACTGTGCGCGACTACGAGGTGTTCACGTACAAACACAACTGACGGCTGCTTACCTCATCAACAACTGCAACACCAACAGCGACAGCTACAGCAACCTGCACTCGTACGGCGCGCCCGACGCCTCGGGCTCGCTCGCGCACGACTACAACTTCACTGTGCGCGACTACGAGGTGTTCACGTACAAACACAACTGACGGCTGCTTACCTCATCAACAACTGCAACACCAACAGCGACAGCTACAGCAACCTGCACTCGTACGGCGCGCCCGACGCCTCGGGCTCGCTCGCGCACGACTACAACTTCATTGTGCGCGACTACGAGGTGTTCACGTACAAACACAACTGACGGCTACTTACCTCATCAACAACTGCAACACCAACAGCGACAGCTACAGCAACCTGCACTCGTACGGCGCGCCCGACGCCTCGGGCTCGCTCGCGCACGACTACAACTTCACTGTGCGCGACTACGAGGTGTTCACGTACAAACACAACTGACGGCTACTTACCTCATCAACAACTGCAACACCAACAGCGACAGCTACAGCAACCTGCACTCGTACGGCGCGCCCGACGCCTCGGGCTCGCTCGCGCACGACTACAACTTCACTGTGCGCGACTACGAGGTGTTCACGTACAAACACAACTGACGGCTGCTTACCTCATCAACAACTGCAACACCAACAGCGACAGCTACAGCAACCTGCACTCGTACGGCGCGCCCGACGCCTCGGGCTCGCTCGCGCACGACTACAACTTCACTGTGCGCGACTACGAGGTGTTCACGTACAAACACAACTGACGGCTACTTACCTCATCAACAACTGCAACACCAACAGCGACAGCTACAGCAACCTGCACTCGTACGGCGCGCCCGACGCCTAGGGCTCGCTCGCGCACGACTACAACTTCACTGTGCGCGACTACGAGGTGTTCACGTACAAACACAACTGACGGCTGCTTACCTCATCAACAACTGCAACACCAACAGCGACAGCTACAGCAACCTGGACTCGTACGGCGCGCCCGACGCCTCGGGCTCGCTCGCGCACGACTACAACTTCACTGTGCGCGACTACGAGGTGTTCACGTACAAACACAACTGACGGCTGCTTACCTCATCAACAACTGCAACACCAACAGCGACAGCTACAGCAACCTGCACTCGTACGGCGCGCCCGACGCCTCGGGCTCGCTCGCGCACGACTACAACTTCACTGTGCGCGACTACGAGGTGTTCACGTACAAACACAACTGACGGCTGCTTACCTCATCAACAACTGCAACACCAACAGCGACATTTACAGCAACCTGCACTCGTACGGCGCGCCCGACGCCTCGGGCTCGCTCGCGCACGACTACAACTTCACTGTGCGCGACTACGAGGTGTTCACGTACAAACACAACTGACGGCTGCTTACCTCATCAACAACTGCAACACCAACAGCGACAGCTACAGCAACCTGCACTCGTACGGCGCGCCCGACGCCTCGGGCTCGCTCGCGCACGACTACAACTTCACTGTGCGCGACTACGAGGTGTTCACGTACAAACACAACTGACGGCTACTTACCTCATCAACAACTGCAACACCAACAGCGACAGCTACAGCAACCTGCACTCGTACGGCGCGCCCGACGCCTCGGGCTCGCTCGCGCACGACTACAACTTCACTGTGCGCGACTACGAGGTGTTCACGTACAAACACAACTGACGGCTACTTACCTCATCAACAACTGCAACACCAACAGCGACAGCTACAGCAACCTGCACTCGTACGGCGCGCCCGATGCCTCGGGCTCGCTCGCGCACGACTACAACTTCACTGTGCGCGACTACGAGGTGTTCACGTACAAACACAACTGACGGCTGCTTACCTCATCAACAACTGCAACACCAACAGCGACAGCTACAGCAACCTGCACTCGTACGGTGCGCCCGACGCCTCGGGCTCGCTCGCGCACGACTACAACTTCACTGTGCGCGACTACGAGGTGTTCACGTACAAACACAACTGACGGCTACTTACCTCATCAACAACTGCAACACCAACAGCGACAGCTACAGCAACCTGCACTCGTACGGCGCGCCCGACGCCTAGGGCTCGCTCGCGCACGACTACAACTTCACTGTGCGCGACTACGAGGTGTTCACGTACAAACACAACTGACGGCTGCTTACCTCATCAACAACTGCAACACCAACAGCGACAGCTACAGCAACCTGCACTCGTACGGCGCGCCCGACGCCTCGGGCTCGCTCGCGCACGACTACAACTTCACTGTGCGCGACTACGAGGTGTTCACGTACAAACACAACTGACGGCTGCTTACCTCATCAACAACTGCAACACCAACAGCGACAGCTACAGCAACCTGCACTCGTACGGCGCGCCCGACGCCTCGGGCTCGCTCGCGCACGACTACAACTTCACTGTGCGCGACTACGAGGTGTTCACGTACAAACACAACTGACGGCTGTTTACCTCATCAACAACTGCAACACCAACAGCGACAGCAACAGCAACCTGCACTCGTACGGCGCGCCCGACGCCTCGGGCTCGCTCGCGCACGATTACAACTTCACTGTGCGCGACTACGAGGTGTTCACGTACAAACACAACTGACGGCTGCTTACCTCATCAACATGCACCAACAGCGACTACGAAACGCATCTACTACAGTAAACTAGGGAATAAAAACCGGTAATTTACCGTTAATCAGATAATTTGCATATAAAAATTTACCGGTTTGCATTCCCTATAGTAAACCCATCTGTTGATATGTCAACAGCCAGAATTTTAGACTTGCGTACCTTAAGTGGGATAAGTACCGATGAAGAACCGTTTGCGGTTCGTGGTATGAAATAGTATAGTATCAATTTATTTGTTTATTTTTACTACACGTAACGCTGTATAGATATTTTGTGAGCCTCAAGGAGCCATGTTTTGCTTCAATTTGTGGCGGCTTAGGTATTTGCATTTTGCTCTAGCGTATGGTGTTAGAGAAGGACGCCCCGTTTGGAAGCTCCATTACTTTAGTATTAAATCTGTGGCTCTAGTGAAAAGGGGTTAAATTCGAAAAACACTACTTTACAGGAGACGCAAAAAACCGTTGCGGCTTAAAATTATTCAGACTTTTGATCACTGTACTTCAACCACTATACTTACAAATAAACTTTAAATGCAGTTTTAATATTTAAAAAATCCTCTTTCACGGGGTAATATTCTTACTTCTCCAAAGTTAACGGTTAAAAAAAAAATGTGAGTTATATCCGTGCCAAAACGTGTTCTTAAGGACATAACTTACTTTATACCCCTTTTCACCCATAACACTTAAACTACCCGGGAATATAACTGAACTTATACCAATTTTCACCATTATTTTTGAAAGTGTAAAATGGACTTGCTGTTCGGTTTATTTAAAGTTATCTCCTTTTATAAAGGAAAAATACATGAACACCCTAAATAAGAAATACCTAACTAAACGAAACCTATCATTTAAGAGCTTAATTTCAGAGATAATCCTAAGAAAACAAACTTTTACCCTTTTGCACTCAATTAATTTAGGTGTACTGTAATATAAACACACTTTTACCAATGGTTTTTTAGAAGTTATATCATTTTTTGCGGTGCAGTGATAATAAAAAATCTTCATTTTTATTTATTCTTTATTACAAAAATAACAGAAAAAGTCAACATCAGCATATAAAATTATTCTCATCGTTTTTAACTTTTGGTCGTTCATCAAAAATAATATAATATATTAAGTAATCAACTTTCTTAAGCGATACAAGATGATAAGTACCTAAAATGAGATAAGTACAAAATTTAGTTTTTCCTGTTGACTTACAATTACGAATAACTTTTAGTATGAGACCTTATACTAAAATTTTATCGCAATTGTGAATATTTAGACACGGAAAATAACATGTATCACGTTTTGAGGGTCAGCTTGTAAAATTTCAATTCTTGTATAAAATCAATTCTTGCCTATGCTCTGTTGGCGCCAAAGGATGGGAATCTACCACATCCTCAGAACATAACAATTTTTCGTAAAAGATCTTACACTCGTGTTTATCAAATTTAACAAAAAACCGTTTTTTTACCGATATCCGTATTGGACCGCTGTAAATCTTTCATATACAGGAAATAATGAAATATGTTCCTCGACGGCTTTCAATCCATTTTTACTTATATTTGTGGTACTCAGCATTATCCATCACGCTGAATTTAGGACAAGTGCTTTACTGATTTTAAGTTTTTCAGTTACTCCTGGAACAAACTTTGATGTTTCGTTAAATGGTTATCGCATTACCAGCCTCTGCAAATGCGATAAAACTCTCGTCTTTATTTTTAAATAATTGGCAAACTGTCTATTCTTTGTTGTTGCGTCTTCTTTTGTGTTTTTAAACTCTAATTCAATTATATTAGCAATGAACTGAACCCTTTTGTTATATATTCTCCTAAAGCCATATTAACTCTCAAATATTTGTTTTTGAGTTCTTCTTGCATATTTATTGCGCATTTCATTTTAAAATTTTCCTAGCATCTAAACTCTCCTTTATTTTTTTGCTTTTATTATATTTGTTTCATACTATTTACCAAAATGTCTCCTCTTTTTCCTTTCCTCCCTATGTTTATTTTCTCACTTTTTTTAGGTTGTCGCTTTCGTCCTTGACCGACTCTGTCCCAAAACGAAAGTTGCTCTGCTTCTTCTGCCGTTCCGGTTTCTTCCGTTTCTCGTAAAATTTCTGAGTCAGAATCAGTGAACACTACGTTCTGCCTATTTCAGGAGTGCTAATAGAGTCGACACAATTATTGTCACCTTTGTCCTCAACAAGTTTGAGCATTCGATCGATTCATGATCGGCCTGCCGTTCTGTGTAACAAACTAAAAATATTTTTAATCCTAGGGCCACCTTCCGGGCACCAGACCAGTCCCATGGTACCATATTATTATATTGTCATATTTAAGTAGCAAGTAGGTACTTGGGCAAAATTTCAGCTCAATCAGTTGCAGATATTCTGCTTCAAAATGGAATTGCAATATCCCGAAGAAACATAGTAACATACTTTGCAAGTTAAACAACTTAAAAAAAAATGCCTACATCACTACTGTAGGTCAGTCTAACTGGTGAGCCAAATTTTATAATGGGATGATTTATTAGATTCAAGTGTACTTAAAATAAACGACAGCGAAGAGACTTACATACAAACTTCTTGATACAAGTAATCGTCGTGGTGTAAAATGATACATCTCACTGGTATAAGCCTATATACACCCATAAATGCTAATTATTTATTCGTGAATATTGATTAATTTTGATTTATTTTTATAAATTATGGGTAAGTTGCTGGGGCAAATCGGAACAAGTAAACATTGATCATTAAATACCAGATTTCATACGAGATACAATTCGAGTTATACCATTAATGATTAACATTAAGTAGTGAATACAGATTAATATCGATTTATATTCTTTAACGTTTGTAATCTTGTTTTGTAAAAAGGTATAAGTAAACATTGATCCTTTAACACAGGATGTGTCAAAAGAGACAAATGAACTTAAGTCGTTCTCCACATGCAAAACACCAAATTGTTCAATGTTATCTGTAGTTGCACCATATTTCACGACATAATTCACTAGATATACCGTTTGGCACAATCCTAACTTTGTCATTTTAAAAGATAACTTAGCTCCGATTACACCAAAAGATGCGCAATTTTTTTTTGTGAATATTGGTGTATATAACGCAAAAAGGTCATAAGTGCACTTTAACCCCTTTTCACTAGAGCCACAGAAATGTTATATCCATATCCATGAAGTAACTTTCTTGCCAGTATCAATTAAAATGTGAAATCTAGATTAAGTACCATATTATTTTTCGCAATGAGGGATGTAAATATTTTTTTAATAAATATACCTACCTAATATTATTATACCCAATATTGTATTATTTTATTTATTACTAGCGACCTGACCCTGCTTCGCACGGGTGCAATTAGAAACCTCTAAAATTATCAGTGTTTCTCTATATATTATGCAAAAAGCGGAAACGCTGTAAACGCCAAGGGAATTCATTAGCGTTTACAACGTTTCCGCTTTTAGCCGTCGATATAAACCTTTCTCTTGAATAACTCTGTCTATTAAATTAAAATCCGTTGCGTAGCTTTGAAGATCTAAGCATACATAGGGACAGACAGACAACAGAAGCGACGTAGTTTTATACGATGTACTGTCTTTTTAGGGTTCCGTAGTCAACTAGGAACCCTTATAGTTTCGCCATGTCCGTCTGTCCGTCTGTCCGTCCGCGGCTTAGCTCCGTGATCATTAGTACTAGAAAGCTGAAATTTGGTATGAGTATGTGTATGTATCACTCCGACAAAACGGTAAAAAAAATCTAAAAAAAATACTTTTGTTCGGGTACCTCCCGTACACCTAAAGTGGGGGTGATATTTTTTTTGTTCCAACACTAGTGTGTGGGGTGTCGTTGAATAGGTCTTTTAAAAATAATAGGGGTCTCCGAACATTATTTTTTGATATGGTCAGCAGTTTTGTAAATATTCACTCCGAAAATAAAAAAAATAGCGTCCCCCCCCTCTAACTTTTCAACCACGCGTCAAAAAAATATGGAAAAATTCATGAACCAGAGGCCTTATATGAACTTTCAATGAAAACTATATTGAACAAAATCGGTCGAGCCGTTTTTAAGTTATCGCTAAATTTCATAATTTTCTTAAAAGGACGTATTGACTTCCAGAAGGTAATAAGTAACTACAGTTACTTTGGCGTTTACGACCTTTTTATAGAGCTTGAAATCTTTCTCGTAACTTAAGTCTATTGTGAAGGATGAGTAACTACGGAACCCTACACTGAGCGTGGCCAGGCATGCTCTTGGCCGGTTTTTTTTTATGGCATCGCGATTAGTTACTTAGTTGCGATGTTGCGATGAACCATGGATGAACCTAATGTAACCTGGCTATCTTGCTAAACATTGTAAAAATATTGAGGAAAGCGCCATCTGTGTAATACAATCAGGAACACTAAGGATGTGAATCTAACTTCACGACCACGCGGGTTTAGCTTCACGGAGTTAGCGGAAGTTCTTCAAATCTCCGACAGATGGCAGTAGTTGTTCTCAAATGGAAAATGGATGAACATTTTCAAAATGCTGGAATAAGGAATGATGAAATTTAAAAAATCTTGAATTTTGTTTAGGTACATGAATAAACTCGTCATTCCAAGAAAAAAAAAATCCTTTTATATTCCTTCACATAAAAAAAAAGTTAAAAATGTTTTTTTTCCGGCCTTGTACGGGCAGCATACGGTAACCTAACCGAGGTGATCTTTTTAGGGTTCCGTAGTCAACTAGGAACCCTTATAGTTTCGCCATGTCCATCTGTCCGTCTGTCCGTCCGTCCGTCTATCCGTCCGCGTCTTAGCTCCGTGATCAATACTAGAAAGCTGAAATTTGGTATGAGTATGTGTATGTATAACCACTCAATTGTTTTTGGTAACTACGGCTACATGACACCGCTCTTATTTTATTATATAAATAGAGTCCAACTCAAAATTCTAAGCAATTGAGTAGTTAACGCCGACAGAACGGTAAAATAAAATTGAAAAAAAAAATTTTTTTTTTCGGGTACCTCTTGAACACCTAAAGTGGGGGTGAATTTTTTTTTTCTTTTCAACACTAGTGTGTGGGGTGTCGTTGAATACTTATTTCTTACTTCCGTTGGCGCTACAACCCTTTGTGGGTCTTGGCCTCCTCCACGATCTTCCTCCAGTTGTCACCTTCTTCCAGCTGGTAAACTTCCCCATCTTCCTGAGATCTTCTTCCACACAATCGCTCCAACGTTTTCTAGGCCTGCCTCTCGGTCTCTTCTGTTGCGGCGTCCACCTTGTTATTATCTTAGCGGCTCTAGTGTCCGGCATTCTTTCAAGGTGACCCGCCCACCACAGTCGCTGCGACTTACAGAACCTGACGATGTTCTCGTGCCCAATGAGTGCATCTAGCTCATGGTTCATACGTTGCCGATATATGCCGTCACGCTCTTTCACGGGACCGTAGATTTTTCTAAGAACTTTCCTTTCGAACACGGCAAGTTTCAGTTCGTCTCTCTGGGTTAAGGTCCACGTTTCGCAGGCGTAAGTCACAACAGGCCTGATGATGGTATGATAGATGGTGAGCTTCGATCTTATGCTAAGCAGCTTAGAATCTAAAAGTTTAGCACACGCATAAAAAGATTTGTGCCCAGCAACTATCCTTGCCCTTATCTCTTCGTCAGATCTATTCTGGGAGGTAATCATCGCTCCTAGATACTTGAAGCTGCTCACGCCGTTTATGGTTTGATTGCCGACATCAATGTTTTGTGGCCGTCCAGGCTGCCTGGCTGTCGCAAGGTACTCAGTCTTAGATGTATTTACGCGCAATCCAAAAGTAGTGGCTTCTGTCTCTAGCGTTGGGCAATGGTCGGCCATCCTGTTTCTTGACCTGCTGGTAATGACAATGTCATCAGCGTACGCAGCGAGTTGAGTAGTGTGGTAGTCAATCAGTCCACTAACATTCAATTTACGTGTGGCAGCCTCAAGTACCAGATTGAAGACTATAGAAGATAGCGCGTCTCCTTGTTTCACTCCTGAGCGAATCTCAAAAGGCTCGGACAAGTCATTCTGTATGGCTACAACAGCTTTGGAGTGCTTTAACGTGGCATGGACAAGTGTGGGGGGTGTCGTTGAATAGGTCTTGTAAAAATAATAGGAGTCTTCTAACATTATTTTTTGATAAAGTCAGCAGTTTTGTAAATATTCGCTCCAAAAACAAAAAAAAATAGTGTCCCCCCCCTCTAACTTTTCAACCACGGGTCAAAAAAAAACGGAAAAATTCATGTTAATGAGGCCTTATAAGTACTTTCAATGAAAACTATATTGAACAAAATCGGTCTAGCCATTTTTGAGTTTTCGCCAAATTTCATATTTTTTCTTTAAAAGGTCGTAAGTTGACTTCCAGAAGGTAATAAGTGATTACAGTTTCTAGGGCGTTTACGACCTTTTTATAGAGCTTAAAATCTTTCTTAACGTAAACCTCGGGCTTAAAACAGCAGTTTATTGTGAAGGATGAGCAACTACGGAACCCTACACTGAGCGTGGCCCGACATGCTCTTGGCCGGTTTTTCTACACTGAAAAAAATACCCAGTGGAGCCTACTGAAATTACAGTAGGCGTAACCGTTATTACAGTTAGGTTTACTGAAATTGCAGTAGGCCTCACTGTTATTGCAGTAAGTCTTACTGTAATGTCAGTAGGCTCCACTGGATATTTTTTTCAGTGTAACTCGGCAGAGGTGCTGCTGTGTTCCTATGGGTTTGGGTAAACTAAAAACAGAGAGGTTTTTATCTGAATCGCGTAAGAGCGAGCGAGACAGGTATAATTAATACTCGAAACATATTCTGACAGCTCATGCACTGTAAGTAGGTACCTACACTTTCTTCCAAAAACTTCGTAAGAGGCCTTATCCGGAAACATCTTAATTTTTTGATGGGAATACTTAATACTTTTCGCTGAGTTTCCCCAAGATAGTAACATACTTAGTTATCACAGGCTTTCATAGAAAAAACAGTTTTCTGCGTGATTTTTGTCAATTTCGAGTAGGCAGTTTTTAAAACAAAAAGAATGAATGAAGAATTCAAACTGTAGGTTTCAAACAAATACTAATAAACCGCAATGGGTCTTAGTAGAAATATTGATAATACATATGTTAAGAAACATGTTTGATCATAGAGGATATGGAGCCAAGAAAATACCATATTCCTTTGATTTTCACGGCAAATGCCCCGCCCGCATCCACTGCGATGGAAAGCAATGCTCACGCGCATACTTATGACAAGTGTATCTTATTTTGCAAACTGGGAAATGCGATTTGCGCACAGATGGGCGAGTGATTGAGCGAGATGCGGGCGCGTCGGGAAATCCGCGGGAAAACGGGAAAAGGGCCACTTTCCACTGGGAAAACTGACGTCGCATAGATAATACCCTTTATTTATGCATGAACATTCGTTAACAGGCAGAGATTTTAATTATTTATTCTCGCCAATAAACGTTACGGTTAGGCGAGAAATTACTTAAATTTGTATTTTATGTATTTTCATATTCTTTATTCAGTTGTAAAGTCATGTGCATTCAGATTAAGGTGTTACATGCAGTGATTTGTCAGACCATGACGCCCTGTAAGGGCACACAATAACTTAATACTAACATGCGTAATTCATATCATGCGTTATCCAACTCGCATATAACAAAAACATTTGAGAGAATCTTACAAAATTACAATATCAAGCTGCAAATTTCAAAACCTACCAGAATAACAGATCGGTCTAAGACATGCATTGATAATGTAGGCATCAATTTTAAAGATCTGGTTATGACATCCGTACATCACTTGAACCTATCGGACCATTCGGCTCAGTTAGTTGAGATTCCAATAAACCGCAAAAAAAATATCAACTACTGGTTTATAAAAAAAACTGACTACTCAAAATGTAACTGTAAAAAATTTATTGAATGTCTAAAAAGCTTATCGTTTCAAGAAGTATTTACAGCAAGTAATGAAAACACAGCGTTCAATGCACTTCATGAGCATCTTCAAATGTTTCACAGACTGTGTTTTCCAACCGTAAGGGTAAAAATACAAGCAGTCAAGAAAATAAAATGGATATCCAGAGGCATGAAAATCTCGTCCAAAAGTAAACGACGTCTATTCTTGAGCTACATAAATTCTAAAAATAAAGAAGCTAAAAAAAGACTTAAAATACGCCATCAAAACTATAGCAGAATCCTAAGGAAATGTATAAGGCAAGCTCAAAATATTAATAATAACCAATATATAGCCCAATCAGAAAATATAGTCAAGAGCACCTGGAATCTCATTAATGAAAACACTGGATCAAATGTAACTAACCAAAATATAGATTCGATATATTGTAAGGGGCATGAGTTGACGGGAGCGCAGGATATCGCGAATGCATTTAACAAACAATTTGCTATCTTGGACACCACTCCTGTTCATGATACTTTCTATGCCGTAAATAGCCTTTCAATAAATGAGTCTTCCATATATCTTAAGCCAACTGATCCCACAGAAATCTTAAAAATAATCAAATCACGCCGTAATACAAAATCCACAGGTTATGACGACTTAACAACAAAAATCATTAAAGATAACGCCATCGACCATCGTACTAGCTACTCCAATTAGTTACATAATTAACCAATCCATATCCGAAGGAATATTTCCAAATAAACTAAAAATCACGATTATAAAACCAATTTTTAAGAAGGGAGAGCAGTCTAATTCTGAGAATTACCGTCCAATCGCACTTATACCGATACTCTCCAAAATCTATGAAAAAATTATATTTAGTAGAATTATCAACTTCCTTGATAAATTCAATATTTTGTCGAACACTCAATTTGGTTTTAGAAAACACAAATCTACGACTCTGGCCATCTACGAGTTAATGAAAGTCATAGCTGAATACCGAGACAAAAGAATGCCCGTCTCTGCCATATTTATGGACATGTCGAAGGCATTCGATTGTGTATCCCATGTTATCCTTCTAAAAAAACTTAAAAAATACGGCATAAGAGGCAATTGTTACGATTGGATTGAATCTTATTTATTGAATAGAAAGCAATACACCGAGATTACGAGATATTGTCCCGAAAGTAAAACTTTGATAAAATATAAATCATCTGATGAATACATAAGACAAGGCGTACCACAGGGAAGCATACTGGGTCCTCTCCTGTTCCTGATCTATATCAATGATCTGCCTGATATAACTCATCATAAAGTAATCTTATTTGCAGATGACTGCTCACTAATAGTACCGAGTAGTAGTATCACTTATGAATCAGATGTAAATGAAGTGTTCGCGAATGTCAATAAATGGCTAGAAAGGAACGAACTCAAGGTTAACCTAGGAAAAACTCAACTAATGGAATTTTATGCGCCACAGAATAAACCTAGAGACATTAAGTTGAGTTATAATGGTGTGTCCATTGAAGCGTTCAGACAACGCGTTTCCTAGGAATAATGATAGATTGCCATAATAATTGGGAAACTCATGTTGATTACCTACTTTCTAAATTAAACCGCTTTGTATACGCTCTACGCAGGTTGACACATATAGCTTCACAACAAGCTGCATTGCTTGCTTTCCATGGCCACATTATGAGCAATCTTCGATACGGGCTGATTCTCTGGGGTAACTCGTCAAGTGTGGAAAAAGTATTCAGGTTACAAAAAAATGCCTACGAGCCCTATGCTGTGCCCATCACATGGACTCTTGTCGGCCACTATTTAAAAAATATAATATCCTGCCCTTACCAAACCCTGTATATATATGAAGTATGCTTGTTTGTAAAGACAAATTTTGACATGTTCAAAATACAAAAACCAAGCTCTAGATCCACTTCTAAACTACATGGCCTAAACTTACAATGCCCAGTGCACAATACCGCTTATTTTAATAAAAGTATATTTAACATGTCCATAAAAATATTCAATAATTTGCCAGATGACATCAAGACACTTGACTTTCCTGCATACAAGCACAAACTTTATGCATGGTGTCTACAAAAAATGTTTTATAATATATCTGAGTTTTTCGAGGCTTGAATTGTCCTACAAATTAATAATAGATATGATATGTAGTAGCTAATTAGTAATGTAGATTTTTAAGTATTATCTGTAAATATAGTTTTAATATTAGGTACCATACTTGACATATGTGTACTCACTTAATGATTTCTGAATCAATGGACCCACAAATTGTAAGAGACTTATATTAATGTATTCATCTATTTTACTAGAAAAATGTAATATTATTGTGCAACCTTTAATGGCTGATTATGACGACACATAAATAGTACTTAAGACCTTTTGTAATACTCATAATCTTACAATAAAATATTGAATTGAATTGAATATTGAAATAGCAAAAATACGACAGCATTTGGTCACTAATAAAATCAAATTATGAATAGTTTGTTTCGTTTTGGTTTAAATAGAATTTAAAAATACAATAAGTTTTAAGTTGGTAAATAAATAAAATACAAAAATTACAGTAAGTAAGTTCTGGAATTCTGGAATTCACAGGAATTTAAGTAGGAAATGTTTATTATTTTAATGATTTGTATCGCCAGATGTGTTGCTTTTTAGCCCAGTGATGCAAGACAAGTTTATAGGGTTCCGTACCCAAAGGGCAAAAACGGGACCCTGTCACTAAGACTCGGTTGTCCGTCCGTCTGTCGGTCTGTGTCTGTCTGCCTGTCCGTCTGTCTGTCTGGTCCGTTTTGTAAAATAAGCCGCATATTTGGTGGATGTTAGGGTTCCGTACCCAAAGAGTAAAAACGGGACCCTATTACTGTCCGTCTGACACTAGAGGTCCATTTCGTGGTAAAGTTGCTCCAGTGTGGTTTTGCAGTATCGAGGGTCAGTTTTTAGGGTTCCGTACCTCAATCGGAAAAAACGGAACCCTTATAGGATCACTTTGTGGCCCGTCCGTCTGTCTGTCTGTCAAGACCCTTTATCACAAGAACGCGTGGAGGTATCGAGTTGAAATTTAAACCATATACTTAAGTCTACGGTCCCTTGAAGCTGTGAAATAATCAAACTTCTACGTTAACGCGAAAAAAAGATGCGGCCGTTTATGTAGCAAAAAACGTACATTTCGACACTCAAGGGAATTAAAAATGATAGGGTAAGTACTTCCGGATGACCTAGAAGATTTGGCAAGTAATATCGTCACATACTACAAATACTTATAAAAATCTGAAGTCCTTTTCAAACATCGTATTTGAACTCGGTTGCGTTACGTTTGCACCTCGTTTGTATGCGGCGCCATACATTTCAGGTGCCAACTTAACTCAACCAGGCCAATTAAGATGGGATAAGTGAAAGTTTGTACGGAACCCTCGGTGCGCGAGTCAGACTCGCACTTGGCCGGTTTTTTGACATAGCTCGTCTACTCCGTGAAGATAAGTTTCAATTCGACGACTGCCATTCCAGTAGCTGATTGAAGTTGTATCTAGTACCTACTGATGTACATCAGTACAGTCCATTCATCATTAATACAGCTGGGAATTTGAATGAGCGGGACACGTTACGAAGTTCGAATTTCGAACACTGGAGAATCCGTTCAGCATAAAAAAACAAGACGTAGGTAAGTAGGTACGTGGTGTCCCAAAGTACAAATTGGTATTTTTACCCGTATCAAAATACTGAACAGCACAAATCATAAGGATAAAATAAAACGGTATGGAAATATAATGACGCACGTGCCAACACTAGGTATTTTTTCTGTGAAGGAAACCTAGGCCGTAGACAAATAGACAAACTACGCGAATCCTACAGCGAGTTTTTGAACTTCTATGTTTTTACATAACATCGCCTGGATCAATCAAGAGTACCTAACTCTATTATTATTTATAGCTTTAAGGCTCATCATCATCTTCTCATCATTTTTATACTAAGCCTTCCTCTTGAATCACTCCATCTATTGAAAAAAAACAGTATCAAAATCCGTTGCGTAGTTTTAAAGATCTAAGCATATATAGGGACAGACAGAAATTGACCAAATTGTCCTAACAGGTTGAATTTGGGCAGCTAAAAAAAATACGTATCTGCTATTTTAGACTACTCCATAACATATATCAAAACAAATCAAATCGGAGTCGGACAGTTGGGTACCCTTCCTTGTTAGAACAGGGCCGTTGCGATTAATTGCGAGTATGTATTTGAAACCTGCAGTTTGAAATTTTCATTGATCATTTTTGTTTCAAAAACTAGGTACTCGAAATTGACAAAATGCACGCAGACAACTATTTTTTTTTTCAACTTATTTTCGACTGCACGCAACTAATGCATGAAATAGCTATGTTACTATCTAGAACTCAGGGAAAAGGAAAATTCACTTCAAAAAGTTGGTTGAAATTATCCATGTATTTTTCATGATATGAAAATAATAATTTAAAAGGGTTATTAAGTACTTAATAACAATTATTATGGTTTTTTAATGAATTATGCTTTACTAAATAATTAAAATTATGTGAATTCATTGCAGTGTTCAATATGGGTTAAGAAATAAATATTTAAAACGAACTGTCGTAATAAATTGTGGCCCAACGAATCCCATTGAATGTGTGGGTGGCAGATTCGGAAATTTTGATGTCAGATGCCTACAAATTATGATTTTTTTGCATTCCGTTCCTACAGGGCAGCTATCAATTACCTATAATTAAGAATGTAACATTGTTTTGGCCTCTACTCTCTGTCCGTGATTCTGTCACAGTGTTGAACAGTAACAGGTAGAGATTTGAGAGAGACAAAATCTAAAAATAAAAAAATTTAGGGGGTTCCCATACAAAAACAGTTTTTTTTATATAGTTCTGCGTCTTTTTCTAACGGTTGAATATGATAATTTTTAGAAACATGATTTTTTCATAAATTGAGTATGTGTGACCACTGTTACAAGAAGTACTTGTACAAGGTTAAAAATAAATAATATATTTGATAGTACAGAACTTCTCATGCGTGAGTCCGACTCGTTCTAGTCCAGTTTTTGGCAACATACGTGTTACTAATATACTTACTGTTATTAATGCAATAACACTAAGTAATGTCATGGTAATATTATGTATTACATAGACTGGATTGTAATGTAAATAACTAATTACGTAAACAAACATCGTATGATGAATCTATAATATATTATGAATATACATATTACATACCCTGCTACAGCTATCATTAGGTTTCCCCCGTGAGGTGAACAACCACGATAAGGCATCATACTGAGCATACCTACTTAATGCCGTTATGGCATCTTTGTTAGGACCTGTTGAGAGAGTTACGAATTTTCTACCTGGCGAAAAGTGTAATTATGCAGTTACATAAAAGGGCATGTTTGGTAGGACGTTTTATCCGTACGTAAGTGTAACAGGTGATAAATGGACGGCATTCCTCGTGGACTTGCTTGGCGTTTTTAACGTTTCGGTTTTATGTATGTCGGTGGGTTTTCCGTGTAAACTTTCATACCCTGTCAATCCCCCTATCACCTTCGCCGGTGATGTCTCTGCATCCCAATCCTCGTCGCCACTGCTAAATAATAGAAGTGTGCCCAGTTGAATCGTTTATTGTGAGGCTAACAAACTCATAATAACTACCCTACATATACAATACAACAAGCCCCACTTCTCTTTCCCCTCTCCTCCCGCCCTAATTCAGGCTGACCCGGTTCAGTCTATTCACGACGCAGTCCATACGTGAAATCACTCCTGTGGCGATTATCCCATAAATTATTTCATTTCATATTTCATTTCATTTCATTTCATTTCAGTGGGTCACTCCCACACAAAGTCCGACTCACTTGTACTGAGGGCTAAACAGCCCTGATACATTTAAATAAAACAATTTAAAAGGACTATATCGCGTATATAAATTATTATAGACCACGTACCGGCAAGCGCAGTGTAGGACGGCCACCCCAAGGTGGTCGGACGACCTGGTTAGAGTTGCGGGGACTCGCTGGATGCGGGTCGCTGCTATCCGGCCCATGTGAATGTCTATTGAGGAGGCCTGTGTCCAGCAGTGGACGTCATATGGCTGAAATGACGATGATGATGATGATGATGATTAATTATTTGAGCCTTCCTAACGTTTCGGTAGCTTTACAGTTACCATTGTCAAAGGTTGACTGAGACCACTAAGACTGATAATAATCCGTTTAAATCGATTTATTTCAATGAGTGATAGTCACGGAAACCGAAGAAAATATTAATATAGCCCTGATACAGTTCAAGTCATATCTTTAAAAAAAAGTCACCGACTGGCCTGCATTCGAGCATACCACCTGAAAAACCGCTCATTTGCATCTGGCTGATTATCCATGGGTAATATGGCCATATTCGTCACTAATATGCCTTAGCACGTGTGTAACGCTGCCGTTATTCCGCCACGCGCGGAACCGGTTGTCGCGTCGCGGAAAACTGATTTACATATTGGGTTTTTGAAAATAGAAGGATTAAAATAGAGCTCGTGACGTGTTTAATCGCTGGGCTTTTGCATGTCTTAAGTTGGTTAATAACGTGATTCACGGAGTCGACAGAGCCATTACGTAGACGTAAAGCTTTTGACCGGTCGATCATATTATTTTTCACCTTACTCGCTCGGAAAACCTCCGTTTATGGGGCGAAATCTGCGTGCAAAAGTCTATTTTATCCGCTAGCGTGCAAAAGTCATTTGAATTTCGAACACGACAATTATAAAATTAAATAATTAGTAAATTATTTAATTTTATAAACATATACAGAGACAAAAGCATCTAAAATATTGTAGATTTTTAATTTTTATTGTTTATAATTTAATAACAAGTGGAGTGTACTTCCTACGTAATAAAAACAAATAGAGATTATCATTTTTGAAAAAAAATAATGTTACAATTTATTGGGTACAAAACTGTTAGTTTTTCCTTATTTATTAACACAGGTCCATAATTATACTCCACAAACCCTATAGTCACGTCACTGCGACGAAAATCCGGGGTCTAATTATTTTTCACAGCTGTCATATTCCCAAAATGTAACTGGTCATTGCGGCATAAGAGCCCTATTCCCGGAATTCCGGAATTAACATAGGTCGTAAAAAAATTGTATTATGGTATATTGAATTTTTATGGACAAATAGCGTTTTTTTTTAATTAAGCTCAAGAAGACAGCGAGACGATTGGCGAGAAAGAGGGAGGCCTTTGCCCAGCAGTGGGACACACAAACAGGCTAGATAAAAAAAAAGCTCAAGAAGGCTTGTGTTATGGGTTCTATAGACGAGGATATACATACGTAGGTACTTATAGGTATAGATAAATATCATCATCATCAAAAATTTAAGAGCTAGGCTTTGGTGGAGCAACTTCCATGTTTCTCTATCTTCAGTTTTCTTTTTGATAAATACATACATATAGTTCATTCAACCATAGAGTTCATAACACAAATATTTGCTCTGGCCGGGATTCGAACCCGGGACCGGTAATATTGGTATATTCCAATTGGATTTTTATGGACAGCGTTTTGAGTGAAATATCGCTCACATGATATTATGATATCTGTCTTTACTATTTTAACTGGATTAAGTGACATCGACAGAGAGTTGTCATTTGACGCCGCGCTTAGCGCAGTTGTAGTGCAGAGAGCTGCCTACTGAGCCGGCGGACCTGGGTTCGACTCCCGGCAAGGGCAAATATTTGTGTGGTGTACCCGAATATTTGTGCATGTGTCATGGATGTTTTCTATGTAATTAATTATGTATTTATCTATATAATTATGTATATCGTTGTCTAGTGCCCATAATACAAGCCAGCCTACTAGAGCTTACTGTGGAACTAGATTTGTGTAAAATTAACCGATACTTTATTTATTTCAAGCTGAAAGAAACATATCGCTATAATAGACGTAGGTACTATCAGAATTTCGAAATTAGTCCCTGGTATATGAGAACAATCAAAGTTGTTTAGGAAAAAGTATAGCTAGAATTTTTTTTTTTTTTTTGGAAAAGATGATAAAGAGTTTATTTTTATTAAACCATTGATAAAAAGATCAAAAGAAAGATTGAAACCGGTCAAGAACATGTCGGGCCACGCTCAGTGTAGGGTTCCATAGTTGCCCATCCTTCACAAAAGACGGGTTTAAAACAGCGGTTTTAAGCCCGAGATTTAAATTACGAGAAAGATATCAAGCTCTATAAAAAGGTCGTAAACGCCAAAGTAACTGTAATAACTTATTACCTTCTGGAAGTTATCGATTATACGCGCCAGATTGAGCGGAATGTTTTAATGCTGTATGGCTCTTAACTAATATGTGTAACGTTCAAAGCATAAGGACACCGCGAGGCACTTACGTCATTTTAAAGAAATTTATGAAATTTTGCGATAACTCAAAAACGGCTTGACCGATTTTATTCAATATAGTTTTCATTGAAAGTACTTATAAGGCCTCATTGTTATGATTTTTTCCTTAATTTTTTGATTCGTGGTTGTAAGTTAGAGGGGGGGGACACTATTTTTTTTATTTTCGGAGCGAATATTTACAAAACTGCTGACTATCAAAAATAGTTATTTGTTATGCAAGGCTGCAAAGTTGTTATTTGGCGCGAGTGTTGAAATTGAAAGCTGAGCGAGCGAAGGAATCTAAGATTGAACCATGAGCGAAGCGAATGGTTCAAAGATAGATTCCTGAGCGTAGCGAAGCTTTCAAGACACGAGAAGCTAAATAATTTTGCAGCCATGCGGAACACACAACTTTTCACTTCACTACAGCGAGGAAAAAGGAAATTCAAGAAAAACAATTAAAACATAAAAATAATCATATTTAATTTTGCCTTCTATTTAACACATCAAATTAAAAACATTAACACTCAAATCCAAACCAAATAAATACGAGAGAAGCATACATATTAAAAATATGGCCGTAATTTGTATCATCGTCGTGTATATTTTATCGTTGAGTTTTTCTTAAGCACTGTTACTTATATTATATTTGTATTTGAAACTACTTGACATATTCGTTGTGAATGTGGGAGAATGGCATTCTGGGAAGGATTAGTTGGCCACTCGGAAGAATTTTCCATAACACTTGCTTTGGAAGTTATTGGACGATGGGATCCGCACAAGATTATTTCGGCTTTATCTTCTTTAAAAACGCCAATAGTTTCGGTAAATTACTTATCATCTCCAAATATTTATAACAAATCCTTTTTCGTTATAATGCAGGCTTTTAGCTTTGAATAAATACTCCAAATTGGGCTTAACTTTCTTGTTTTCCATATTTCTATAAAGTAAGACAACAGTATGTATTCTCCACAGAACCAATTTAGGTACGTTGTTTACGTGAATTGTGAAAACTTCCAACTTTTTAATTATTATTTTTTTCTCGGGTGCGTTCAGAAATTACATCTTATGTTCCAACTTTTATAACAAATAAATATTAAAATTTGTGATGTATTTAATATATTTACTAGTCAAAATATGTAAATGAAACTGAAATACTTACTATTAATATATATAAACATATTCAACATGAAATAAAGTGTAGAAAAAATAAAAACTTAAAAATCTGTAACCACAAACCAGGTTTCTGGACGTGATATGGTAGGTGTATTTTTTTTTTAAAGAAGTATTCAAACGTTCATATGATTTTAGCCGGCCAGACCAGATCGCCCTTTATTAGCGTGCGTTGATTGGTTATTCGAAGATTTATCGACTGATGAAATCAGTCACGCGTTGAAGGAGTCTTAAATATAAAAAAGTTACATGCACCACAGAGAACCAAAATCGTCGTGTTCGAAATTCAAATGACTTTTGCACGCTAGCGGATAAAATAGACTTTTGCACGCAGATTTCGCCCTATAAACGGAGGTTTTCCGAGCGAGTGAGGTGAAAATAATGTTTGAAGACCCCTATTATTTTTAAAAGACCTATTCAACGACACCCCGCACACTAGTATTGGAACGAAAAAAAAAATCACCCCCACTTTAGGTGTACAGGAGGTTCTGGATTTCCCGTCTAGCGCGTTAACCACTTCGCTACCCTAACTTCGTGTCGTGTGTCGATCTTTGCATTGTTTATTTGAAAGATTTTACACTTTTAACCACATAAAATAAAATTAGACATTACATGTTTCATAAGTTTATTTATTCTTATTGTCGAGGAAAAAGCTTTAGATAAAATTTTATCAGTTATTTTAGGTCCAAGAAGCACTGACTCACTGTCTTTAAGCCCTGAGCCCATAAATCAGACTTCACTTGACAACGGCAAGTTTCGGAGAAACTTTTCAGGCCTTTAGCGGCGTTTGGTTCCTTAAATACTAAGATGGAATGACTAAAGTTCTGGGAACTATTTTAATCGGATATTAATCACTTGCCTCGTGCCAAATTTCAGATACATCGGTATTTCTACTAGAGTATTTTACATTCAGGCTGGAGAGGAGAGTGTTTTTGTTAACCAATGGAATAACTTCATTTATATAGGTAGGTACCTACCCTCACTCGGCGCAGCTGATTCTATTGGTCAACAAAACACATCCCTCGCTACACATGTCTGGTGGAAACGCACTTATAGAGGCGGGCCATGGTTTGCTGCAATTTTATTTAGGGTCGGCAAATATGGATATCCCTCTCTGACACACTGCGCTAGAGCAATATGCAAATAATGACCGGGCCACAAATTGCAGCAAAACATGCATTGGCGTATCTAACATTATTTTTCAGGGAGGGCCTGGGGGGGGCCTGGGGGTGGGCCTGGCTATGGCCTATGACATGAAACCATGAATTTCTATCGGTAACCCAAAATCCTGGGGTGGGCACTAGACCATACTGGGGTGGGCACGGCCCACCCGGCCACCCCCCTATATACGCCAATGAAAACATGGCCCATAGAAGCTCGGTTTCTAAAATTGTATTGATAGAGACAGATTTCTATGGGGAGGAGTAATGCCGTGATGCAGCATCCGTGCCCATACCATGAGTTTACAGTGACCGTACTCGTTAGCGACTACATAAACGGTTTGTATGGAGAATTTTAGTTCTACAAAGTAACCGCTAGGGGCGCTGTATGGAGTATGAGTAAAGTTTTAATGTTAATATCGACTCCACGGTTCTCTAACGTCTTCCCATGCAATAAATAGTCCGAGGCCTGGTAATCATAAACGGTTTCTTGAGGTCTGATTTGCGACTTCGCCCCTCGTAGCTAAAACCATTATGCACATACCTTAATAAGATTCCCATAAAACCTTCGGCATATAGTGAACTTTTTGCAAGCTTAATTTATTCTTTCTCTGTGATGCAGCGGAGGATGCATTCCTTTCGCAGAATCGAGTGAATCATTGGCTTCTGGAGCGCCCTTATAGGGGGTGGTCGGTCGAGACAGGACTAGACAGAGATATCATAGGGAATGCAAAAACGGTAAATTTTTCTATGGACCGGTGATTGGCCGGTATTCCGGTAATTTCCATACAAACATTTACCGGTTTGCATTCCCTAGATATAATGCAAAACTAATATTGTTATTTTCAATTTGAGAACATCTTAATTTTATATATCTTTATGTGTCTTGATATCATTCCCATAAAACCTTCGGGATATAGTGAACTTTTTGCAAGTTTAATTTATTATTTCTCTGCGATGCAGCGGAGGATGCATTCCTTTCGCAGAAACGAGTGAATCACTGCCGTCTGGAGCGCCCTTATAGGGGGTGGTCGGTCTAGAATAGAATAATAATTTATTTATAGTGTATAGATTACTATTAATTTTACATCTACTTTTTATGCATCAGATTATCTATTTCAATATCATGAACATTTTAACATTTGGATTATTAAATTACGTATTATTAATTAAAATTAATTTCGTAAAATGGTTCTCCATCGGTAAAGAAGCGCAAGACGGGACTAGACAGAGATATAATTAAGGAATGCAGAACCGGTAAAATTTTCTATGGAAATTATCGGTACTTTCCCGGTAATCCGTTAATCTCCATAAAAAAATCCTGGTTTGCATTCCCTAGACGTAATGATGTAGTGCAAAACTAGTATTGTTATTGCTATATTTAGTCAATTTGAGAACATCTTCATTTTGTTCAGTTTCCGCGACTGTCACACATTTTAATGAAACAATAATTTTTCATTAATATTTATAAAATGGGTAGTTTGCACAAAATGTAACTTTGACAGAGAAAAATTGTGTTTTTCTCAGTCAACCTTTGACAATGGTAACCGACCGTTTAGTGAGGCTTAAATTATGAGTATGTGCGATATAATCCGTTTAAATTGTTTTATTTAAACATCTTCATTCTCAAAATTACAGCAGTTTCCGTGGATGCTTCAAATGTTACCTACACATACCTACATTATATTTTGTACACTAAAAATATTTATGTCCCATATAATACCATGGTTAAGTACCACAAAACTCTTATTCTGCCTACACCCCGTACACCAAATACCAGCCTATCGCCTGAGGGCCCGATGCACCGACGTGCAGTGCATTTCTCCGAACCGCCCTTCTCTAATTAATTCGCCGCGAATTTTCAAACGTCCTTCTTAGAAACCCGAAAATTTGGCCATTGTGAAACTAACCCAATTTAACCATCAAACAAGACGAATAAGGGTGGCCGCTTGATGGGAGCAGACGGCGGAAATGGTTTTCATATTTCTGAGTATCGTTCACCGGCGACCTAATGTACAGTTAGTTGAGTGATTCAACTGATATGATTAGATTTTTTTTTTTTATTTTTTTTTATTTATTTATTGCCTGACAGGGTATTTTTCAGCCGACGCCATATTGCGGATTTTAGTGGTAGTAATTTATTTTATTGGTAGGTAATGACAATTTTTTGGTAACTGACGTTGATAGTTTATAATTGTTGCAATAGTCCGGAAAATATTACGGGATTGGTATTTATGTTACGAGGATGTGAAAAACCCTACAACAGTGGGATATAATAACAACCTACTGAGAGAGTATTTCTATCAGGTAGGTAATTACATACATATTAAGGGACAATCTTACACAGATCAACCTAGTCCCAAACTAAGCAACTTATTTGGGTACTAGAACACTAGACGACTATACATAATATATAAATCAGATAACATTCATGACCAGGAACAAATATTCGTGTTCGTCCCACAAATATTTGTCCTTGCTGAGATTCGAACCCAGGACCGTCGGTTCAGTTCTAATGTGATTGCCCATTCAAAAATAAATGAATACTTTTTAATCACTGAGACGGTGTGCAAACCAAAAATGCAAATACCCAAGCGCGTTTACAGTAAGAAACTTCAGTAGACTGGAACTCATAGTGAAACAGTGCAAGCTGCTCGGAAATTCCAAATAGCAAAGATAATGAGATTGGAAAATTCTTGGCGCGCACGTCGAATCGGGGTGATTAGGTATTTGTGTGTTGTATCGAATCGGGGTGATTAGGTATTAGCAATTTGTTACGAATAGGCGACAATGGACGGATTGGACGGGGGCCCCCCGGTCATCGGCCGGCGGCGCCCGAAATAGTATTTTATGCAACAGTTGTATAAGAGGGGTCAAAAAACGCGAGTGGCATGGTTCACTACGCTCTCATCGTAAGAAAAGATGCCTCGATCGTGTTTTGACCTACTTATACAACGTTGCATGTTGCATACAATACTTTTTCTACGACTCGATATTTAGTAAATAAAATACAAATAAACAACAAATAAAATAATTATATGTCCGCTCGGAACCAACAAAATTAAAAAAAATTGAGTAAAAAACTTTTTAAGTTAAACGGTTTTATTGAAAATTTACTAAAAGGTAATAAATAATTCGGTAGGTCCTAGGTACCGGACATCACACCACTCCTCATTCATCTAGGGCATTGATCAGACAAAAAATAAAATCGTTGGGCGTGTGAAAATTCTATCAAGGCAACCGTATTTACGCAGACTTCGCGCGCCCAACGATTTTATTTTTCGTCTGATCAAGCACTAGATGGATGAGGAGAGTGGTATGATGTCTGGTACCTAGGACCTACCGAATTATTTATTACCTTTTAGTAAATTTTCAATAAAACCGTTTAACTTAAAAAAGTTTTTTACTCAATTTTTATTTTTGTTTTATTGTTATTAAACATGTTGTTCCACGAGTAATGGACATTAACACGTTCACTGCGAGAGAAGGCACAAAAAGCCCCATCCGTGGCCGAAACCCTGTGCGGCAACGAAAATAGTGTACTTTCGTACGGTGCGGGGAGCGTATCTTGGCCGATCGTTGGAGTAGGACAGAGACAAATATAGTTTTATGTATAGTTCTTAAATTTTGATAACATGGCATACTTAGTTTACGTGAGAGGCACATTAGACCTCTCCCGCACTGAATTACTTTTTTTCATTTCAGTGCGGGAAGGGGTCTAATAGACCTTCGACCCATCAGACGCCCCATTCCATCCGCACTGAGTGTGTACCAATGTCAACAAGTAGTGTTGTGCCACACGCGAAAGGTGATAGACGATTTTTTTTTTGCGTAGGTATTGTTTGTGTTTGCTTCGAATAATTTTCGGAAGAAAAATGAGTGTACCATCAAGGAGGACCAAAAAGAAGTTGGATTGTTTATTCGACTCGGATGAAGAAAACGATAGTGAGGGATTAAGTTATCAAAAAGTCAAATTCAAATTCAAATTCAAATTCTTTATTGCATGTCACATTACAAATATAGTTGGAATTAAAAATAAATAGGTCTACATGTGACGCCCTGCAAAGGGCACAGCAATGTCAGAGGGCTAGAAGTAGTTAATTTAATTACAATTATTTTATTCTATTCTTTAAATATCATACTAAATTCATAAATTATTACTACGCATTAATTTCAATTCTGATTATTCATGTTATTTACTTATTACTAAGCATAACATGTATATATTCATACTCACATACTAACATGGTTAAAGTATTCATTTACATTATAAAAACAAGCATTAAGTAAATACAATTTCAATTGTTTTTGGAACAATCTAGGGTCCTCTAGATCTTTTATAGAGTTTGGAAGGTGATTATAAATTTTGATAGTCATATAATGGGGGCCACGCGTAATAAGTTTTAATTTTGAGAAGGGCATTTGGAGTTGATTTACGTTTCGTTCATTTCTTTTGATTGAAAGTATACCAAGTTAGTCAAAATATAAATAATGAAAATGTTACCGGAGGCGTGGACATAACAAATACGTTATTTGATTCGGATAGTGATGAATTGATGATAGCATTTTTAACCTAAAACTTCGTAAGGTGTACGTATATAACGTAACGTATTCTCACCCGACAATATAGCAATCGTTTCCCATCCCTAATATTGCTTAAGTCGATCAATTCAGTGCGGAAAAAGGTCTAAAAGACCCCATAATTTAATATATTTTTTAAAAATAGTCCTAAAAGTCCGAGACCGGGGCAAAGCCAGAACCATATTGCTTAACAGATGAAGATTGCTTAGGTATAAATCTTTATGCAGTACGGTAAACCCCCACGGAAAAAAATACATTTTTTTTTCTTGCGTGGTGGGGCACAATGGACCTACTGCCGCACTGAAATTTGAGTAGGTTAGAGGCTCTTTGGACCTATTAACGCACCAGAATAACAAACATGTAAATCAGGCTCGCAGCCAACGTGTTAAAACGGTCAACCCCCCAGAGGTCCAATAGCGGGGAAAGGCTGTTATACAACAAGATGTGCCCAAGTCTTGAGGAGAAAATGCCTACGACATATAATTTATACTCACTCAAATGCCACACAGTTATTGGCACGTTTAACCTTAACTTGGGTGGTGTACCGCTAACGACGTTTCATCTTTAGCCCCCGTTACGCCACACAGTCCTCGACGCGCTACACAATCTTGACTTGGGTGGAATCAAGATCCATGCTTGAATTGCGATTCTAAGTTGACGAAGTTCTTTGTATTGATGAGTTGCCTAAATTTCATCATTCATATTACTGTTTAGTATTGACTGCTCTAAACTTTACGAACCACTACGCATCTTTCGACTTGCCCTTTCATTTGATATCCATCACCCATATTGAAACAATGATTAAATTTGGCATTTCCGGCGGCCATCTTAGATGTATATATGATGATTTTTGTCAAAGCAGTACAGTAGGTAAGTTGCAGTATTCTATTACTCAAGCCCTTCCATTTGATACCCATATTGAAGGGGTAGTGAAAAAAAATCACCTACCATCTTGTTGGCGGCCATATTCGATTTTTTATTTATTTTTCATAGTGTAATCTATTCTACTAGTTGAGACCTTTTATTTGATACCCATATTGAAATCAGGTATTTTCGGCGGCCATCTTAGATTTTGAATATGTCAAAGCATATTACAGTATTCTATACTCAAGCCCTTCCATTTGACTCCTATATTGAAGGAGTAATGAAAAAAAAAACACCCACCATCTTGTTAGCGGCCATATTGGATTTTCATTTATTTTTATAGTGCAATCTATTCTACTAGTCGAGACCTTCTATTTGATACCTACCTATATTGAAGGGGTTATGTAAAGAAAAATTAACCTGCCATTTTGTTGGTGGCCATATTGGATTTTCATTTTATTTTCATAAAGAACTCTATTCTACTAATCAAGCCTTTTCATTTGATACCCATATTGAGGAAGTAGTGATAAAATATGTAATCCGCCATTTTGTAGCGGCGGCCATCTTGGACTTACAATTATACCGAATGTATTAAAATATATTGTCACCAAAACTAAAGATGCGTACCAAATTTCAGATCAATACGTCAACAGGAAGGGGGTCAAATTTCAATTACTAGATTTGACCCAAATAAATCAATAAACAGGGCAACCTAAATAAAACCGTTTAAAAAAGAAAAAGATTGTAAAACTTTTTTTATTTACATCCATCTGTCAAAAAATAAAACATAAACTAAAGGTAAAACATACATCCATGCACAGAAGATAAAACTTTTTTTTAAGTTGGCAGCAATCCCTTAGTACCTACAATATATATTTTTTAATTGCAAATTGTGTGAAAGCAGCTGTTTATTAAGTTGGTAATACGAAGTATTTCATTTAACACTAGTTTTGGAACACATTAAATATAGAATTACATTTTGTAGCACGGATTACAACTAAGGAATGTTTTTTTGGCGACATTATAAAATCGTTTAGCAGTGTTTTTTGGACAGTAGAGACTTTTACAGACTTTTAAATTTATGTCTTTATAATCGAGTTAGTAACTATATAAATGACAGAAAAAAGTACTGGAGTAGAAAAACTGTTTTTACGTTAATAGGTTTTTTTTAAAAGCTGTTTAGACTGTTCATGAACACATACGCTATTTTATGTCCCCGGCTTTGCCTTCAATTTTGCATGAAATTCCTTTACAGTTCTCTCGAGTGGTGATCTGTGTGTTTCTTTATCTAGTTGATTCACTTCTCTTCCTTAGAACAACAGAAAGAAGCCCCGATACCGTTTCTATGGCCATAAGAACTTCGCCGAACCAATGAACTATACTCGGAAATATGAAGATGCCTGATTTCATGACGAAGATATGAATTAAACTTTACCAGTACCTAATTTTCAGTCTACGAGTAAAATAGCGTATGTACCAGTCTCTAAAATGCACTTATGGTCTTTGTCCATTAGACAGTCGTGTTTAAAATATTATTAGAAAATTGTTTTTACGGCATTAATGAATTTTTTGTACATTTTTTTTATTTTAAGCAACAACATAGGGCTTGTGCACAAATCACGTGAGGTTATATGGTCTGTGTATCCTATATATGTGTAGACCATTATAATGGTAATAAGATACAATAACCCCATAGCTACAATAGCCCCGAGTCACTTACTGAAAATTGATCTGGTTTAGAATATATAATAAAAAATCGTAAGTGGCACTAGTTTCGCATTACCCGTCGCCATAATGAGGTATTGAGGGTTTTAACAAAAATAATATTATAATTTTAATTTAATAAAAGTTAAATTATTATTTATTATTTTTATCTAATTTGAAATGTCCTGTTGCAATTTTAATTTAATATTATTAAGTTTAACTGTATTTAACATTTTGATTTCTGTACTTATTTTAATTAATTAATTAATTTATTTAAACTTTATTGCACAATATAAAAAAAGTACAAATGGCGGACTTAATACCTTTAGGCATTCTCTACCAGTCAACCACTGGGTTAAACAGAAATATGTCTGTTTAATCAGCTTACTTTTATCTTTATTATTATTGTTTATTATTTTCAACTGGATCTTGAAGATTTTTATGTTTTTTTATACCTAATGTTATATTAATTTTAATTTCAACTGACCCGTTTACAATTGCTTTAAAACAAGAAAAGGCACTATTTTGTTTTTTTTCTATTTTAGTTTTCACATGTCAGTACTCATTGGCTGAATATATTGAGAAGCTATTATAATTATCTGTATGAAACACCTGTTTATGTACGTACTAGCGACCCGCCCCGGCTTCGCACGTGTGCAATGCTGATAAATAATGAAAAACATCCCTCTTAAATTACTCTATCTATAAAAAAACATCAAAATCCGTTGCGTAGTTTTAAAGATTTAATCATACATGGGGACAGACAGACATGGAAGCGACTTAGTTTTATACTGTGTGATGTACCATATATTCAAGTGAATAAACTACATTCATTCATTCATTCAGTCGCCACGCACATATCCTTCGTCTTGTCATCACCATTGCACGTGATCAAATGCATACATGTGCACACAACGTGGTCACAATCGGATACTTTGGATTGGGTCTTATGTTATGGTGATTAGAACTGTTTGGTCGGCCGGCGAAGTGAATAAGTTCCTAAAATAGCATTTTTCATTGCAATCCCAGACGGTAATTAGTCTCATATGACGCAGATCTATATGAACTTGTACACTCACAGGAAGATACTTTAAAAACTCAAGATTCATGCCTTAGCCTGAATAATTCAGTAATAAGCATTTTGCAATTGTTGCGGAGACTACATATACCGGGTGATCAGTCCAAATGGGTCAGTAGCGAGAAGTCAGAAACTAGAAGTGATAGGGAAATCTGTTCTTAGGAAAAACCGGCCAAGTGCGAGTCGGACTCGCGCACCGAGGGTTCCGTACAAACACTTTCCATCCCTAAGTGGTTAAGTTAAGTTTGCACCTGGTATGTATAGCGCCCCATATAAATTAGGTGCAAAGTTAGGTATTAAAAAAAAACTACTTACTAGATCTCGTTCAAAACAATTTTCGTTGGTAGTTTTTATAGTAATGTACATTTTAGATTTTTCATTTTCTTATTTTAGAAGTTAGAGGGGGGGGGGGACCAACTTTTTTCCACTTTGGAAGCGTCTGTCACGCAAACTGTACGGTTTAGAAAAATAATATTTTAGAAACCTCGATATCATTTTTGAAGACCTATCCATAAATACCCCACACGTATGTGTTGGATGAAAAAATTTTTTTTGAGTTTCAGTTCTAAGTATGGGGAGCCCCAAATATATTTTTTTTTTTATTTTTGCATCAAAATCTTAATGCGGTTCACAGAATACATCTACCTACCAAGTTTCAACAGTATAGCTCTTATAGTTTCGGAAAAAAATGGCTGTGACATTCGGACGGACAGACGGACAGACGGACAGACAGACATGACGAATCTATAAGGGTTCCGTTTTTTGCCATTTGGCTACGGAACCCTAAAAAGAACCGACTTCAGTAAAAATAAAAAGCCAAAAAAAATAACCCGTTCAAGTACAGATTACATTTGACTCACCCTTCGAAGTCGATCCCAAACCACTCAGTTCTTATATTTATATATTACTAGCTTTTGCCCGCGACTACGTCCGCGTGGAACTTGGAAGTATAGAAGCAACCTCGTACAACACGATAGATAACCACCTAATCACCTTAATTAATAAAAGGGATTATTTAAAGCGCCTAAGCTAATGTAAGAGCAATTGTGTTTTTAGTCTAATCATTACATTTCCGACAGGGTCATCAATGTCATCATGAATTACTTACTCACTTTTCAGTCTTTTTTGGGATAATTTCCAGGATGAAAACTATCCTATGTCCTTCCTCGGATCTTAAACTATCTCTATGCCAAATTTCATTAAAATCGATTCAGCGGTTTAAGCGTGAAGAGGTAACAGACAGACAGACAGACACACTTTCGCATTTATAATATTAGTATAGGATGGATAGTTTACGCGAGGGTTGGCACCGACTTCGAAGGGTGAGTCAAATGTAATCTGTACTCGAACGGGTTATTTTTTTTGGCTTTTTAGTTTTACTGAAGTCGGTTCTTTTTTTTGTTAATTTTTTTTTGTTTTTTGCTTTTTAGTGATTCATATAAAAGTTCTAGTGGCCATCTGTGGTGTTCATCATCAGTTTCCTTACACCAAATCCTATTTACTGAATGTAAATTCTTGACTTTATCAATAAATTACCGAAAGCGCCGCACATGTCCCTATAACATTTGAAGAGTTCCCTCGATTTCTCCAAGATTCCATCATCAGATCCCGACTTAGTGCCAACGGGACCAACTAGGAGTTATACCCTGTCCATTAAAAAAAAAAATTGAAAGTCGGTTCACGGTTCTCGGAGATATCGAGTAACATACATACAAAAAAAATAAAAAAATAGTTCGGATTGAGAACCTCCTCCTTTTTTGAAGTCGGTTAAAAATAAATCATAATTTGGACTGTTTATTTCTTTTTAAAAATTCTCTTAAAAAGCATACATTTTGAAATTTAAATTCTTATCTTAAGTTTTCTAAGATTATATCGAGTTTAAATGATCTAATAAATTATTCAATTTCATGTATCATTTTTTAAAATTGTTAGTTGGTAGGCAGTCTATTAACAATGTTTTGTATGAAACCATTGATACAAATCTCAAAGCTCAAAGAAAAATTGAAATGCGTGGCGTGGAAAACCTGGTGGAAAAGACCGGGGGGAATAAAATTAGACATTACATGTTTTTGTATGAGTTAATAACTTGTTTAATTTAATTGTTTTAATTTCATAGTCATAATCGTATGTTAGTCAATGCAAGGCGCGTGGCAAAACGCCTGCGTCCATACTCTCCTGACATATTCATTAGTGCTATGAGGTATTGGAATTGGAACAGTTTGTCGGTTTGCTAGATTACGTAGATTTTCTGGTCTGTGTCTTCTATTTAATAAGAGCATGTTATCACTATATTAGGTCACACTAGCTAAGTCTGCAGAACTTGAACAAGCTTTCATAGTCATATCTATATTTGTATTTTTTTTTTTATAGTTAAGTTTGGTATAATAATAAATAATAAAATAAATAAATATCAGGCAACCTCACAAAAATCGTTCTAGTCCCAAATTAAGCTCAAGAAGGCTTGTGTTATGGTCTATATGAAGTTCAATAGTAGGTGGTAGTAATTATATAGGCTTGTGCGGGTCGAATGAACAAGCCGAGGAAGCCGGTGACGACATTCGGGACATACTACACACATCACCATACGGCTGAAACTAGCAGGGAAAACCTGGGCCGGTTTCATAAAATATAACCCCTGAACACATTGAAACAAATACCAAAAAAAATAGTGCGTGGATGCCCTCCGCGCGGAAGAAGTGAAACTTCGTAATGTGGAAATGAAAATAGGAAGGGGTAAAAATTGTAATTTCAAAAGAGAAAACCTAATAATCAATTGATATTCACAAGAGACGTACCTTGACATAACCTTAAATCCGTCGCATTGTTCGTGGGATTGTTGTGTTGAACGTTTAACGCAACAGTGCTTTCCTACCCCCTCCACGGTAGCGTTAAACGTTAAACGTTTAACGCAACCTTGTTGGAAGTCGCATTCCAATAACTTCTAAGTTTCACTTCAAAAAAATGCGTAAACCTGGTGGCTAAGCTTGGGTGCTGTCCAGGTACCGAAATTGTTTAAAATTGATCCAGCCATTTCGGCGTGATGCGAGCGCAATGGAAATTATGGCCAACAGATGGCGCCAGACTGGGCACGACGCCGCGCGCCCATACAAAACAAAAGACGATCCTGCATCTCAACTCCTCTCCATAGAAAACTGATATTTAATACAAATCTAGTTTTATAATAGTAAAGATTTAGGTATATCGTCGTCTAGTAGGTACCCATAGTACAAGCATTATCCCTTTATACATATATATTTTTCTGTTATTTTTTGAAGTGAAACTTCTAATGCGACGACTTTCCAACAACGTTGCGTTAAACGTTTAACGGTTGCGTTAAACGTTTAACGCTACCGTGGAGGGGGTAGGAAATCACTGTTGCGTTAAACGTTCAACGCTCCTGGGGAGGGGGAATAGAAAGAGGCAGAGCGAGAGTGAAGAATTTTGTCTTAAAGAAACAATATGAGTTCACTAAAAATCAATTTCTACCCCATTTTTCATTTCCACATTACGAAGTTTCACTTCTTCCACACGGAGGGACTCCACGCACTTTTTTTTCATTACGAACTGTTTCCTATTCGGCATATGTATATGGAACAGTCCCCGATCGCGGATGAGTCAGTTTGTAATGTTCCAGACACTCGGGACGTTCGAGTTACTAATCGAGGGCATTCGCCAACGTGCAATGTCCGCCTATTAACCTATGACGTCATCATTATTCTCTGCTTCGCCAATCTTCAGTGTTTTCACAGTTATCGTCAGAGTATAAATTGTACTTTTTTTTCCGAGCGAGCGAAGGGTTTCCGTTTTAGCTTGGCCGAAAATTATTTCGTTTATCGGATGTTTGGATGTCCGTTCGTCCGGATTTCCGCCTTTTTTTTAATCAGAAATCAGAAATCATTTATTGCTTGATTGTGCGATACAAAGCAGTTGGAACAAAACAGTTGGAGAGTGTCACAATCTACCGTCTTACGGCATACAATATTTACATTAAGTATATTATATTAACATTATATAGCACAAATTAAATAACACATAAATAAATCCATTCAAAACGGCACAAAGGCAAATAATAATACTCGTATAATGGTAAGCAAAGGGGAGCCCAAGTCGCAATGGCAACTGACAAGAAACCGACGGCGCCTTGTAACTTATTTCTTTCTTTCTTCTTCTTCTTTCCTTCTTTCTAGTTACATTGCTGTACATATGGATTGACAACCTCATACAAAAAAACGTACTCCAGAAGAAAGCTCAAATACCGTCTTATTTCTAGATGGCGCTGATTATAAGACGTAGATGCGCAATGTTTTATTAAAACATATAATAGATGTCATTGTCGCTAAGCGTTATACCAAAAAGAGACAGCGTGGTATCTGTATAGTTCTTAACTAGATGGCGCTGAAACTACTCGTGTTGATTTCTTAATCACGAATAATCAAGCAGACTGCACGTCTAGCATTAACTTTGACACGCGACTCATGTCGCGCGAGATAGCATCATCCGTCACTATCTCATAGTACTGTACAGATAGAGACAGGTAGTATATCTCGCGCGAGAAAGAGTCGCGTGTCAAAGTTATGCTAGCCGTGATTGTTATTGAATAGGTACAGCCAACGTCATAAGTCATAAACGTACGTCCGTACTTTCCTAGCGCTCCAATGATATCATATCTATATCATACATTAGCCAGAACTACCTATACGACAACCCGTTCAGAAATTCGTGGCCATTTATGTTCGTCTTATTACATTGAAATAAGTAGGTAATCAAAAGTTTACCTGATCTCACGGAAAAAGAGAGATGGCAAACTCATTGCGCAGTAATGACTACTATGCAATGAGTTTGACACGACTAATTTGTACGAGAGATTACGTATACCTATATTTATAATGATTACCCTTTGCATTAAACTATTTTAAGTAGGTATTACATAAGAACCCGAGTATATTAATACTACGAGTACTAATACTGGCTTAAATAGTAAATAATACATTCTGCTAGTTATTTTTATTGTATATCTTTATAATGAACAATGATCAACGAAAGCACACCAAAATTTTAACACACTTTAACAACATACGGCACACTATAAAGTTCAATATGAAGAAGTAATTATAAATACTAGTTAAGCCCATTTTATTCCAATTGGTCTTTGGTCAAAATATGTCACTTCATCATATACAAAAATCGCTGAATCGCTATTATTTCTGCTTTAATTTGACGTAAGCCATACTTATATAGGTAGCCATAATACGACTTGTCAATTTCAATTTTCTGTACCTACCGTTAAATGCCCCCTCATGTGTTCCGTACTGAAAGAAACTTTAGGAATCTTTAATCAACACTTTAAGCACGCCAAGAATAGAGTTTTCTCTACGAATAGAGTCTTCTTTAAACCTATTTTTTTCTTCAGCATATATTTCTAAAAGCTTTCGCTTTCGTCTTTCTTTTGGCGTTATGCCTCTACTACCATACCAGTGAGATTTTAATTCTGGTTCATTGCATTACAGATGATTTCAACTGAATATTCAAATTCGCATTGCACCCATAATTTAATCATAAAATTCAGCGCTTTTTAGATGCAAAACTTCAATACTTTCTAAAATTAGTATTTGCTTTGGCATAGCATGTCATTCATTACCTAAAAAATATAGAACCTATATGAATTTGATGTAGTAGCATGGCAGCACGCTATTTAAGCCTTTTCTTAAACTGTTTAAACTAAGCAATCTTGTGATGCTAACCTTGTCAGATAAAATAATGTTCTTACAATGAAGGTTTAGGATTGTCATTTGAAAACTATTTATTAACCAGTCATAAATTTTGATAATAAACCTCCCTTAAGCGGAACGTAAATCGAAAATAGCAAAACTATATTACAATAAGCATCAATCAAATACTAATGACATTTTCATGACGTTACATTCAAACTGAAAGAGACAAAACATCATTTGACAGTATATCACACTTACCTATAGCACTATGGCCAGTACATGGCCAGGCTTACTTCAAAGGCTTGACTTGAAATATTTCATCCATAATAAATACTTAATCAACCATAAAAGCCTTAAAAGCGAAAAATTACCCTCAGTGAAAAAACTTCTCAACATATCAAAAATTGTAAAACCACAACGTGGAAACGCCGTCTATTGTCAACAAGGTATAACATTACGATACTTACAAAACTCTGCAAAAGTTGTTAATTATGAACACCGTTCTATTTCGTTTATGTCGCTACTGAAACGCCGTTTTAATTCATTTTGATACATACGGAGGCATCTAGTTCCCCGACGATAAAATCTTTATCGGCGTACGCTCCTTACTATGAACATCATACTTCCTTACCTTTTATCTTCCTTGATAGGTACTTATTCATATTAAATAAATATATACCTGAATACATAGAACAATTATTATGACCCAAGTTCAAACCATGTCCCTGTTCACCACACAAATATTTACCCTGGCCGGGATTCGAACCCAGAACCACCGGCTCAGTAGGCAGGTGCACTACAACCTGCGCCAACCGTCGTCAAGTCGTATATATGTAGTATCAGAGGTGATTCATGAAAGATCCCTTTAGGATGAATTAAAATGTGCCGCATGATTCGTCGCATATTTGCAGGAACTATTGCGTCAAATACGACACATATGTGAAACAACGGACGCTTATAATGGAATTTGTTTGTTCCTTGAAGTAATAAGTGCGGGTCGAATGAACAAGCCGAGGAAGCCGGTGACGACATTCGGGACATACTACACACATCACCATACGGCTGAAACTAGCAGGGAAAACCTGGGCCGGTTTCATAAAATATAACCCCTGAACACATTGAAACAAATACCAAAAAAAATAGTGCGTGGATGCCCTCCGCGCGGAAGAAGTGAAACTTCGTAATGTGGAAATGAAAATAGGAAGGGGTAAAAATTGTAATTTCAAAAGAGAAAACCTAATAATCAATTGATATTCACAAGAGACGTACCTTGACATAACCTTAAATCCGTCGCATTGTTCGTGGGATTGTTGTGTTGAACGTTTAACGCAACAGTGCTTTCCTACCCCCTCCACGGTAGCGTTAAACGTTAAACGTTTAACGCAACCTTGTTGGAAGTCGCATTCCAATAACTTCTAAGTTTCACTTCAAAAAAATGCGTAAACCTGGTGGCTAAGCTTGGGTGCTGTCCAGGTACCGAAATTGTTTAAAATTGATCCAGCCATTTCGGCGTGATGCGAGCGCAATGGAAATTATGGCCAACAGATGGCGCCAGACTGGGCACGACGCCGCGCGCCCATACAAAACAAAAGACGATCCTGCATCTCAACTCCTCTCCATAGAAAACTGATATTTAATACAAATCTAGTTTTATAATAGTAAAGATTTAGGTATATCGTCGTCTAGTAGGTACCCATAGTACAAGCATTATCCCTTTATACATATATATTTTTCTGTTATTTTTTGAAGTGAAACTTCTAATGCGACGACTTTCCAACAACGTTGCGTTAAACGTTTAACGGTTGCGTTAAACGTTTAACGCTACCGTGGAGGGGGTAGGAAATCACTGTTGCGTTAAACGTTCAACGCTCCTGGGGAGGGGGAATAGAAAGAGGCAGAGCGAGAGTGAAGAATTTTGTCTTAAAGAAACAATATGAGTTCACTAAAAATCAATTTCTACCCCATTTTTCATTTCCACATTACGAAGTTTCACTTCTTCCACACGGAGGGACTCCACGCACTTTTTTTTCATTACGAACTGTTTCCTATTCGGCATATGTATATGGAACAGTCCCCGATCGCGGATGAGTCAGTTTGTAATGTTCCAGACACTCGGGACGTTCGAGTTACTAATCGAGGGCATTCGCCAACGTGCAATGTCCGCCTATTAACCTATGACGTCATCATTATTCTCTGCTTCGCCAATCTTCAGTGTTTTCACAGTTATCGTCAGAGTATAAATTGTACTTTTTTTTCCGAGCGAGCGAAGGGTTTCCGTTTTAGCTTGGCCGAAAATTATTTCGTTTATCGGATGTTTGGATGTCCGTTCGTCCGGATTTCCGCCTTTTTTTTAATCAGAAATCAGAAATCATTTATTGCTTGATTGTGCGATACAAAGCAGTTGGAACAAAACAGTTGGAGAGTGTCACAATCTACCGTCTTACGGCATACAATATTTACATTAAGTATATTATATTAACATTATATAGCACAAATTAAATAACACATAAATAAATCCATTCAAAACGGCACAAAGGCAAATAATAATACTCGTATAATGGTAAGCAAAGGGGAGCCCAAGTCGCAATGGCAACTGACAAGAAACCGACGGCGCCTTGTAACTTATTTCTTTCTTTCTTCTTCTTCTTTCCTTCTTTCTAGTTACATTGCTGTACATATGGATTGACAACCTCATACAAAAAAACGTACTCCAGAAGAAAGCTCAAATACCGTCTTATTTCTAGATGGCGCTGATTATAAGACGTAGATGCGCAATGTTTTATTAAAACATATAATAGATGTCATTGTCGCTAAGCGTTATACCAAAAAGAGACAGCGTGGTATCTGTATAGTTCTTAACTAGATGGCGCTGAAACTACTCGTGTTGATTTCTTAATCACGAATAATCAAGCAGACTGCACGTCTAGCATTAACTTTGACACGCGACTCATGTCGCGCGAGATAGCATCATCCGTCACTATCTCATAGTACTGTACAGATAGAGACAGGTAGTATATCTCGCGCGAGAAAGAGTCGCGTGTCAAAGTTATGCTAGCCGTGATTGTTATTGAATAGGTACAGCCAACGTCATAAGTCATAAACGTACGTCCGTACTTTCCTAGCGCTCCAATGATATCATATCTATATCATACATTAGCCAGAACTACCTATACGACAACCCGTTCAGAAATTCGTGGCCATTTATGTTCGTCTTATTACATTGAAATAAGTAGGTAATCAAAAGTTTACCTGATCTCACGGAAAAAGAGAGATGGCAAACTCATTGCGCAGTAATGACTACTATGCAATGAGTTTGACACGACTAATTTGTACGAGAGATTACGTATACCTATATTTATAATGATTACCCTTTGCATTAAACTATTTTAAGTAGGTATTACATAAGAACCCGAGTATATTAATACTACGAGTACTAATACTGGCTTAAATAGTAAATAATACATTCTGCTAGTTATTTTTATTGTATATCTTTATAATGAACAATGATCAACGAAAGCACACCAAAATTTTAACACACTTTAACAACATACGGCACACTATAAAGTTCAATATGAAGAAGTAATTATAAATACTAGTTAAGCCCATTTTATTCCAATTGGTCTTTGGTCAAAATATGTCACTTCATCATATACAAAAATCGCTGAATCGCTATTATTTCTGCTTTAATTTGACGTAAGCCATACTTATATAGGTAGCCATAATACGACTTGTCAATTTCAATTTTCTGTACCTACCGTTAAATGCCCCCTCATGTGTTCCGTACTGAAAGAAACTTTAGGAATCTTTAATCAACACTTTAAGCACGCCAAGAATAGAGTTTTCTCTACGAATAGAGTCTTCTTTAAACCTATTTTTTTCTTCAGCATATATTTCTAAAAGCTTTCGCTTTCGTCTTTCTTTTGGCGTTATGCCTCTACTACCATACCAGTGAGATTTTAATTCTGGTTCATTGCATTACAGATGATTTCAACTGAATATTCAAATTCGCATTGCACCCATAATTTAATCATAAAATTCAGCGCTTTTTAGATGCAAAACTTCAATACTTTCTAAAATTAGTATTTGCTTTGGCATAGCATGTCATTCATTACCTAAAAAATATAGAACCTATATGAATTTGATGTAGTAGCATGGCAGCACGCTATTTAAGCCTTTTCTTAAACTGTTTAAACTAAGCAATCTTGTGATGCTAACCTTGTCAGATAAAATAATGTTCTTACAATGAAGGTTTAGGATTGTCATTTGAAAACTATTTATTAACCAGTCATAAATTTTGATAATAAACCTCCCTTAAGCGGAACGTAAATCGAAAATAGCAAAACTATATTACAATAAGCATCAATCAAATACTAATGACATTTTCATGACGTTACATTCAAACTGAAAGAGACAAAACATCATTTGACAGTATATCACACTTACCTATAGCACTATGGCCAGTACATGGCCAGGCTTACTTCAAAGGCTTGACTTGAAATATTTCATCCATAATAAATACTTAATCAACCATAAAAGCCTTAAAAGCGAAAAATTACCCTCAGTGAAAAAACTTCTCAACATATCAAAAATTGTAAAACCACAACGTGGAAACGCCGTCTATTGTCAACAAGGTATAACATTACGATACTTACAAAACTCTGCAAAAGTTGTTAATTATGAACACCGTTCTATTTCGTTTATGTCGCTACTGAAACGCCGTTTTAATTCATTTTGATACATACGGAGGCATCTAGTTCCCCGACGATAAAATCTTTATCGGCGTACGCTCCTTACTATGAACATCATACTTCCTTACCTTTTATCTTCCTTGATAGGTACTTATTCATATTAAATAAATATATACCTGAATACATAGAACAATTATTATGACCCAAGTTCAAACCATGTCCCTGTTCACCACACAAATATTTACCCTGGCCGGGATTCGAACCCAGAACCACCGGCTCAGTAGGCAGGTGCACTACAACCTGCGCCAACCGTCGTCAAGTCGTATATATGTAGTATCAGAGGTGATTCATGAATGATCCCTTTAGGATGAATTAAAATGTGCCGCATGATTCGTCGCATATTTGCAGGAACTATTGCGTCAAATACGACACATATGTGAAACAACGGACGCTTATAATGGAATTTGTTTGTTCCTTGAAGTAATAAGTGCGGGTCGAATGAACAAGCCGAGGAAGCCGGTGACGACATTCGGGACATACTACACACATCACCATACGGCTGAAACTAGCAGGGAAAACCTGGGCCGGTTTCATAAAATATAACCCCTGAACACATTGAAACAAATACCAAAAAAAATAGTGCGTGGATGCCCTCCGCGCGGAAGAAGTGAAACTTCGTAATGTGGAAATGAAAATAGGAAGGGGTAAAAATTGTAATTTCAAAAGAGAAAACCTAATAATCAATTGATATTCACAAGAGACGTACCTTGACATAACCTTAAATCCGTCGCATTGTTCGTGGGATTGTTGTGTTGAACGTTTAACGCAACAGTGCTTTCCTACCCCCTCCACGGTAGCGTTAAACGTTAAACGTTTAACGCAACCTTGTTGGAAGTCGCATTCCAATAACTTCTAAGTTTCACTTCAAAAAAATGCGTAAACCTGGTGGCTAAGCTTGGGTGCTGTCCAGGTACCGAAATTGTTTAAAATTGATCCAGCCATTTCGGCGTGATGCGAGCGCAATGGAAATTATGGCCAACAGATGGCGCCAGACTGGGCACGACGCCGCGCGCCCATACAAAACAAAAGACGATCCTGCATCTCAACTCCTCTCCATAGAAAACTGATATTTAATACAAATCTAGTTTTATAATAGTAAAGATTTAGGTATATCGTCGTCTAGTAGGTACCCATAGTACAAGCATTATCCCTTTATACATATATATTTTTCTGTTATTTTTTGAAGTGAAACTTCTAATGCGACGACTTTCCAACAACGTTGCGTTAAACGTTTAACGGTTGCGTTAAACGTTTAACGCTACCGTGGAGGGGGTAGGAAATCACTGTTGCGTTAAACGTTCAACGCTCCTGGGGAGGGGGAATAGAAAGAGGCAGAGCGAGAGTGAAGAATTTTGTCTTAAAGAAACAATATGAGTTCACTAAAAATCAATTTCTACCCCATTTTTCATTTCCACATTACGAAGTTTCACTTCTTCCACACGGAGGGACTCCACGCACTTTTTTTTCATTACGAACTGTTTCCTATTCGGCATATGTATATGGAACAGTCCCCGATCGCGGATGAGTCAGTTTGTAATGTTCCAGACACTCGGGACGTTCGAGTTACTAATCGAGGGCATTCGCCAACGTGCAATGTCCGCCTATTAACCTATGACGTCATCATTATTCTCTGCTTCGCCAATCTTCAGTGTTTTCACAGTTATCGTCAGAGTATAAATTGTACTTTTTTTTCCGAGCGAGCGAAGGGTTTCCGTTTTAGCTTGGCCGAAAATTATTTCGTTTATCGGATGTTTGGATGTCCGTTCGTCCGGATTTCCGCCTTTTTTTTAATCAGAAATCAGAAATCATTTATTGCTTGATTGTGCGATACAAAGCAGTTGGAACAAAACAGTTGGAGAGTGTCACAATCTACCGTCTTACGGCATACAATATTTACATTAAGTATATTATATTAACATTATATAGCACAAATTAAATAACACATAAATAAATCCATTCAAAACGGCACAAAGGCAAATAATAATACTCGTATAATGGTAAGCAAAGGGGAGCCCAAGTCGCAATGGCAACTGACAAGAAACCGACGGCGCCTTGTAACTTATTTCTTTCTTTCTTCTTCTTCTTTCCTTCTTTCTAGTTACATTGCTGTACATATGGATTGACAACCTCATACAAAAAAACGTACTCCAGAAGAAAGCTCAAATACCGTCTTATTTCTAGATGGCGCTGATTATAAGACGTAGATGCGCAATGTTTTATTAAAACATATAATAGATGTCATTGTCGCTAAGCGTTATACCAAAAAGAGACAGCGTGGTATCTGTATAGTTCTTAACTAGATGGCGCTGAAACTACTCGTGTTGATTTCTTAATCACGAATAATCAAGCAGACTGCACGTCTAGCATTAACTTTGACACGCGACTCATGTCGCGCGAGATAGCATCATCCGTCACTATCTCATAGTACTGTACAGATAGAGACAGGTAGTATATCTCGCGCGAGAAAGAGTCGCGTGTCAAAGTTATGCTAGCCGTGATTGTTATTGAATAGGTACAGCCAACGTCATAAGTCATAAACGTACGTCCGTACTTTCCTAGCGCTCCAATGATATCATATCTATATCATACATTAGCCAGAACTACCTATACGACAACCCGTTCAGAAATTCGTGGCCATTTATGTTCGTCTTATTACATTGAAATAAGTAGGTAATCAAAAGTTTACCTGATCTCACGGAAAAAGAGAGATGGCAAACTCATTGCGCAGTAATGACTACTATGCAATGAGTTTGACACGACTAATTTGTACGAGAGATTACGTATACCTATATTTATAATGATTACCCTTTGCATTAAACTATTTTAAGTAGGTATTACATAAGAACCCGAGTATATTAATACTACGAGTACTAATACTGGCTTAAATAGTAAATAATACATTCTGCTAGTTATTTTTATTGTATATCTTTATAATGAACAATGATCAACGAAAGCACACCAAAATTTTAACACACTTTAACAACATACGGCACACTATAAAGTTCAATATGAAGAAGTAATTATAAATACTAGTTAAGCCCATTTTATTCCAATTGGTCTTTGGTCAAAATATGTCACTTCATCATATACAAAAATCGCTGAATCGCTATTATTTCTGCTTTAATTTGACGTAAGCCATACTTATATAGGTAGCCATAATACGACTTGTCAATTTCAATTTTCTGTACCTACCGTTAAATGCCCCCTCATGTGTTCCGTACTGAAAGAAACTTTAGGAATCTTTAATCAACACTTTAAGCACGCCAAGAATAGAGTTTTCTCTACGAATAGAGTCTTCTTTAAACCTATTTTTTTCTTCAGCATATATTTCTAAAAGCTTTCGCTTTCGTCTTTCTTTTGGCGTTATGCCTCTACTACCATACCAGTGAGATTTTAATTCTGGTTCATTGCATTACAGATGATTTCAACTGAATATTCAAATTCGCATTGCACCCATAATTTAATCATAAAATTCAGCGCTTTTTAGATGCAAAACTTCAATACTTTCTAAAATTAGTATTTGCTTTGGCATAGCATGTCATTCATTACCTAAAAAATATAGAACCTATATGAATTTGATGTAGTAGCATGGCAGCACGCTATTTAAGCCTTTTCTTAAACTGTTTAAACTAAGCAATCTTGTGATGCTAACCTTGTCAGATAAAATAATGTTCTTACAATGAAGGTTTAGGATTGTCATTTGAAAACTATTTATTAACCAGTCATAAATTTTGATAATAAACCTCCCTTAAGCGGAACGTAAATCGAAAATAGCAAAACTATATTACAATAAGCATCAATCAAATACTAATGACATTTTCATGACGTTACATTCAAACTGAAAGAGACAAAACATCATTTGACAGTATATCACACTTACCTATAGCACTATGGCCAGTACATGGCCAGGCTTACTTCAAAGGCTTGACTTGAAATATTTCATCCATAATAAATACTTAATCAACCATGAAAGCCTTAAAAGCGAAAAATTACCCTCAGTGAAAAAAACTTCTCAACATATCAAAAATTGTAAAACCACAACGTGGAAACGCCGTCTATTGTCAACAAGGTATAACATTACGATACTTACAAAACTCTGCAAAAGTTGTTAATTATGAACACGTTCTATTTCGTTTATGTCGCTACTGAAACGCCGTTTTAATTCATTTTGATACATACGGAGGCATCTAGTTCCCCGACGATAAAATCTTTATCGGCGTACGCTCCTTACTATGAACATCATACTTCCTTACCTTTTATCTTCCTTGATAGGTACTTATTCATATTAAATAAATATATACCTGAATACATAGAACAATTATTATGACCCAAGTTCAAACCATGTCCCTGTTCACCACACAAATATTTACCCTGGCCGGGATTCGAACCCAGAACCACCGGCTCAGTAGGCAGGTGCACTACAACCTGCGCCAACCGTCGTCAAGTCGTATATATGTAGTATCAGAGGTGATTCATGAAAGATCCCTTTAGGATGAATTAAAATGTGCCGCATGATTCGTCGCATATTTGCAGGAACTATTGCGTCAAATACGACACATATGTGAAACAACGGACGCTTATAATGGAATTTGTTTGTTCCTTGAAGTAATAAGTGCGGGTCGAATGAACAAGCCGAGGAAGCCGGTGACGACATTCGGGACATACTACACACATCACCATACGGCTGAAACTAGCAGGGAAAACCTGGGCCGGTTTCATAAAATATAACCCCTGAACACATTGAAACAAATACCAAAAAAAATAGTGCGTGGATGCCCTCCGCGCGGAAGAAGTGAAACTTCGTAATGTGGAAATGAAAATAGGAAGGGGTAAAAATTGTAATTTCAAAAGAGAAAACCTAATAATCAATTGATATTCACAAGAGACGTACCTTGACATAACCTTAAATCCGTCGCATTGTTCGTGGGATTGTTGTGTTGAACGTTTAACGCAACAGTGCTTTCCTACCCCCTCCACGGTAGCGTTAAACGTTAAACGTTTAACGCAACCTTGTTGGAAGTCGCATTCCAATAACTTCTAAGTTTCACTTCAAAAAAATGCGTAAACCTGGTGGCTAAGCTTGGGTGCTGTCCAGGTACCGAAATTGTTTAAAATTGATCCAGCCATTTCGGCGTGATGCGAGCGCAATGGAAATTATGGCCAACAGATGGCGCCAGACTGGGCACGACGCCGCGCGCCCATACAAAACAAAAGACGATCCTGCATCTCAACTCCTCTCCATAGAAAACTGATATTTAATACAAATCTAGTTTTATAATAGTAAAGATTTAGGTATATCGTCGTCTAGTAGGTACCCATAGTACAAGCATTATCCCTTTATACATATATATTTTTCTGTTATTTTTTGAAGTGAAACTTCTAATGCGACGACTTTCCAACAACGTTGCGTTAAACGTTTAACGGTTGCGTTAAACGTTTAACGCTACCGTGGAGGGGGTAGGAAATCACTGTTGCGTTAAACGTTCAACGCTCCTGGGGAGGGGGAATAGAAAGAGGCAGAGCGAGAGTGAAGAATTTTGTCTTAAAGAAACAATATGAGTTCACTAAAAATCAATTTCTACCCCATTTTTCATTTCCACATTACGAAGTTTCACTTCTTCCACACGGAGGGACTCCACGCACTTTTTTTTCATTACGAACTGTTTCCTATTCGGCATATGTATATGGAACAGTCCCCGATCGCGGATGAGTCAGTTTGTAATGTTCCAGACACTCGGGACGTTCGAGTTACTAATCGAGGGCATTCGCCAACGTGCAATGTCCGCCTATTAACCTATGACGTCATCATTATTCTCTGCTTCGCCAATCTTCAGTGTTTTCACAGTTATCGTCAGAGTATAAATTGTACTTTTTTTTCCGAGCGAGCGAAGGGTTTCCGTTTTAGCTTGGCCGAAAATTATTTCGTTTATCGGATGTTTGGATGTCCGTTCGTCCGGATTTCCGCCTTTTTTTTAATCAGAAATCAGAAATCATTTATTGCTTGATTGTGCGATACAAAGCAGTTGGAACAAAACAGTTGGAGAGTGTCACAATCTACCGTCTTACGGCATACAATATTTACATTAAGTATATTATATTAACATTATATAGCACAAATTAAATAACACATAAATAAATCCATTCAAAACGGCACAAAGGCAAATAATAATACTCGTATAATGGTAAGCAAAGGGGAGCCCAAGTCGCAATGGCAACTGACAAGAAACCGACGGCGCCTTGTAACTTATTTCTTTCTTTCTTCTTCTTCTTTCCTTCTTTCTAGTTACATTGCTGTGCTGGCCCAAGAGATGCTTCTTTACGCTTCGTTAGAAGGAGGAAACACATGAGCTGGCAAAGAGTTAATTTTTTTAATGACATTAATAGTTCGGCAGATGAAGGAATTGCCCAACATTCTTGGTACGTGTGGGAATATTCTCCACGGCGACGCGATGACATCGCATACCGGAACGTGTGGTTCTATGTTGGAAAGGGATGGATGGGATGAGAGAAAATAGCTCTTCAGAACACTCCGTGGTATAGGCAGTGACCGAATGTTCCTACGTAATTAAAGGGGTTCGAGGAACTTGGTACTTTTTTCGTCATCTATGATGCGGCCCGCTCGCCGCTGCAATCTGTCAAGAGCATCGAGTAGATATTGGGCGGAACCATCCCAAAGATGCGAGCAAGATACTCAACGCACGACCAAACTTCACTTGGCTGTTCTCGCCTAAAGGTCTCATTTTTCAACCAATTCTCATGATACTTTGTGAGGAGGTTCGTTTATTATATAGATTTTTTTTGTCGATTATTTTTTTGGAAATGTTTCAAAATGCCGAAGATAGTATTGAACAAATTCCAACCAAGTCTAAGGTTAACAGATCCACTAGTATAGTATTAAGTAATTAGAGGCAACAAAATAAAAAGAAACCTGTCTTAAGCTGCTCTTTTATGATGACATTAAAATAGCAATGAATCCCGGTATATGCGCGCGTGTTCTTAGTCACGTAGCCAAAGGGCCCGAATCTGCGGCCCAATTCGATGGGACATTGCTATATCGCCATATCTTTAGGTAATTGATATGTGTTGTAATACTATGTTTGTCTGTCTTCTTTCGTTCCTGCACCGATTACATATTTGTGTTTAACCCAGTAGTTGACTGGTAGAGAATGCCTAAAGGAATTAAGTCCGCCATTTTGTACTTATTTTTGTATTGTGCAATAAAGTTTAAATAAATAAATCTCAACTTTAATCTTAATAAGATTAGCTGTCCCTGGTGAAGAGCTCCATATGAGTTCGAAACAAGTCGGGCCGTTCCTGATAATTTGTACGTGAGTTTATAATTATGAATATATCACGATAGTTTTAGAAATATTATTAGCCACGAAAATGGTTAATGTAAAATTAGTAGGGTTCGCAAAATTTCATAGAAGTGCTAGTGTCGTCACTGGTTATACGTCATTACATTTGAATTTGCTCGCATTTTGCGATCCCTTAAAAAATATCAAAATGGTATACTATTTTTGGATGAAAAGTGGGCGACCAATTCTTTGGCTGACTGTAACTACATCCATATCAATGAAATAAGTAGAAGTGGTGATAATGATAACGGTTAAAAATATAACAAAACGCTAAAGTAGACATACCTAGTGGAGAGATCTCAGACACATACCATAAGAAGCGTCGAATTTACCCCCTGCACTTCCGATAGCAGTGAAGCGACTCGATGGTCAAGAGGTTGGCATGTTTGCTCTAGCCCCAAACTTGTGCCACGGTCGGCTAATGGACACACAAGAATATCCAAGCGGTAAAAATGTGTTCAAATAAACTTATAAACATTGGCCCTTCAGGCCCTTGTCGGGACTCGAACCCAGTACTTTACTAGCTTTGTAGGTGTCGTAGGATGATTTGGAAAATCGAATTTTCACGAAATTTCTAGGGTTATTACGAGTATACTGATAATAAGACAGTGGATAGTGGTGATACTCACGTAATACTAATTGTACAATAGGTTTGGTTCGTTCGGTATCTAAAAAATAATTATTTAATTCGGTAATTAAATGCACAAAGGTCAAACGGCCTAGCTAAAAAACCCGCGACAGCGGGGTTCCGTCGTTTTAGTGAAAAACCTACTCTTGACGGAATCAGATAGTCAAAATGTTCTATTGACCAACCTCATTTTTTCACGTGTGGTTATCCATAATTTGGCAATGTCCCAAGAATTTTCGGGAAATTAGATTTATTAAATCATCCTACAGCATAGGATCGTTTACTACCTCGACGCTAATCGCGTTAAGATGCCTTATTCCTTTAAAAAAATATTTTTTTAATATGATGACAAATCACTAAGTACATAGTATAAAACAAAGTCACTTTCTCTGTCCCTATGTCCCTTTGTATGCTTAAATCTTTAAAACTACGCAACGGATTTTGATGCAGTTTTTTTAATAGATAGAGTGATTCAAGAGGAAGGTTTATATGTATAAAACATGCATAATTAATCAGCATTGCACCCGTGCGAAGCCGGGGCGGGTCGCTAGTATATTGATAATTTCAACCAACTTTTCTGAAGTGAATAATACTTTTCCCCGAGTTCTAGGTATAACGTAGCTATTCATGCTTTGATTGCGTGCAGTCGAAAACAAGTTGAAAAAACTAAATTTCCGCGTGAATTTTGTCAATTTAAATTTTTGAAGCAAAAATTATCAATGAAAAATTCAAACTGTAAGTTTCAAATATATATACCAATAAATATCAATAGCCCTGTTCTAGGTAGTAACATCAAACATGTTTGATCATAGAGAAAAATGTCTAAAACAATCAGAATTTCGTTCATCAGCAGCGTTCAGAAGTATTCGACATTACCATAATATAAGCATTATTTTTGAATTATTGGTCTTACTTATGCAGTGAAATCATAGGGTGTTATAGGTAAAGCGGCTTATTTGTCGAAATATTGGTGTTCTGCCTTTTAGCTAAATTATTTTTCCATTTCGCTGATTTTTTCCTCTGAAGTCATGATTTTTTCATATTTCCTATAATAAATGATCTTCATTTACAATCATTTTATAATAATCCCAAATAGTTTACGGTTTCAGGAAACAGAATTGTATACTTATTGTCCTTATTGAGTTAATGACACTTTAGCGAAATGAATCATTATATTACTACTTTTTCAACCATTTTCGACCCATCTGTCAAACTGGCTATTAAAATCAAAAATTTATTGCTTCCCACTTGATCTTCTAATATGCTAAATAGGAACGAGCGTGCGTACAGACACGCCGGCTTTCATATAGAGACTGCAACAAATCTTAAGCCCAGCCAGTAAGACGTACATTTCTTCGACAACCGCCGTATAAAGGGGTTATTACGTCACGTAGGTACCTACATCCATGGATTTTGGGCTGATCAAATGTTGGGACACTTATCGTGTCACGTACGCCATATGCCACTTTCTCGATGAGCAAAGGTCGCCTTTAGGTACAATCAAGGGCTCACCATTATCCAACCGCGATGAGAATAGGACGGTAGTAACAGACATTTTCAGACATCATTGTATTATTGAGATTTGATTGCGGCTCCACACTACTCGCGATGTTGGCTGAGGTTGGGCATATATGATAGTGTGGAGGGAAAATCATCTGAAAATAGTACGAGCTTTGATTATGTACCCCGCTTGGTGACTGAGAATAAAATAAAGTAGAAAACTTCAAGCGCATGTTGCGCAAGCATCTTTTGGACAGTCTCTCTTCCTAACTCTCTTCGAAATATTTTACTTTGGGTACATAATATATGTATGTAAGTATATCATATAAAGTATTCGTTTAAGTTTATGGTAATTAATTAATTATATATACATTCTTATATATATCTTTAGGAAATAACTAATATAATTTGGAAAAAACTATTGGTCACTGGAAATATCCAAGGGAAGAGGCTTCGGGACCAAATCCGCACTGCACTTGACTCCAACTTCCATGATGCGCTCAAGGTGGCCGAGGACCGTGAATGGTGGCCACATCATCCGGAAGAAGCTAATCCATGGTGGATGTCACTCTCAGCAATGTGGATAACGATGCACGAAGGAGGAGGATAATTTTGGTTGGTGTCACTGGAAACGTCAAATTTGATCCCTTGTTATATTGACCGAAGAAACGGTCCCATCATAATTCCCCAGAGGCTTGTATCCATTAAAATCCTTCCACTACGCATCGTAGACTATTAATAGAAAGCCGGCTGCTCCCTATAGTGAGTCAACGTGCGACGCGGATCTGCTGATACTCATATAATATTGCCCATACGTAAGTGCGACATAACTCCCTGCAAACCTGAACCCTTGGCCACAGTCAAGATAATACCAGTATATTGACACTGAGTATAAGTTGATTTTGTCTATGAAGTTACTTTAAAACATATTTAATTATACCATTGATACAAAGACCAAAGCACAAAGAAAAATTTAAATGCGTAACCTGGCGGAAGAGACCGGGAGAAATACTTAATTACTTATACATACGTATGTTTCTGATTCTTTAATATTTCTATGTACTTACTGTGTCTTTTACTTTTACTGTACTGTTACAATCTCGTAATAGAGAAGCAAGGGTGTTATACATTTCTTGTGATCGATCTACCTCTTAACATACTACACTGAGAAAAAAGTGATTTAATCAAGTCGACTTTTTGCTTGATTAGAAAAAATATGATTGAATTAATTATTTAATTGATCATATACACAAGGTATACTTTATAACTACAACAAACTTAAATTGATCGAAAGGTTTAATTAAGTAACCATGTGTTTGAGAATGTTATGTCAGTCATTTTACTGTTCACGCTCCTAGATGTCGTTGTTAGGAAATATGCAAAAGCTGCATCGCGCGAACGTTGTGTCGCCGTAGATTGTATTAGTGGCTTGTTAATTTATGTTGTTTTTGTCTTTCACCCTCTTAGACCGATAATAAAGGAATGCTTTTGTAACGTTTTTACACTTGACTTTTCTTTTAGAGTTCAGCCCTGAACATGGTCCGTCGAGCCGAATAATCGGTTTTGATGTATTTTTTGGCTATTTGAGTTGAGTAGTTCAACGTGAAGCTACTCTCCGTATCGCTCCCACAGAGGGCAGTAGTGGTATGGTTTTCACTACGCCTTGAAGAGTTTTGGCGACAGTAGCGCCATCCAGTGCAGTGGGTCGACAAGGAGTTTTCAGCGAAAGTAGTGCCATCTAGCGGCGGAAATCGCAGGCAGCGCGCAGCTTGTGTAGTTTGCGGGCTACCAGGAGGTCAGCGGAGAGAAGGAGCTTCTACGTATTAAAAGTGGCTTTAGTGTGTGTGAGAATCAAGTGTAACCGTGAGTACATTTAAATTAATTTTCGGAAAGTTCAACCTTAGTGAGGCATGAAGATCAAATATATTATTATTTATTAACAGGAATATTTTAACTGAACAATTTAAATATTATTTAGAAAATTGAACCTTAATATAAAGTAGTTTTAAACTTAGCAAATTTAGATAACTGTCATTGACTTAGAAAATTTAGGAATTGTAGTTTTAGGACTTAGAATTGTAAGCAGAAAAACGATGGAACGGGGAATCCATGCCCAATGTTGGCCAGAAGTAATTAAGCTCAAACACTTGTAATATTTTCGGAAATTTTATTATAAATTTTCTAAGTCACAAAAATATAAAAAAAGGTTATTTAGTAAAGTGTAGTTTCTAATAGTAAGTTACTGTTATAATTATCAAAAGATTTGAATATTAATATGGAGATATTGCAACGATTTCTCAGTTTTCAAAATGATTTGTCAGAGCGCATTTTTAAGGCTAGATCAAACTTCAACAAGTCACCACGTGAACGAATTACTAAAAATTATATAGAAACGCGTCTTGAAACTTTAGATCAATTGTGGACAGAATTTAGATTAGGTCACAGAGAATTAATGCAACAAACAGATTCTCAGCTTTTGAAAGTCTCATCATACAGAACGAGTGAAGTTTACGATAAAACTGAGGAAGAGTTCATATCCTACACTTGTGAATTGAAGGACAAGTTAGAATATTTTCTAAAGGATGTCAAACCTAGTCACAGTCAGGTCAACACGAAGTTCAATGAGATGAGTCCAAAGTCAACCTTAGTCAAGTTGCCGCAAATCAGTATTCCAGTATTTTCGGGTAAATATGCGGAGTGGACTACTTTTAACGATCTGTTCGTATCCTTGATCCACAAAAATGAATGTTTAGATAGCGTGCAGAAGTTGCAGTATCTTAAAGGCTACTTGACAGGGGAGGCAGAGCAGCTCATTCGATATATACCTGTGACTGAGGCTAATTATCAGATATGTTGGTTAATGTTACAAGAACGATATAGTAACAAAAAGTATCTGTCACATTGTATATTAAAAAGGTTACTTAGTCAAAGAAGTTCAACTACAGAGTCGGCAAGTTCTCTGAAGGAACTGTTGGATACTTCCACAGATTGTTTGAATGCACTTACCAATTTAGGCATTGACGTTTCTACTTGGGACGTAATTGTTATTCATCTGATTTCGGATAAATTAGATCCTGAGACCCGTAAACAGTGGGAACTCAATGTGACATCGAGTACAGCTTCAGATGCTTTGCCCACCTTTGGACAATTCAAAGATTTTCTGACAAGTAGATATAGAGCTTTAGAATACATAGAACCAAAACTTGTAAATATAGAAACATCGTCTCATGCAATATCAACGCGGAATAATTCAGATCACATAAAAGTATTGCATGCTACGAATGTATGTAACTTAAAGTGTGAATTGTGTAGTGAAGAACACAAGTTATGTTTTTGTAAAAAGTTTGTACAGTTAGATCATAAGAACAGACGAGAGTTTGTCACAAATAATAGGTTGTGTTTCAACTGTTTAGGCAGTAATCACAGTGTACGGTTTTGCCAAAAGAACACTTCTTGCAGAATTTGCAAGAAGAAGCATCACTCATTGCTTCATTCAGCAAATAGCATTCCCACATCTACTGTTAATTTAGGAAAGTTAGATCAAACAGTGGAAGAGGTTTCAGGTGGGGTAAGTGAGGTTGACAGAAAAGGTAATGCGTCGAATAGTTCACCAATAACATCACACATAGGTTGTAATAATGTACATAGTCAGGTGTTATTGGCCACGGCTTTAATAGAAGCTGAAGGGAGGACAGGGTATCAGGTCATTCGCGCATTATTAGATCAGGGCTCTCAGGCAACTTTTGTGACTGAGGATACAGTTCAAAGGTTGGGCCTTAAGAAAGTCCCTATAAACAAAACTATATCAGTTTTAGGAGAAGACAGGTCAATAGTGGCAAAACACATAGTGTCATTGAAAATTAGGTCTAGATCAGAACAAAACTTTGAATTGGAATTGAAAGCGTATGTTGTAAGTAATATTAGTACAAACATACCAGGAAATAGAGTAAATATTACAGAATGGGACGAGTTAAAGCAGTTACGTCTTGCAGATCCTACTTACAATATGCCCGGTAAAATTGATATCTTGCTTGGCGCAGAGATCTACTGTCAGATCCTGAAGGAGGGTCTGCTGAGAGCTCCTATGGGGTCTCTAATGGCACAGTGCACCACATTCGGATGGATTTTAACGGGACCGGTAAACTCAGCAATAGGTCAACATAAGGTCAATGTGTTTCATGCACATATAGAGACTGATCAAAGAATAAAACAATTTAGTAAATTAGAGAAAGATTCTGTATTAAAAACAAAAAAGTTAACACTTAAAGAACAAATATGTGAAGATGTCTTTTCTAAAACGCTACGACGTGCTGACGCTCGAATGAGTCGAGCTGATGACGGGAAGTACATGATGAAACCGCCGTTTCGCCAAGAGGGAGCAACCAGTAAAAAGGAAGATTCACATAAATTGGGTGAAAAAGAATGTAACCTGAAAAGAAAACATGCTAAGAATAAAGTTCAGAAAATAAGATATACAGAAGTAACCAATAAATACTCACAAGATGGTCACGTGTTTTGTAAGCAGCGATCAGATCATAAAAAGGAACAGGTAGCACATCATGTAGTCATTCACAAGGATACTCGTAGAACTCCAAAAAGATTGGATGTGATGAGCCCTGTAAGAAAAAAGAAGGTATTTTATTAAATTATATTCTCATTCATGAATAAAGATTAGAGCCACATGAATTAAATGAAAGAAGTTTTATCTCAGAATAATAGTCAAACCCTAATCAGAAAATATTAAGGTATACAAACAAAAGATACAAAATGCTTGGACTTACCTAGATCTCGCAGCACGACGAGTTGTTATGATATATTGTCTGATTTATCCGCAACAGTTCAAGAAAAATATATAACATATCAGGCATTTCACTGCATGATTAATTGCATTTTATGTCATTTTAGGACAAGTTTTAACAGGAATTTACTCATACTGAATTAGTTCATTTTATTTTCGAGTGTAAGTACATGACAATAGGTTAACTTTAATAATTTAGTTCATGATCGACGCTATCATAACCTCACGAGTATTAGGAATAGGTGAGATTATGTTTCAGATAAAATTACATATTAACGAAAATATAAACTTTACTTAGTTGTTACTTTTAGTTTGATGTGATTTTATAGGTCAGTTTAATATTAAAGAATTAGATATTGCTTTCAAGTTCATAAGACTTGGTTCACATATTATTTCAAACATGGTCATTTAAATATACTTATTGTTTTTATAAAGTACAAAACTGTTAAAGTCCAGACTATGTTATGAAAATAAAATTAATAGTTTGAAAATGTTTTATGTACTTCTATGTTGTTATGTTGTCAAGAGACACAATTATTATGAGCTCATTAGTACATAAAGAGATTTGTTAATATACTTAGGTTAGAATTTATGAAGTATCAATTCGCAAGTTATGTTAAGGTCTCACTAAGGACAGCCTGAAGTTCTATCATTGGCTCAAATAGTTCATAGCTGTCGAGGGTTAGTTCTGTCATGGTGGGCGGATGTGATGAAGGACAGTTTGTCCTTGGTGGGCGGTATGTTTGAGAATGTTATGTCAGTCATTTTACTGTTCACGCTCCTAGATGTCGTTGTTAGGAAATATGCAAAAGCTGCATCGCGCGAACGTTGTGTCGCCGTAGATTGTATTAGTGGCTTGTTAATTTATGTTGTTTTTGTCTTTCACCCTCTTAGACCGATAATAAAGGAATGCTTTTGTAACGTTTTTACACTTGACTTTTCTTTTAGAGTTCAGCCCTGAACACCATGTTTCATTTGATCCACTTCTTAATTGACTTTTAATTTAATCATTTACTTTACTCATCGAAACATGGAGTTATTTGAATCTAGTAAGTCAGTTTATTAATGGTATCATTGAACTTAGTCACACGAATTAACTTGAATCATTAATTCAATTTAAAGCAATTAATTGCATCAAACATAAACGAGATTGAATTAAATAATCAACTTATTTCAATTAATCATGCGCTTAATAAAATTAAACAATGTACTTGACTTAAGTTATCAAGTTAATTATTGAACTTAATCACACGAATCAAGTAAAATCATAAATTCAATTAAATGCAATTAATTACATCAAACAGACAGGAGATTAAATTAAATAATCAACTTATTTCAATTAAGCAATGAATTTGACTTAAATTATTAAGTCAATTATGAAATTGTTTGAATCTGTTAAGTCAGTTTATTACTGTTATCATTGAACTTAAACACACGAATTAAGTTAAAACATTAATTCAATTAAAAGCAATTAATTGCATCAAACATAAACGAGATTGAATTAAATAATCAACTTATTTCAACTAATCATGCGTGTTTAAGTTGTTATTAAATAGTTAGTTGTCTTAATTGTCTGGTAGATGGCGCTGTACCGTAGAGCGTGAATTGTACATCGCGCCAACGTTTGTTTACCATAAAATGCATAAGTACTGTAAATTATTATTGTTATTTTGTCGATATGTGTGGAGTGCATATAGTCCAAAGAATTAAACATACGTTGAATTGTTATCAATCTCGGTGTTTGATTCTATCCCTTCGAGACCAGAGTGCATTTTGTACATGGTCCTTACGAACGGGATTAGCCCTACCTGTGGCTTTTTTGGTAAGTACATTACATACAAAGTAGACTTGATTAATTGAATCGTGCACTATATATATCTCATAAAGTACACTTGATTGATTTAATCGTGCACTATATAAATTCCATAAAGGAGACTTGATTTATTTAATCGTGCACTATATATATTTCATAAAAGAAACTTGATTGATTTAATCGTGCACTATATAAATTCCATAAAGGAGACTTGATTTATTTAATCGTGCACTATATACATTTCATAAAGTAGACTTGATTCATTGAATCGTGCACTATATATATTTCATAAAGTAGACTTGATTGATTTAATCATTTTACTTGATTTCATCAAACATTTTCTTTAATTGTATCTGTAAAGACGTTGATGGGTTTTATTAAGGATTTCTTGATTATAGTAGTCAACAAAAATGATTTTTATATTTAAGTCATGACTGGATTTACAAAGTTACTTTATTACCTTTTTCAATCATTTCAACTTGATTGCTGCAATCAGTTAACTTTATCTGCTCCCTATACATTAAGTTACTTTGTTAACACAATCAAAATTTTGATTAATGTAATCATTTTTTTTTCTCAGTGTATCACCATTTAGAGAAAGGTTTTGGATAGATCAATATAAATTTAGCACAAGTGTGATAAACCGAGGTCTAAGTTGAAACACATGCAACAGAGATTTCGCTAAGGTAATTGTTAGAAACAGTAGATAATTGCGTGACAATTGTGACCATCATAGACTCGGGTATATGGAAAACAACTTTCGTTTGCATAGATCTATGTTTATGTTACTATTCCCGGACTAAAAAAAATGAGTAAAAATTTTTTTTAAGTTAAACGGTTTTATTGAAAATGTATTAAAAGGTAATAAATAATTCGGTAGGTCCTAGGTACCAGACATGACACCACTCTCCTCATCAATCTAGGGCATTGATCAGACAAAAAATAAAATCGTTGGGCGCGTGTAGCCAGCGTATGATATAATGATATAGCGGTTGACTTGATAGAAATTTCACACGCCCAATGAGTAATGGACATTAAAACAATCAACCTGCCTAGAGGTCCAATAGAGGGGCAAGGCTACATAACAAGATGTGCCCAAGTCTAGAACCAAGATCCATGCTTGAACCCGATTCTAAGTTGACGAAGTTATTTGTATTGATAGGTTGTCTAAATTTCATCATTCATATTACTGTTAAATATTGATTGCTCTAAACTCTACGATCTACTATGCAGCTTTCGACTTGCCCTTTCATTTGACATCCATCACCCATATTGAAACAATTATTAAATCGCCATCGTCATCGCCGGCCATCTTAGATTTTAAATTTGTTAAAGCAAGTTATTACAGTATTCTATTACTCAAGCCTTTCCATTTCATACCCATATTGAAGGGGTGGTGAAAAAAAAACACCTGTTATCTTGTTGGCGGCCATATTGGATTTTCATTTATTTTTCAAAGTGTAATCTATTCTACTAGGCAAGACCTTTTATTTGATACCCATATTGAAATCTGGCATTTCCGGCGGCCATCTTAGATTTTTTTTCAAAACATAATACAGTAAGTATTCTATTACCCAAACCCTTTCATTTGATACCCATATTGAAGGAGTAGTGAAAAAAAATCACGTGCCATCTTGTTGGCGGCCATATTGGATTTTCATTTATTTTTCATAGTGTAAACTATTCTACTAGACAAGACCTTTTATTTGATACCCATATTGAAGGGGTTATGAAAAGAAAAATTTACCTGCTATTTTATTGGCGGCCATACTGGGTTTTCATTTTATTTTCACAAAGAATTATATTCTACTGATCGAGCCCTTTCATTTGATACCCATATTGAGGAAGTAGTGATAAAATTTGTAATCCGCCATTTTGTATCGGCGGCCATCTTGGATTTACAATAATGCCGAATGTATTAAATTATATTGTCACCAAAACTAAAGACGGTTACCAAATTTCAGATCAATACGTCGACAGGAAGGGGGTCAAATTTCAATTACTAGATTTGACCCAAATAAACAAACAGGGCAAGCTAAATAAAACCGTTTAAAAACCACCCACTGCCCACTGCTCTGGCCATTCCTTTATAAAAGAGTCTAGCTCGTCCCGCCATCGTCGATGAGGTTAGTTAGTTAGTTAATAGTTCATGGTTTTATTAATACTAGCGACCCGCCCCGGCATTTCCCGGGTGCAATGCTATATTATGCATGTATTATAACATGTAAACCTTCTTCTTAAATCACTCTATCAATAGAAAAAAACCGCATCAAAATCCGTTGCGTAGTTTTAAAGATCTAAGCATACATAGGAGCAGACAGAAGGAAGCGACTTTGTTTTATACTGTACACAGTGATAGTTCATGGTTTTATTAATATGCCGTGGGTTAAAATACTGTTTATTTATACCGTTCACCGCGTCGGGTGCGTACCTATAGTTGACGCATGCGGTTTGCTCGAAATCATACAGCGATCTCAAAGCGGCCGCCATCATTGTTGACGCCCGATGAGTATCGATATCCTGGTTTACGTGCGAGTATTGTCTTTGAATCACTCTACGGTACTGACGTAGGACGTGGGATTGGGGATGCCTTGTAACAGCGTTGTGAATCATCAGACTAATATCCATATGCGAAAGTGTGTCTGTCTGTCTGTTACCTCTTCACGCTTAAACCGCAGAATCGATTTTGATGAAATTTGGCATGGAGATAGTTTAAGATCCGAGGAAGGACATAGGATAGTTTTCATCCTGGAAATCCCTAAAAAGATTGAAAAGTGAGTAATAAGTAATTCATGATAACATTGATGACCCTGTAGGAAATGTAATGATTGGACCAAAAGCACAATTGCTCTTACATTTGCTTAGGCCCTTTTATTAATTAAAGTGATTAGGTGGATATCTATCGTGTTGTACGAGGTTATATACTTCCATACATCCAAGTTCCACGCGGACGTAGTCGCGGGCAAAAGCTAGTTATATTATAAAGGCAAGTTTGTGAGTGTGTTTGTGTGTATGTTTGTCATTTCTTCATGCTCAAAATGATGGAACAATTTTAATAAATTTTGGTATGAAGGTAGCTGACACCCTGGATTAATACATAGGCTAGTGTTCCCGTGGGATGAGCGGTAACCTTATATATGAGGTATTATACCTTATTTAGCTGCACACCAACTAATGGCCACTGTACAATTTATCTGCTTTGCCCGAAGGTTGACTGGTAGAGAATGCCTCATGGCATTAAGTCCGCCCTTTGTACGATAAGTTTTCTTTTGTGCAATGAAGATTAAATAAATAAATACTACACCAGCGTGCTGCCGAACACTAGCCTGTGATCGTTTGCACCACCAAAAGCATCAACCAAGTGTGGCCATAGACAATGGTCTAAAAAAAAGGGTTAGGTTAGTTTTTTTTCGCTGGAAAAATGTTTTACGCATCCCGCCCGATCGGGGGTTCGGAACAGGTATGTGGGGCTCCTGAGCAGATCCAGTTTACGCACTAAAAACCCAGCGCGGCTTCCCTCCCCCTATGCCCTAACCCAGCCAACCATAATTCATCTGACATTTACAAGTTGATAGTTGAAAGGAAAAAAACGGCTGAGTGCGAATCGGTCTCGCGCACCGAGGTTTCCGTACGACTAAATATTTTTAACTTCTTTGTTTTCTGTGTTTATTGTTAAAGCGACGACAGCCTGGTGACAGGATCGAGAAAAAAAAACGGCAAAAAGAACACGTTTGTTGTATTGTATGGGAGCCCCACTTAAATGTTTATTTCATTCTGCTGTAGTATTTGTTGTTATACTCGTAGCCGCAACAGAAACACATCATCTGTGAAAATTTTAAGTGTGTAGCTGTCACGGTTCATGAAATAGGTACAGCCTGCTGACAGACAGACAGACGGACGGACAGCGCAGGCTTAGTAATAGGGTCCCGTTTTTACCCTTTGGGTCATCATCATCATCATCAGCCAAAAGACGTCCACTGCTGGACATAGGCCTCCCCCAGAGAACGCCACCATGACCGGTCCTGCGCCTGCCCTTTGGGTACGGAACCCTAAAAAGCGCGTTATATTATATCAAACATTACATTACGCGGAACGTTACATTATGTCAAAAAACGTCACTTGTAAAGCATCCCGTGTGTGCGGAGTAAATATGTGTTTGTTGCGTAGGCGCAGCATAAACAGTCTAGGTGCGAATGTCCTAAGGCACATCATTAAACATATCTTGCGTTTACAGTATAGGTACAATATCATACTTGGTAACTATACAGTTCACGGTCTGTCAAACAAATCCAATGCGTGAAAACGAGCCTTCTACTCTATCGCTTCGCTTTATCATCATCATCATCTCAGCCTAATGGCGCACTGCTGGATAAGGGCCTCTCCCAAATTTTACTATGTTCAGGTTAAAGAATTTATTATTCTCAAAATAAATTAACATTTCCCTTACTTACAAGGTTGATAATAAGAATAACTTAATTACGCCCGTGAGCGGTTTTAAAAGTGCAAATATAAAAGTGGGTAATTGTTGTACCAATAACAACTGTCCTACGATATCCGCATCCAACGTAATGATCCTATGTAAAATAATCTTCACCAGCCCGTCTAGCACAACTACGCTTCGCGACTCTTGTCGCGCGACATACCATCGCTCGTCACTCTCTCACAGTACAGCGAAGAAGGAGATGGGTAATACTTCTCGCACGAAAAAGAGTCGCGTCATAGTTGTGCTAGAGGTGCAGATTGCCACTCGCAAGAGTTCTGCCCTAGCCGCCGCCATTTTCTACAGCTAGTTCGGTGAATAGAGCTACTAAAGTACTGGGGGTGACCCGGTTAGTGGAAGCAAAAATACTCCTAAATGAAGATATAAGCCAGAAGTTTGATACATTACTGGAAATTGAGATTTTTAATTTTTTTTTAAATGTTCATTAATATCTCCGCAACTATCTGCTTTTGAAACAAAATTTTAAATGTAAATTTTTGTAAATTTCATTTTCTACAATATTGTATAAGCTTTTTTCTAGCTAAAATGCTCCTAGACGAAGATATGAACAAAAATCTGAAGACAGTGCCGGTTTTTCAATATGGCGGCGGGTGCGGAGGGGGGAATTGTGCATTTTGCATTTAAAACTCTCACTGACCATCCTAGACAATATATCAAAAATTCAAAACTACCGGAACGTTAAAAAAAAAAAAATTTTTTTTTCACTTAAGCGATGTGTTCCGCCAACTGCCGCCACTGCTCGCCGCTCGCGCTGCTTCCACTCCAACTTATGGCTTGCGCCTATTGCTGATCGTCAGTTTATTTTTATGAATGTGTCGCAACGGAATAGTAGTTTTTGATACAAGTGTGGAAAGTATGTCATTTTGAACGAGTCCCGAGAAGTCTTGGCCTGAGCCGCAAGGCGAGGGTCAAGACTCGGGACGAGTTAAAATGACAATTCCACACGTGTACCAAACAACGTTTTTTAATACATTTGCGAAAAATTGCAATAATACAAGTTTAAAACATAATTGAAAGGGGTAATTATATTTATTTCTGTCTGATAAAAATTAAGAGTACCTACAATTTTTAGAGCAATTGTCAAGGGTCGCATTTGCTGTTAAGTTTAAAGTTTTATTCAATTTGTTAATAATTCTCTTTTTCTCGTTTCCAGCCAATAAAATGTTCATAGACGGCAATGTAATTTTTCTTTCGATTTTGCGGGTAAAATACTCTCACTTGCAATTTTTGCCTTGGCTCGTATAAGAGCGGTGTTAAATCTATTCTGGTAACATCAGAATCCATCATTTTCTATGAAAAACTCTTATTTTATAAATCTTTCGTGTCATTTACACATACTTAAAACAATCTTGAATGAAAAAGAAAGTTTTACTTTTAATTGTAATATTTTTTTTCAAGTTGGCGTCGGCTGTCATCATTCAGCCAAATCAAAAGAAATAGTTTTAATATTTCCGAAGAGATATGATAATGTTACACAGTAATTTAATTGATTCCAAACAATAAACATCGTGAATCTGTTTTTAGTTCTTTACACTTCATATAATTGTAGATAAATATATTATTTAATATACAAAAATAGCGATTATTCATAATTATTATGAATTTATAAAGCAGCGTGTGGGTCACGCTTAATACTGTATTTTCTAATCTGTGACAATACCTTTCTTTTTAATTTTTTTAGGTCACGCATAATACTCATTTGCTCATTAAATAATAGTCACTCAAACAAATTATTAACACCGTTTTTGAGTTTTTTTAATAGATAACCCTTTGATTGATCCAATATGCAATTTAAATATTTTAAGCATAATTATGAGATATACACCTGCAATGCGGCATGACGTTATAAATAAAGTCAGAAAGTGATTGACCTTTGTTTGGATGTATGAGGTATGACGTGTTAGTACAACAGAAAATTAAAAAAATTTGAAAAGTAAAAAGCACTAGTTCGAAATAACCAACTTTTCGCACGATTTGCAGCTACGAAAACTACCACTTTTTGAGCAACTGTATTAAAATAGTAGTTTTTGATACAAGTGTGGAAAGTATGTCATTTTGAACGAGTCCCGAGAAGTCTTGGCCTGAGCCGCAAGGCGAGGGTCAAGACTCGGGACGAGTTAAAATGACAATTCCACACGTGTACCAAACAACGTTTTTTAATACATTTGCGAAAAATTGCAATAATACAAGTTTAAAACATAATTGAAAGGGGTAATTATATTTATTTCTGTCTGATAAAAATTAAGAGTACCTACAATTTTTAGAGCAATTGTCAAGGGTCGCATTTGCTGTTAAGTTTAAAGTTTTATTCAATTTGTTAATAATTCTCTTTTTCTCGTTTCCAGCCAATAAAATGTTCATAGACGGCAATGTAATTTTTCTTTCGATTTTGCGGGTAAAATACTCTCACTTGCAATTTTTGCCTTGGCTCGTATAAGAGCGGTGTTAAATCTATTCTGGTAACATCAGAATCCATCATTTTCTATGAAAAACTCTTATTTTATAAATCTTTCGTGTCATTTACACATACTTAAAACAATCTTGAATGAAAAAGAAAGTTTTACTTTTAATTGTAATATTTTTTTTCAAGTTGGCGTCGGCTGTCATCATTCAGCCAAATCAAAAGAAATAGTTTTAATATTTCCGAAGAGATATGATAATGTTACACAGTAATTTAATTGATTCCAAACAATAAACATCGTGAATCTGTTTTTAGTTCTTTACACTTCATATAATTGTAGATAAATATATTATTTAATATACAAAAATAGCGATTATTCATAATTATTATGAATTTATAAAGCAGCGTGTGGGTCACGCTTAATACTGTATTTTCTAATCTGTGACAATACCTTTCTTTTTAATTTTTTTAGGTCACGCATAATACTCATTTGCTCATTAAATAATAGTCACTCAAACAAATTATTAACACCGTTTTTGAGTTTTTTTAATAGATAACCCTTTGATTGATCCAATATGCAATTTAAATATTTTAAGCATAATTATGAGATATACACCTGCAATGCGGCATGACGTTATAAATAAAGTCAGAAAGTGATTGACCTTTGTTTGGATGTATGAGGTATGACGTGTTAGTACAACAGAAAATTAAAAAAATTTGAAAAGTAAAAAGCACTAGTTCGAAATAACCAACTTTTCGCACGATTTGCAGCTACGAAAACTACCACTTTTTGAGCAACTGTATTAAAAAAGATTTTATCATACAACATTTTGGGACACTATTTTTCTTGAATGAGGTTCTACAAACGATTCTTAGTAAGATGAGCCTAAAATCGTTTTTTTGGAAAAAGTCCATGTCCCTCCCATTTCCAAAAAAAAACGCCCCGATAATGCTCCTTCAAAATGCTTTCAATTAGACCAATATATTGCGGTACATGTTAATCAAGCTCTAATCGATATACGAAAAGTATGGCACATGTATGTGCCATACTTTTCGCCACCACGGGCCACGGTGAGGTCACCGTGATGGTGAATTTTTAATGGTATCGTGGGCGGTAAACTGTGCTGTAAAGTCGTCCTTAGATGCTGTCTAGGCAGAACTCCAGTGGGTGATAAGAGATGAGACTTTAATAAATTCGAAACAGAGGGATGTGCATCCATCGTCTTACAATTCCAAAATAGACCCTCGAAAACCTAGCAAACGAGATCAATGCTGATATAATATATAAAAAGAAAATCAGTTCCGCTATCTCAAATGTAAAAATGGGATCATTGAAGGGTTGATGAAACTCCTCATAAAAAAAAATGCTAATAAAATTTTGATGTTTTTTTCAAATGAACTCATGCGTTTTTTTTAGGATGTTTTTATTGGGTAGTGTGCTAAAGTCAATTAATTTAATAATAACTTGTAACGTTATGTGATCGGTGTCATCCTACTTTCACATACACACAAAGGTTATCGGCAATGTGGTTAAAGTTGTCTGCACACTTACAGAACTCAAATGATAATATTTCTAATTTTCAGGTAGTATCAAAACCCATTTCACGATTCAAACCCGAATCACGAGTATTAGCTTAGGTTTCGGAATCGTTTACGTCGTCTAATAAAATACGGACTATACGGACATTATATTTCAAACTCTAAGTGCTAATGATTTTGCTTTATTTAATTTAGTGTTAATTAATGTAGTGTTTAGTATAACAGGGAGTACTAATTTTCTATTTTAGCATATAGGTGCTGCTGTGTTCTGCAACTTTCGAGTCGAGTCGTCCTCCGTTGTCATTGTCTTGTCATTGTAGATCACTTCTGCAATTGTTCGACCACAAGGATGGCGAGTTCGAGTGTTCCAGAGTACGAGCGTTCCAGACAATATTTAGGGATCTAAATTGTATTTTTATCGTCTAAAAATTATGAATGTGATTTACCTTTGCATTTCAAAAATTTTGTCGCTAAATTCACAGTTAGTATTTTAAATAGGTAGTTTAGGTATTAACGGCATCTGCGCCCAGGCCACCACTTTGTTGGCTTAGATAGTTAAATTCACTCCAATCTTATGTAGCTTCCGTCTTGTCGGTTACGTAGGTAGGAGAGACGAATTAATGGATGATGTCGACTAGTATGTTAAGTGACGGTTTGATTGTTTAATGGATTTAGTAGGCCATCAATAAGGTCGTAGGGCAGGTGAAGTCTGTTGACTTGCTGCTTGGCCGGGTTATAGGCGTAAAGGGAGACCCGGATCTTAAAAAAAATTAAGCTAGGTTCCCCTTTTTGATCTAAAGGTCTAACTTCTCAAGGTCCCATTGAAGTCGGGTTTTCAGGCCGTCGTTGTTTATCATCGAGCCAGAGTTCACTTTCTATATTTAATATTAATATAATTTAGTTTTACTATTCATTTTTAATTATAATAATATGATTTAATTAATTTATATTCCGGTTTAGCTTATGCTGATTTGGGTGAGTTTGCATGTTCACTAAAATTTATTTTGACTTATTTTAACATTTTATGTTCTGTCGGAATTATTGCGTTTCGCTGAATTTATTTTATTACGGACGATTTACTTTAAACCGAAATTCGTTTATTACGAATTTTCTTTTTATTATTTTTGTTTATTGCGGTCGGTTTTACTTTAAACCGAAGTTTTCGTTTATCACGGATTTTGATTTATTATTTTATTTTAATGCGGAAGGTTTTATTTTAAACCGAAACGATTTTTTACTTTTACGGATTTTGTTTTCTTAAATATTTTATTTATTTACGATCAGTTTTATTTTAATCCGATTTCTTTAACACAACGTAAAATGGGTCCTATAGTACTAAACGATCACACGTATTTTTTGTTTATGGCCAATATTTTCGATTACTGGTATTTTATTTGAATAGTCTTATATACTTACTTATATGGGTGTCGTGACTCTGATCGAACCAGCGCATGGGACTGTTTACTATTGGTCTTCTTCCTTGAATCTTTCCTGTTAATAGGAGCTTTTTCAGGTTGTCATTCTTCCTTCTGGATATGTGACGGACAAATTCAGAGATTCTAAGGAGGCAGATGTTGCACAGTCTCACGTTGGTTCCCAAATCCTGAAAGATGCATTGTTGCGATGGGCCGTCCATGGTATTCTCAATATTCTCCTTTAGCACCAACATCTCAATTTTAATAGCGCGATGCACGTTGGCGTTTTGTGAGGGAATTGATTCCAGCGCCACCTGTCAGTTGGAATATCTTTGTGCACACATCACGACAAAACGGCTGGATGGATTTTAACCAATTTTGGAGCAACGACGTATTGGGCTATGGTAAAAAAGAAGTTAATGGATGAAATGTGATGTTAGATTGTGTCCTCTAATTTCAAATAGTGTAGTAGCAGAAGTGAGTTATTTTGAGGTAAGTAAGTTCATCTGATTTCAGATTTATAAACGAACTAATAATAACCTCATTTTTACATTCATTTACTTTCATCACTATGTGGCTATTTTTATCACGTCTATGTCAAAGTTTGTTTTGGAGTCAAGCCTCCTCAGCTGACCGCAGCCACGCGCTAACTCCGAGACGAAACCCGGAACTCTTCACACTTGTTCGCTAAAGCACAATAATTGTTCATTCTAGAACCTTGTCATAGTTAATCTTCTATTTATTTTGATTGATTTGTCTTGATGATTTTATTATGACTAGGTTCTACATTATCAAATCGACGGGTGAGTTTAAATGGTTACTTAATTCGCATCAAAACCGCAGAATTGAAATCATCAATGTTTACAAACACTATTACTATGATCATTGATCGCAGACGTTCACTTCTGTCTCCACTTGAAATTTCAATGTGTTGATGTCCTTTTTGCGGTGGCGCGACTTTCTGGCATGCTACGCGTTTCCGGACCGTGCGTCATACAACACCATACGACACCATCCCGACTCCCCTTTACATTGCCTGCTTCATGTTACATACTTGAAACTATTCTTAGTCAGACCGCAGTGTAACACTCACGACTTGCAAGTTAAATCTGTGCATTCGCTTGGCATTTCCGGAGCAAAGTCCTGGCTGTACCACGAGACGCTACCCTAGTTAACAAGAGCAACCTTTATCCAATATATCCTGTTCACTGCTGTTCCTAAACAGAGTAAATACAAATCTGGCAAATATAGGCGAGAAATGGACTTGCAATTTAAGGAGGTATATAATATTCTCTGTTGCTAGGAGGTCCTGAATCGCATTAGGCGCGTCACGCCGGCCATTGAATTTGGGTGCGTCGCGTAACCTTTTGAGCTTTCATAATCATTTTACATGCGTTTCTCACGACGTTGAGTTCGAGGAGAACGTGTGTGGTGTATAAATTTGGTGTTTTAGCCACAAATGGAGACGGAGTGAGGTCCCAATTTTTGAACGTGGTCTTGAAGATAGAACTAAGCAACATATCATGGCGCACTTACACTGTCCAGATTGACGCTATTGCGGGGTGACTTGAAGGACTTATTAATTCATTACCTGAAGCTGCGGATTGTTTGCGTTACAATATCAGTAAGTATCGAAGTGAATGTAGGTAATCCGTTTATGGGATGGGATGAGCCTCTCTGTCGGATAATAAAAAATAATCTTTTAGAGACAGCATGTAGTCCAAGCTCGTCTCCTTGCTGCCGCGGAATGGGAGTCCGGTCTGTAGCTGCAAGCTTTGCCATCACACACAATAGGGACTTTGATCGATAATAATAGTTTTAGACTAGCCACATGTTTAAGGATTGGGGCACCAACAAACGAGCCCCATCGCTGTCGCTGCGGAGCTTTGGTCGATGGCCTTGGCCACCACGGCCTCTCATGCCACCGGAGTGCAGGCAGAATACCTCGCCGCGCTAGTATTAATGACGTCATCCGGAGGGCCTTTGTTAGCGCCAAGGTGCCGGCAGTCCTAGAGCCCAGCGGTTTGGCTAGGGACGACGGCAAAAGGCCTGACGGAATGACATTGGTGCCTTGGAGTATGGGTCGGCCGTTGGTGTGGGATGCTACGTGTGTAGACACCCTGGCACCGTCTCATATTCCAGGTACCAAGAATGGTGCTGGCGCGGCGGCTGCGTCTGCGGAAAACCTCAAACGTCGTAAATATGCTGCTCTCGGTAGCAGTTACATATTTGCGGCGTTTGGGGTAGAAACTCTGGGGCCATGGGGGCCAAGTGCGCGTCGACTCTTCAAAGAATTGTCGATGCACCTCATTGACGCAACCCGTGACCAGAGGGCTGGCCACTATTTCGCCCAGCGAATAAGCATTGCCATCCAGCGTGGCAATGCGGCCAGCCTTCTGGGTACACTTCCGAGCGACAGCGATTTAGGGCATTTTTTTTATTTGTAAATAGTTTAGGTTTTTAGCATATACTTAGTCTTAGTTACATATTACTTTATTGATTTTATTAATATCATGTTTTTATGAAATAAATATGACAATAATAAATTAGACATGAAAAAAAAAATGTAATCCGAATCAGCGCAGGTAGGCACGTTGATTAAATGATGAGTAACCACCGCTTATTGAGTCTGGATTCGGCGGCATATCAAGCTGCAAATTGCTTCTTTAATCACCAGATTAATGGAAATAGTCGAGGTACAATTTTGAGCTTTAAATAAATATCTCAACGGGTTCACCATGACTAAATAAAATAAATATTATGGGAGAATCATACACAAATCAACATAGTTCCAAACTAAGCAAAGCTTGTACTATGGGTACTAGACAACGATATACATTATATAAATAGGTACATATATAGATAACATCCATGACCCAAGAACAAATATTCGAGTTCATCACACAAATATTTGCCCCGCCCGGGATTCAAACCCGGGACCGCCGGCTCAGTAGGCAGGTTCTGCAAACTGCGCCAAATCTGTCTTCAAAATACGTTAAATTGGGCGCGAAGCCTTCTAAAAAACCACTGGATACAATTGACTGATAGGAATCCGTGTTTTACAAGACGTTCTATTTGTTCGAAGCATCCGTTGGTTTTGTGGTTTTCCGGTATTGCTGGCACACTAGCATTATAAACACTAGATTATAGAACTAGTATTATTGAAGTTAGTCCGTTGATTACCTACTAATTTCCTTTTTTAACTAGCAAAAACTGAACCCAAATCTAGCAACTTGTAAATTTTTATTTAGTTTAGTTTATGCTGTTCGTAGGTTACAGATTTCAATAGATTCAGAAAACGTTACATTAGGTCAACTATCAAATTAGATGAATAATTATTATATTAAACATTACGAACCCGTTAGAGGGTGCCCGACGTTTGATATAATGTTTTATGACCCAATGTATCGTTTTGCATAATGTAACGTTTAATATAACGCGTGTTTTTCTTTGATCCTTTAAAATGTATCAACTTTTAAATTTTTTTTTTTTTTTTTTTTTTTTTTATGCTTCTATTCTCTGTAATAAGATTTATTGATAATAAAACCGACACCTATGAACAAACAAAAATCCACCACATGCTTCGTCAATTAAAAATAATGCATGCAATTCACAAAGTATATCCGCAACAAGCTTCGTCAGAATCAAATGACATGAAATAAATCCGCAACACGCCTCGTCAAGGAAAACTTAATCTCTTAAATCCCCTCTCAAGGCCATATTTGGTCCAAAAGTCCCCATTATGCTAGCAGCATTGCCCCGCTGAATGGCAATGGAGACTTGCTGAACCAACCATGACCCAGAGCGAGGATCGTTGCCCCTCTCTCTCAATCGCCGCCCTAAATCCCTAAAAAGCTCGCGAGCCTCACTACCCCAAGGTCCAGCCGTTTCCACAGCGACGGGTACGAAATCGTACATCGACTCTAAGGCTGCGTACTTGGCCTTTTAAATTAGTAGATGAGTTAGGTTGGGTTATGTTGGGTTAGAGATTTTAATAGTTTCAGAAAACCTGATATATCAGACAATACATTAGTTCAACTATTAAATTAGATGAATAATAATTGTATCAAACATTACGGACCCGTTGTTAGAGTCGTAGTTAGTTCTAAGTTTTACAGCACAAAAACAAAATAATCCTACATCATTTCCACCGAAAGGACTCTAAAGCTGGAAAAATGCTTCCTCCGAGCATATTCAGAAATCGGTCGTCCGTATTAATATTATAACGGGGAAAGTTTGTGAATGTGGTTACGTGTATGTTTATTACTACTCGTATTTCACGCTCAAACGGCTGGACCAATTTTGACAAATTTTGGTATGAAGGTTGCTGACACTCTGGATTAACACAAAGGCTACTTTTTATCCCTAAAAATGTAGTGTTCCTGTGGGATGAGCGGGTAACACCGCGCGGCTCAGGTAGTTAGAAATAAGCAGTTCCGGAAGGGAATCAAGGTTGTCGACAACTTCAAGAGGTAGTAATTGGATAAGCTTCTTGTTAGAGATCGCGTACCGGACGGCGCGGCGTGGAGAACTCCAACAAGGTGGACGAACGATCTGGTCACGAGGAAACAGTGTGTCAGTTGGACAGGGCCCTCGTCTCTGTTTTGTATTTACGGATCTGAGAATGGATTCACTAGAGCTCGAGGAAGGAAATATGTAAGTAAGTGTAACTGTTGTTTACCAAATTATAGATATTTTAAGTATTTTAAAAACCAGTATTAAAACTTGATATCTCAACTTATTCCTGAAGATATACTTTTGTGAGCCCTCAAGATACAAAAATAAGGGTTCTAATTTACCTACAGAGGTACGGAACTCTTTAACATCAAAACCAACAATAAGAATGACCACGAATTCGTGCGAAACAAGAGAACGTTAAAAACCAGGCCGTTTTCAGTTACATTGCTTGGCGATTAAACTACCATTATAACCTGATCCCTTGACGTGAATTGGCTGTACAAAATGGAAGATCAAGTTATATCTGCTGCTAGAACAGAACCGAATCTATGAGTCAGCGATAGTAATTTCCCAGCGAAAGTAAACATTGCACAGCTGTCTAGTTTACTTGTGAGTGTCCTTTGATTTGGAACTTTATGTGTATATCTATGACGCTTATTTTTGGACATAGATTATAATATTAGGTCGGAAGTAAATAGTATCGCATGACGCTCTGGGCAACGCTGTCTCTGAGAACTGGAACGGCGGGGAGAATCCTAGATGTGACTGACAATTACTTAAAGAGACCGTGTCCGAGCCATCTGCAGCGCCTTAAGGCTCCTTATCCGTTCAAAAATGCTATATTGGTAAAAATGGTTTTAGAAATTTTTCTCTATGATCAAACATGTTTTTTAACATATTGTCAATGTTACTACTTAGAACTTATTGAGGTTTGTTGGTATATATTTGATCCCTAAAGTTTGAATTTATCATTGATAATTTATGTTTCAAAAACTAGAGTACAAAATTCACGCAGAAAACTGTTTTTTTACAACTTATGTTCCACTGCACGCAATGTAAGCATGAAATAGTTATGTTACTTTCTAGGCTTAGGGAAAAGTATAAAAAAGTTGGTTGAAATTGTCAATACATTTGTCATAATATGAAAAAATAAAATTTAAAAGGAATGAGGCCTTTTAAGCATACTGATAGTTGCAAATCGTACTTTCAGGAATTGAACATCATAACACTAGGTAATTTCTATATACGCTTTTGTCTAATCAAATCAAGATTTAGTTCAATCGCAAGTAAGATCAAATTTCGAAAGGGTTGTAGATACCTCCTTTTGCCTAACAACTTTTTGCCTAATTTCGGTTTGCCTCATTTCATTTAATCTAATATTATTTAGCATAACTATTCACTTTGCCTCATTTTCAATTGAATGAAAGTCGTTTTGTATAATCCTTATTTCACATAAATGTATTTCTTCTATTTTTGTTTAACCTAGTTTGTTTAGTAAAATCTAATTTTGTATAATGTTTGTTTGACATATTTTTTTTGAATAACATTCAAGTCGCATAATTTTATTTTTTCTAATCTTATTTTGTACTTCGACTTCGTACTTTCATTTCTAACCTAACCTAACCTTCAGTTTTCGGTTTTAAAACTGAATTAGACAGTAAGACTCTAGTAAAAACATTATTCGGCTTTGTAATGATTATTTGACATAAGAATCGACAAAGTGAGTTTTAAATTCGGTTTCACAAGGGGACGTTCCACGACTGATGCAGCATCTGCACTTATTAAACACATTTATGACAGCTGGGAGGAATCTTGTGATGCAATTGGGATCTTCTGTGACCTTTCTAAGGCATTCGACTGCGTTCATCCTGGAACAGTCTTTTGAAATTAGAACATTATGGTCTGTCTTCAAATGCTTTAAGCCTTATGTCTTCATATCTCGGTGATAGAATGCAAATAGTGGATGTAAATGGAACCCAGTCCAATGGAGCTATAGTTAAGCTAGGAGTGCCACAGGGCTCTATATTAGGTCCATTTCTATTTTTGGTTTATATAAATGACTTACCATTTATAGTAGATAATCTTTGTAATATAGTACTATTTGCTGACGATACATCATTAATTTTCAAGGTTAACCGGAAATCAACCGACTATGCGGAAATTAATTGCACACTAGATAAAGTACTTAACTGGTTTACTACTAATAATCTTCTATTAAATGCCAAGAAAACTAAATGTGTTAGATTTGCTTTACCAAATGTTACGGCGGTAGATTCTACTATATTACTAAATGGTGAATGTTTAGAAATGGTGAATAATGCATTATTCTTAGGTATAACATTGGACAGTCATTTGCAATGGAGTCCACATATAGGTGCTTGCAGGTATATTAAGTTCAGCGGCGTACGCTGTTAGGAAAATTAGACAATTGAGTGATGTTGATACAGCTCGCTTAGTTTATCATAGTTATTTTCATAGTGTCATGTCATATGGTATTCTGGTTTGGGGCAAAGCAGCTGACATTCAGACTATATTTGTGCTACAAAAAAGAGCGATTCGTTCTATATATATCCTGAATTCTCGTGACTCCTTAAGAGACATTTTCAAAGATATAAATATCTTAACTGTAGCATCCCAATATATTTATGAGAGTATTATGTATGTTATTAAGAACATAGATTCATTTACAAAAAATTCCGATGTTCACAATTTTAACACTAGAAATAAAAATAAAATTTCTATTAGAACGTTTCGTGTTCGTAAAGTATATAAATAATTTTTAGGCCAATGTATTCATTTTTATAACAAGTTACCTGATCATATTTTAAAATTAGCCTTTCCATCTCTCAAAAATTATTTAAAAAAATCTCTAATGTCAAAAGCATATTATACAGTAGAGGACTATCTGACAGACAAAAATGCATGGCCTGAACCAGAAACCGAGTAACTGACTCCTTAGATTGTACCTGACTAGTTTAAGGGACACAGTTCTAATAAGAAAGCATATCAAACGTACATAAATTGTGTTAAACCGTCATACTTTCTTGTAGTTTTGTATATTTTATTCTTACACTAGTCCTCATTTATATCTTAGACTACACTTTTAATATGTTTTCTTCGAGAACTACGTATAGTTAAGTTCATTACTGTAATAGTTAAGTACTTATCCTTTATGAAAAGATGACTGACTGTTGAGTTTCTTTCGGCGTTTCTTCTCAACAGTGGTCTCCTCTTGTGAAATGCCGGTAGACTCAGACATGTAAAAGTGCCCTTGTGGCCTACTTGCAGAATAAAGTTCATTATTTCATTATTATTTCATTAAATAAAATAATATTTGACAAGTTATGAAAAACATAATTTAAGCTCAACGAATTTCGACAAAATAATAACTATGAGAAATGACAAAACATTAATTATAGTAAAAGTTGATAGGCAAACTGAAATTAGACATAATATTCACTAGTCACAAGGGAATACCCTCTGAAAGCGCTACAAGCATAAAAATAACATAGTTCATATTGGGTATGGCCTCAAAAATATATAAAAAAAAAAAAAACTAAAAGAAGAGCTGAATAAAAATCTTATTATTTATTAGATTATATTTTTACATTGTGACTTCTTTTTTATAAAAAAAAAAATTAACAAAAAAAGACCCGAATTCAATAAAACTAAAAAGCCATAAATAACCCTTTTATTGAAGTGGGTTCTTTTTTTGTAATTTTTTTTTTCCACTTTTTACGTGATTCATATAAATATAAAATACTTATGGCGGGGTGAGCGGGGAGGTCTTGTTTGCAAGTTAAGACCTTAAGGAGTGATACCTTTCATCATCAGCTCAGCATAGGAAGATGATGACTATCAAACGCAAATTAAAACGTTGTCCATTTAAGATTGGGTTGTGCAAAATTATAAAGTTGTTTTTGAGCAATTTCATAATCGCGGACAAACATTACACAATTATATGCGGGTCAAACTGTGAGAACCTCTTTTTTTGAAGTCGGTCAAAATACTAAACACCTTCTCCTAAGTGTAACAAATGCTTTACTGATTGAGCCCTCAGTAGTAACTGAGGCTTGTCTTCATCATCAGTTTCTCTTTACCAAATGGTGGTTTTCAAGTGCAAATGCTTGAACAACTGTAATAAACACTGAAATCGCCATAGATGTGCCCATAATACTTGAGGAATTCCTTCGATTCGTCGTCGATTTCGTCATCAGATCTTCATCGAAATTTTATGGGACCAACTTGGAGATGCCTACTCTTGAACGAAAAAAGAATTTTCCAAATCGACTCATAAATGACGGAGTTCTGAGGTAACAAACATTAAAAAAAAACCATCCGAATTGAGAACCCCTCCTTTTTTGAAGTCGGTTAAAAAGTGACCACAACACAAAATTTCACTAGAATCAGTTTTGAAAATGCGACGCGCAGGCGAGAACATCCACAGTAATTTGTCACTTAGTTGTTTAAGTAAGTAGTACCTAATGTATAGTGGTATTGTGAACATTTGATATCCCGAAATCAGTAGGGAGAAAACCAAAATTAAGTGTGACCGTTAGAGATAGGAAAATCTGTTCTAAAGAACTATGGCGTCCATTCTAGATTTAATTGAAACTGCATATTTTTTTTATTAATCTCATACCTATATAACCAGGAATTCAACCTGGTTAAAATTCTGTAAGTAATCGCATATCATATTGTAACTATCTTTACGGCGGTTTTGACCGGGTTATGTATCAAATTACTTATGTGTGAGATTTATAAAAAAATATGCAGTTTTAATTTAATTTGATTTAGGAAACATGGTTTCCCATCTGTAACGTTACGCCAAATTTTAATTTGCCCGAAAGTATTCTTTTCCTGAAACCCATAATATTTTCGGATTTTATAAACATCGTTCTAAAGAACTGGTTAGGTTTTTTTTATATTCTGAAAAATTAACAGTTTTGGGAAATAGGCTTTCGGAAAAACGAAAATTTGGTTCGCCAATTTTAATTTGTCCGAAAGTATTCTTTTCCTGTAACCCATAATATTCGGATTTTATAAACATCGTTCTAAAGAACCCGTTAGGTTGTTTTATATTCTGAAAAATTAACAGTTTTGGAAGAAAATGGCTTTCGGACAAAAATCGGATAAAGGTAACCAAAATCGACACCACGTTTTCTACGTACAGATTTCCCTATCTCTTATAGTTTGTGACCTCCCGACTGACCCATTTCGATTTATCACCAAGTATATGAGAAGAAGAAGCACCCTATCGAATATTCTACATCTACATATATAGTTATGTTGCGCAACAAAAAACCCGTGCTTTGGAAATTATCTCACTCACTCAAACATCAAACATGTTTAACGGGAAACTTTGAGCAGAATTTCCTCATGTCTGTATCACCGCGTCATTGGAAACCGGTGTAGTAGAATCTCGCCTTTTCCTCTAGAGTAAAATTTCATGAATGAAACCATTCATACGAGTAAGTTCATCTAGAATGCGTTGGAGGTAAATGGTCGTGTTTTCCTAGGAAGTAACTTGCTGCAGCGCGATTCTTGGGTCTCTCCGCGCACGCGCGTATGTTGCGCTTCTAAAAAGGACGTAAGTATCAAGGATAATATCATTACGCTTATGGTTCCGCAGCTGAAAAGAAAATAGAACCCTTATAAAATCGCTTTTTTGTTCTTCTGTCAAGAACTTTTTTTTCAGGAACACTTGGAGCTATCAAGCTCTAATTGATATCAACATGCTCAGGTCTGCTGTTCCTTGACAGCGAAAAAATCATACCTAGTCATTGACATCAAACATAGTACAAGTATTTATGTTCCACTTATGCTGCATACTCGTATTTTAACGCACGCACACAAGGGAATCCAAGGGTCGATTGCAAAAAAAAATTACATATAGTTAAAAGATTAGTTAGCATAAAATACGATCGCTTCCTTTGTGTGACGAAAGTTAGTCATACAAAATGTATGGGTAACTTTCGTCATACAAAGGAATCAATTAATTTTGTTTTAATTAAAACCCTTAACTATGTACATTTTTTTTGCAATTGACCCCCAAATCTATAGGATACTTCCCGTTGACCTAGAATCATGAAATTACGCAAGGAGCAATATCATGTGGCAAAAGTAAAGACGAAAATCCGAAAACCATAAATGTTGTACTCCAAACATACTTATTTTCAGCTGGTAAACTAACCTACTTAGGCCTAAGTCGATATATGGACACAATATTTTACTCACGGCAAAGTAAATTTAATCCTGTTTATCATTTAATTCGAACAATACTCAGTGTTTTCATAGATTGCATGGAACCCTCGGTGGGCGAGTCTGACTTGGACTTGACAGGTTTCTTTAGGTAGGGTTTAGATTGTCTGATTTAACCAGTAAGTTTGAGGTGTTTTCCTCGAATCTAGCGGTGTATTGTCGGACGTACATGTAGGTGGCACGCGACTGACTAACTGGGGAATACACAACGCAATCGAAATTGTTATGAAATTGCTCGCAATCAGCTTCTGTAGTTATCCGGTGATATTGAATCATATTATACCACGTGCATATGCACTGACCTACGTTTCTGTATTTCAAAATGTTAAACTTGGATAAAAATATTTTCTTCGGTTTCCTCGACTGTCACACATTTAAATAAAACAATTTAAACATGTTTCCAGTTTTGGATAGAAATGTTTCGGAATGGACATTTCAAATTCCCAAAAAGTATCAAATTAGCAAGGGGAACAATCCTTTTATTCACCGAACGAGCGAAGGGTCGCGTTTTCAGCTTGGCCAAAAATTATGTATGTATGTATGTATATAAACACCTAAACACTTTATTGTAAATACACAACAATAACAAATAAAACATGTATTTGTATGGAATATTTTTATCGATTCTATTTTTTTGTAATAATATTGACACAAAGGTTCGTGCGTGTAAAGCGCACATCCTAGGGTATGGCTAATGCGCATAAGCATTTCAAACACATATGACACAGGGGGCGCTCCAGTAGCGTAAGAATTATGCTATAAAAGATTTGGTGTGGTTGACGTAACGATCTAATAGCTCAGTTGGGAGAGCCGGAGACGCCGGAAACGTAGAGGTCGCATGTTCGAGTCCAGCTTAGATTGTAGTAGATCACATTAAATTTTTCTTTCGTAATTTACCATTATGTCAATCAATATATATATAAAAATAAAACATGTACAAAGGCGAACTTATCCCTATTAGGAATCTCTCCAGTTAACCTTTGAGCAATTGAAGGAATAGCTATTCGAAGGAAATAAGCAAACTGCGTACAAACGCTTATTATTTATTTATTATTTCGTATATTTTCCGGATGCTTAGATCTCAATCTATTCTCGTGAAATTGTAAGTAGGTTTCGTGTACCTGTTGGTATGTCTTAAAAGTGATAACATACTGGTATTTATCTAAATTCATATTTAATCAACAAATCATCATCATCATGTAGCCGAGAGACGTCAACTGCTGGACGAAGGCCTCCCTGAAAGTGCTCCACAACGATCGGTCGTGCGCCACCCTCATCCAACTAGTTCCCGCGATTCTCTCCAGAAATTAGGAGTTGCGCAAGAGAACCAAGGTTGTAGATATAGCTGACAGTCGCCAAACTTAAGTGGCAGTGGCCGGGGCACATTGCTCGTAGAACAGATGACCGTTGGGGCAGAATGGTTCTCGACTGGCGACCTCGTAGCGGAAGACGCAGCGTGGTAATAAGGCTCTCAACATGGAGGACTGACGACCTCGTTAGGATTAATCGACTGGACTAAATATTTACGATCGTGTCATAATCATATGACGAACCAGGTGGTTCGGAACCACTCATTCAAATGTATTACGTATATGTTCCTGAAGCAAAAAAGAGGGTATCACTGTGGCTCCAGTCTCTTGATTACAGTGCCACAGAGCAACTTCTTAAGGCTTCTTCATGAATATTCACCCATACTATTCGGGCACACAGCCACACTCTCTCTCACACACACACACACACACACACACACACACACACACACACACACACACACACACACACACACACACACACACACACACACACACACACACACATTAGCGCACTCTGTTAAACTTGCATGATAATAAATAAGTAATTTAATTAAAATATAAATACATATTTCTCTTTTAAGACCTTAGAATGGTTTAAGGAAATGTTAATCTAAGACCATTTTTTGTAAATACTCGCAACGTGTTGTTAATTTAATATTAAATTGGTAACTGTCGAAAATGACTCCACAAGACAGGCTTTGCCTAGTGTGGTGGTCACAGGAAAGTCACATTTTGTACAAATTTAAATGGTAAATAAATGTTATTTTTTTTTTTTTTTTTATTTATATTCATTGCCCATGAATAAATTATGTATATTGCAATCCAATATCTTTAATTTATGAGAACTCGTGCTACAGAATATATTACTCAACGTAATGACATTGGATTGTTAGTTGCTTCTTTAATTATCTTCACTGGTTTGATTTTACACTAATTTAGGGATTTTGAGGTAACGTACAGCCCCGTAGCTTCGCCTGGGATACCTAACATCGCCTATTTTTATAAAAGTTTAAATTCCCGTCCAGTTTTTAGACTACTACAAACTAAAACTATTAAATAGAAAGTGCTTTTTACGCATGGCAATATTCTCGCATCAAATAATTTAAAAACTAGGCGGGAATTTAAACTTTTATAAAAATAGGAGATGTTAGGTATCCCAGGCGAAGTTACGGGGCTGTACGTTACCTCAAAATCCCTAAATTAGTGTTAGGGGCTGTACGGTACGGAAACCAAAACACGGAAAAAACATGAGACTACGACCTGGAAAGTTTTAGTTCGAGGTAGTAATTAAACCTGAATACTGACCACAGGCTGTGACTGACTATTAAGATGCCATTATGACATTTAAGTATAATTGAATAAATTTATTAAAAAAAACATTCGAATTAAGTGGTAAAACAATTTAAAAACCTAAAACCTACACTAACCTAACTCTATCCAAGGTCTGTCATTCGCGGAAATGATCCCAAGATGCTGGCGGCGTTTCCCCGCTGCACAGCAATACTGAGCCTTTGTCCGAGAAACGCGCCAGCTCTGGGATCACAGGTAGTTCGTATTAGTTTTTTTTTATGGAATCAAACAAACTGTGAGCGGCTGGGCCCCATGGGCCTAGAGTCTCTACCGCAAACGGCACGAAAATATAGTTGTCACCTAAACACATATATTTTCGGCGTTTAGCCGCCTCAGCGTTAGTGGCCGCCCCACCTGGATTTTGGCACGTTGTTGCAATGTGTGACGGTGCCAAAGTGTCCACACAGGTGGAGTCCCACACTAAGGGCCGCCCCAACCGCCACGGTACTAACGTCATGCCGTCGGGTCTCTTGCCATCATCTCGTGCGAGGCCATTTGGTTCGAGAACTGCAGGCACGTTGACGCTGACAAGAGCCCGACGTATGATATCATTTAGACAAGCGTGGCGGGAGAGTCTGCCGGCGCTTTTGGGGCAGCTAAGGCCGTGGTGACCTAAACGATCTACCTGGTATCCGCAACGACATTGGTGAGGAACGACGATGTCTAGGCCTAGACGAAGGCCAACAGCCAGCCTGAAAGAATTATCATCTAATAAAGTGCCGAAATTAACTGAGGGAAGTGCGTGAAGCCAGTATCCGGACTCGCGAGCAGAAACAGCAAGGAGCCTGGCCTTGTCTCTCGGGGTGGGACTTGTGTCAGTAAGGTGTGGTTGTGTACTCTTAGATTTATCGGCATGTCCCACAATTTCTGGATCTCTGTACTCGTCGGAAAGTCTGTACCAGGGCAGGCCTCTTTCCAAGCGTCCTTGGCCTCTGACAAACAGGCCACCTCAGAATCGGAAAGTAAAGGGGATAATATTTTACCGATAAAAGGTAGCGAGCTATGTGTCGAGGACAAGAACGCTGGAAAGGCGACACCTGAGATTTGCCTTACGCCGAGGCCACCGAACCGTACAGGTAGCGTAGCCTGTAAAAATTGACGAGCGTCAAATTTGGCATTAATGATTTTTTCTAAGTGAGCGTGAATAATGTTGTCAATGTTTTCACACAGTAATTTAAATTTCCAAAAGGGGCAGCAACGCAGGGCATACGTGAACTTAGGTACAAAAAGGCATGAACGTAGTATGAAAACGGCCATGTGGGCATGAATATAATTATATGAGTATAATTATAACATTAGACGTTTAAAAGCTTCTCAAACAGTGTACTGAGAGAGCTTACTACAATGTAACTGAAAATTTTAAGAATAAATTAATTTATGTAGCTACGAATTCTGATTATTACCTATTTATTGATAAATTGGATAATGATATATGGAACCATATGGAACTGAGATTATATTATAATTTTGTATAATTAAGGATTTTGACATGTAGTTCGTTTTATCAAAAAGTCTAGTGTAGATATGTGTAGTTTGTTATTTTAAGTTAGGTATTTTATAACTGGAAAAGTGCGAGTCTGACTCGCGCACCGAGGGTTCTGTACAAACACTTATCCCCTCTTAACTGGCCGGGTCAAGTTTGCACCCGGTATGTATGGCTCCTGAAACCAATGACGTGCAAAGTTAACGCAACCGATCATGTCTGTTGTATGGGAGCCCTACTTAAATGTTTATTTTATTCTGTTTTTAGTATTTAGTACAGTGGCAACAGAAACACATCATCTGTGAATATTTCAACTGTCTAGCTGTCACAGTTTATGAGATACAGCCTGGAGACAGAGGGACGGACAGTGAAGGCTTAGCAATAGAGTCCCGTTGTTTACCTTTTAAGTACGGAAGCCTAAAACCTACTAATAATCACGATCGGTTAGTTTTGTTTACATCTTGCACCGACATCACCTATTTGGGTACGAGGTAAACAACCGCGTATCCATTATGCGACTGCGCAGAATAACCGGCCCTCGCGCCACGCGCATGCGCCCCACCAGGCCAGGTTTGGCACGAGAAAAAAGACGAGTGAAGCCCAACTTCATAGATACTATCATTATGTTACTACCTTTCGTGTTGGGCAGGATTGATGCCCCACTAGGCTACGCTTTGGAAGAAAAAAGACGAGTGAGGCCTAACTTCAAGGGCTGTTAGTACCTTTCGTGTTTGGAGACGGGTTTGACCGGTGGTCGCGCCACCCTCGCGCCACTATGTTGCATCAACCAGCCTACAGGTTTAACTAGGACAGACTACGGTCCGTTAAACGTCAATCAAAATAGTTTCACCATAAAAGGGCGTGATGATCGACAGAAGTGAAAATCGGGATCTGATTGAATTATCCTGATGATTTCGTTATACGATTTCTAGAACTTTCTCGCGATTTTGTTTATAGTAGTGTTAACTTTTTTGTGAGAGAATGCCCTAGATTTTCTTTTTAGGGTTCCGTACCCAAAGTATAAAAACGGGACCCTATTACTGAGACTTCACTGTCCGTCCGTTCGTCCATCCGTCCGTCTGTCACCAGGCTGTATCTCAAGAACGGTGATTGATAGCTAGACTGTTGAAATTTTCACAGATGATGTATTTTTATTGCCGCTATAGCAACAAATACTAAAAATAAAATAAAATAAATATTTAAGGGGGGCTCCCATACAACAAACTTACAGATAATGGTACGGAACCCTTCGTGCGCGAGTGCCACTCGCACTTGGTGTATTTTATTTAAATTAACTAAACTCGTGACCGATAACATTTCTACTTGAATTTTAAAAATGGGGATGAATTTGAACTCTTAAAAGTTATTTCTTTTGATCACCCTGCTCTGCTCACCCACTATTAAAGCCAGCGAAACGAGGAAACGAAACGAAACGCCCTAATCAGGCTTGGCGAAATCACAAAGCTTTATAGTTCCTGAAATATTTAGTGGGGCGCGAGCCTGTTAGGTCACAAGATGTACGAAGATACTATGAGTTGAGTAGGTATTAAATAGTCTGATGGTGTTATGGAGCGCTGTACGAAATTCACAATATCAAAACTTCTTCATTTGTCTGTGCAGTGCATAGTTAATATAAATAAATGTTTTTGTTTTAGAATCCACTCACATCCTCTCACAAAAATTAAAATTCTATACCGACCATTCTCCTCTCGTGTGATATGTCTACACGTCGACATCGGCGAAACACCTTATGCTAATACAGTCAGCAAGAAATGAAAGCCATAAAAAAAAACTTAATGAACAAAAACAAGTGCATACTATAGATATGCGCTCATAAAGTTTCTTCTTTCGGTTCAACAGAGTATATTTTTGTACTACGACGGTGACAAACAACCATGCGGCGAGCCTGATGTTAAGCAGTTACCGCCGCCTATGGACGCTTTGCGACACGAGGAGCAACACACGCGCGTTGCTACCTTTTAAGACCCTATTTACTCCCCTTTTGAAGAACCCCATACCCCTCCGCCCACCCTTGCCCTCCGGCAACCCTTCACGTAAAATCGAGACGTCGAGTTGCGCAAAACCAGCCCGCGATGACCTATAAACTAGGCTGCAGGGAGCTAATGCCACATGCGGACCGATCGCGGCAGAACATTTCTCTGGAACCGCACATTGAGATACGATTGCGTCTCAAGCTGTGACGTGCGCGTGCGCGTTCGCGGATACGCCGTAGGATGCGCTAACTGGAGCGCGCGTAAGATCCTATTTGGGCAATAATGGCCGGTGCTGCAATCAGCAATCATCGACAATGGTAACGTCTTCGACGCTACGGCTTGAAATCCAGCGATCCATTACCCTTACCATGAGTTTACAGTGATCGTACTTGCTAGCGACAGGGGAGACAGGGGAGGGTGGTGGTGTTTGCCCCACGGACACCGGACACGGACAGTAGCTACTCTTACTCGTAAACGATTCGTATCATATTCGTATAGAGAATATTACAGAGCCCCTAACGGTTACTTTGTAGAACTACAATTCTCCATACAAACCGTTTACACAGTCGCTAGCGAGTACAGTCACGGTTTCTCATGGTAAGGGTACTGGAGGAAGGAGTCTTCGGGCCGAGAGGACTGTCAACACAAATTCAGTTGAGTTTTCGAGGGAATAAGGAACCTCATCTAACTTTTCCACGGGTCTAAAAAGTGGCAGTTATGCTGGTAAGTATTTGCCCAAGCAGCATACAAGTGTTGGCGGCGGGTGCAAGTACATCATCACTCATCAGCATTGCAGCGCCGACAGTGGCACCATCTATTAACGGCGAGAATTCAGAATCAAAAGGCTGCGAAAGAGCGCTAGGCTCTCTTTCCGCTGGTGTTCCTTGCGGTCATAACAAGAGATGTGCGTGTGTGTGTGCATAATTCCTTTGTGTCATATTATGTTTTGTAGGTAATAAATGTATTTAAGTATAATTTATTCTCTGTTTGAAGAATATTGACCTGCTCCCTTTCTGATTGCTAACACAAGCTAGATAAGCGCCCTATACAGCACATTATACAACCCTTATACAACTAATTTAAGCTGAATAAATGCTGTATAAGCATATATGCAGCCTCTACTGGGGTACTATTTAGTATGTTAATAATTATTCAAGCACTTCACTCCGCACAGCCAGACACTCCGGCGCCGGCGCCCGCGCCGCTGTGGCGATGCAAACTGACTTCTAATACGAGCTCGTAAGGTTCAATGGAAAACTACGAGGCTTGGGAAAAACGTGGGAAAACAATTAAATATACAAATGGTGGCGGAGGTGTTTATTAATAGGTGCGATTAACAGGCAGATTGTGTCTACTTTTTAACATACCTTTATTGGCTTTACTTGTATTGTAGCTAAGTTTATTTTGTTTGTAAGTTGTAACTGCCAATGTAATCAAAAATAAATTTTAACCTACTTTCATTGTCGTTTCAAAATGAAACTTTGCGTTTATATGTGAAGGGTTTTAAACGAGAGATTAATCTCAAAATATAGAGCACTCAATAGACTATAAGTCTATAACTTACCACTCAGTTACAGATACAAATATGTTTGTCTTTTCATTTGAATAAAATAATAAATAAATAATTATGTATACGAAAATTTACAATTGCCTACTTTATTATGACAGAACCCAAATAAACTATATTTATTTGAATATACGGACTAGTTTGCATAAACATGGATAATGGGTAATTAATTAATTACATAGTTTCAAACTATCCAATCGCGATAGCACAAAAATTTGCTAAGATGACTCCTTAGATATGTTCTTTCTGCGTACCCTTCATGTAGGGACGCAAGACCCATCGTTGTGGAGAACTTTGGGGGAGGCCTTTCCCAGCAGTGGACGTCTATAGGTTGTTACGACAATGATGATACATTTTTTGTCGAAACAGTTTTTTCAAAAATTTCGAAAATTAAAAATGAAAAGAGAATTGGATAGAAAATATTATAAATATTTACACAAAGGTAAACCTATGAAAGAAAAATGTAATGGGCTGCAGAATTGAATGGCCCATTTATGAATTCTGCAGCTCATTGTACCTGCGAACCCACGACCCTACGTTTGCGTTTATACTTAGGATGACTTTTGAGGATTGGCTTATACCTATACATGCGCCCGCGTCGACTACAGATCAGATACATCTAATTATTATGACGGTCAAAAATAAACGCACGAACTTTTCCGCAACTCACGTTCTATAAAGACGCGCGTCACGCACGCATCAAACCAACCACAACTCATGACATGCGCGAAATATTAGGAAAATTAAATCTCATTATAGATGGGAATACCAGGCCATCTTTCGTAGAAACATTCCATCTATAATAGATGTGGGCGTGATGGGTGCGCTCGAAAAATGAACTTAAGCCGAACACTACAAAGTGCGAAGTGCTACTGATGTAATGCATAGATGACTGCATTGCTTCTAGTGTAGTGTTTCAGTTACTTACGTATTTCAATTGTTTGTTTGAATGAAACTCGTAAATCCGGCCAAGAGACCATTGCTCACACCATAGACAAATAAATAAGTAAATATTGAGGGACAACCACAAATCGATCTAGTCCCCAACTAAGCAAAGCTTGTAGGTTGTACTTGTTGTATAGCTAACATCCATGACCCAGGAACAAATATTAGTCGTATAGTTCATCACATAAATATTTGCGCTAGCCGGGATTCAAACCCGGGACCGCCGGCTCAGTAGGAAGGTGCACTGGAAAACTGAGCCAACCGCGTCGTCAATAATTTAAGACTTAGAGACCTTGAATGCATAGGTATACAAAGTCGTGTTCTAGTGACCTATGGTAGATGGCGCCATATTATTGATTGCAGCACTAGATTGTGCCCATTGAATGCAGAAATACATAATAATTAACCAGTACTAGTAATGATTAGTCACCGTCTTTAACTCTTGAATGAGTATTACAATAAAATTGCACACACACTGCTGCGCACGTGACATTATTATTACATTACATTATTAAAAGACAAGAATTCTCATCTATTTAATGGTAGAAACTCAGGGTTCGCCCCCAGTTTGCATAAGCGTTTATTTATTCTGTGGTATAAGCGGGCACTAGGTGGAACCGCCAGGGCGAAGGTCGGCACAGCATCAACTACCTGGCCAGTAACTGGTTTAGCATTCTTCTATAATCGCGCAATAACATTACTATGTAAAGGCAGTTACATAAGTTTATAAGCAAACATAACATCTAGTTTATGTTGTTACTAGACTAGCAAGTTCGAGAGACTTTTTAGAGGACTTCATGAGACTGAAGAAGTCAGGACAGTCCTATGAGTGTACAAATATTTTTACGTCACCCTAGGCCGTAAGTGGGATTTTCTGCCCGGGAGATAATCTGACTTCTTGGCCAAGGCAAGACGTAAAACTTGAGACAAACCACGGGCCGTAATTCGTTAAGCCCCCGATTGTACAATTAATTGAATCAGGCGTTACTTTGCAGAAATCCATTAAATAAAAAAAAATAAAAAAAATATGGAAAATTCATTTGAATCAGGCGTTACTTTGCGGGAATCCATATTAATTAAAAAAATAATATATTGCAGTATATTGCGGATTAGCAAAGCAATATTATTATGTTTAATCCCGATCGTATATTTATGGTCCTTGCCTTTGTTTCGGGCTACAAACACTGCGACCTGGGAAATTCACAAATTTACCGCCCTTTGTATGTAATGTACTATCGGCAGCAAAAGTGCATCCATGCAATTTTGCAGCCGATAGTACGTACAAGTATATAAGTATTTCAATTTCTAAGGAGATATTAAAAAAACACAGGCTACAATCAACGAAGGAAGGGCTCTTGTGCCCCTATCTACTTAGAGAATCTTAGTTGTCGGTCACATAGAAGGAAACCCTTTTTTCCTTCCTTGTACATGTGAGATTATGCAAATGTCTTGCTCTGTAGAGATAGGCCCGATATCCTAAATTAATACCTACGAATGAAGTAACGATTAAAAACAACACAAAAACAAATGTAAATGTTATCTATTTTTTATTGCTATTCGCAACAATTACCGGCTCGAACACCACACGCGTCTAAAACCATTGCAGTCAATTAAATCACAAAACCGGTTAGGCTACTGGCATCTAATTTGTCCACCGTTGCTAACCGACTGATGACATTCTCTAGTAACAAAAAGGCGTTTATACCTTTTATTTCCTACCACACATACAACATTATAACAATGCTATAGACCTTGAGACGAGGCCGAACGTAGTACGCGGGGACTCCCACGTGCCACGTCCAACCTGTTATAACCGTACAACATATATATATACAGACACCTGACTTGGTTGTCGTTAATTTTGCCTTACAACTTTAAGTCGCTGTTCGATCGGCGTATTAAATAATCTATTTACGTTTATAATGAAAACAACCACTGGTAATCACATTAAACGGTGTAGGGTACTTATTTCGAAGGGTTTTATCAATGATGCGTTTGGATTATAATTATCGAATAAATGCGTCTATTCCGTCACTGGGATTTGATAATTATTGTAAATACTTAAGTTAAAGTATTAATATCAATGTTGATAGTATATGTAAGACCGCGTTTGCAAAGAAGTTTCACGTGGTTTCAGGTATTTATATTTATATTTTAAAACTATGCTTGTGAGGGAAAATAATAAGGCAAGGAATAAACAGGATATTTATGTTCTCTAAAATGTGCAATGATGACATAAAAGTAAAAAAATAAAAGAGTTAGATAGGTATCACAACTTTTTTTAAACGCTCTAATACAGTGTTAGGTATGCGCTAAGCCTTAAACTTTTTTTTTCTACGGTGGTGATCGGTTACTTGAATGCATTTTAACGGTTTTTTTTTTCGTTGTATTTAACGAGATATATCTCTCGCGGATGATATTTACCGCTGTCCGTGAAGTAACTGACAATTCGTAGTTCAGTCATACATTATCTACAGGGACTTAGCGATGATGTAATTTATTTTGAAAACAAAATATTTCACCACCAACACTATCTCCGAAAGCCTAATATACCTAACTAGTAACAAAATCAGACAATACAAACTTGATTTTTTAGCTTTTTTTCTTTAGTTAGATCAATTAAGATATCCTGCAAATTTCGTCAAAGGTGAACCCTATTATGAATGGAAAGAACCAGTTTTACGAGCTGTGGATTTTTTTATGTATTCGTACCTATGTTTATATTTTCTGGCATTATGTAATAAGTTTCCTGAATAGTCTATATTCAGTGAGTTAAATAAATCATGACAGCAAATATATTGCTGCTAAAGTGCTAAGTAACCTAACCTAAAGGGTTAAATATATATTGGCAATGAAAAGGAATCTCCTTTTTTATAACAAAACGAGACGTAACTTGCGTCACTTCGACACCATGGACGAGATAATTAAATAAACACCTTTTAGAACGCGATTATGTCCGTTATTCTTATATTCGTAACAATGTGTGAAGATCGTGTAAGTGACAAATTAATATAGAATCTACTTTCTTATGAGAATCAACTCCAATTGGATGAGTTTACGACATCTTATTCGACAAATGAATTACTTACCTAATTAGATAATACAAATAGTTTCGTTCGTTTAAGCTTCTATGAGTTTAGAAGCTGATTCAGAGAGACAGAACTTTCAACTGGCCAAGTATACGAGTGCCTGGGTTATGGCTGTTTTCAATTCTATGTATGTGCACATTTTCCTACTGTACAACCACCTCTGTCCTAGTGAACAACCAAATTAGTCATGGGCCTATGATGGTTGCTTTTATCGCGCGATAAATAAGTCACAAAGCATTCGTCACGTTTTGACAAAACGCGAGTGTGAGTGACAGATGCTTCGTCACTTATTTATCACGTGATAAACGCATCCATTATAGGCCTGTGTAATGTGTATATTACATTTATGGACACAAATTATCTATGCATGTACTATGGGCTGCAGAATTCTGCAGCTCATTGTACCTGATTTACCGACAACATCTAGTTACCATAACGTGTGTCCGTCCAGCTCTATTGTTGCAGAGATTAAATATCCAGAAAGTTTTGTTTTAAAAACAAAAAAAATGTGACATTAAACGATTTTTAAATATAAGGCCCAAATCATTTGCGGTACCTATTTTTTTACAAAATTTGTCGATGTGAGGGTAATGATAGAAGGCTGATTGACTCACAACCGCAACAATGACGAAACAAGTTACCTATCATAGCCAAAATTACTAAATATGTGACAAGCCTGCTATGACTAAATCATAGACTTTTTGTCAATGAGATGACGTTAGACGTTTTTCCAAGTTAATGTCATAGTTTCGGAATAGTTCTATGCTTTGTATTTGGCATGCAACAGACGTGCGCACGAGTCATTCATTTGTAGCATACGAAGCAACCGCTACATAACTTAGTAGTAAATTCTCGTCTGTTAAGGCCGAAGTCATAAATATGTGTACAATCTTATGCTTATTTCAATGGGATAACGTACACAATTGCATTAATTTTCATGTTGACCTTACTTACGTCCTTCTGTACATGCAGAGCAAGCAATGTGCCTACGTGGCTTTAGCTGCGCAGGCGCTGCACTCCAATAGCTACAGAACGACTTATATACCATACATTTATTTTGAAAATACTACCTTTTGTATTGTTGCAATATAGATTCGGCAGAGGGAACGTTGACCCTCATAGAAATAATATTGTTCGATCCAAACATACGTGCGTTTACCCTCGTATCGCAGTGATTATGGTGCGAGGCACGCCAGACATTGTTATGTTTCTCTTTTAGATTGTAATTGGGCAAAGGGTCGAATACCTGAAGTTTCACTTGTATGTTTTTTCTAAAAGGGATCCAGCTGAGCCTGTTTTGACACGTTACCAAGTGATGCGCAAGAATGCACTTAGCGAAACATACGAAAGCTCTCGAGCTCATTGGACACCTAGAAACAGCTAAATTAAAAGCCACCACGAGCCCTTAGCATTTCTTTGTTGAGTAACTACTTATTTGCCTTGTAGCAAATACATGTTAGGTAGATACTCGGATGATGATTTGACAAAATTGACAACGTCACGATACTACCTATTATAAAATTTAATTTGTGATCAGCTGATCAATTGTCTATGGAGAGGGGTACCTAATTATTTCAGGAAATCTTAACAGCGCGATGCAGGCTTAGCATGGGCGTGTAGCGCCAGCTACTTACTTACTCTGTTCGTAAATTTTCTTTGTGCTCTCATCATGCCGAAACGACTGGACAGTTTTTAACAGATTTTGGATAGCTTTATGTAACACCTTTCTTTGTTGGAAACACCATCAATTCGAATTTAGACCGTTCAGGTACAACCAGCACTCCTGGGGGTAGTCTGATGGTAGGAAAAAGTCTATACAAGACTCGCCATGTCTCGAGACGGTCTTCTGTCGTATTTCATTGGTTAAGAAGAAACTATGTCAGTTTATTATAAGATTTCAAATACCTAATAAAGTGAATACAATTAAAGGCAGTCGCAGAGGTACTGCCCTAAATTGGTTTAAGTCTTATCTAAGCGATCGCTTTCAATACGTAGAAATAGAGCACGCAGACTTTGATAAAGCTACAATACAACACATTAGATCCAATAAAGTCCCCGTAATGGGCTCTATTCCGCAAGGTAGCGTCTTAGGCTGTGTTCTATTTATTATATATATCAACGATCTTCCTAACATATTAGATGAACATAGTACAATTTTTGCTGATGACGTATCTATATTATTCCCATGCGCTAGTACTATAGAAATCCAAAATAAATTAGATTCAGTGTTAAATAAAATTACAAACTGGTTGCAATCTCATAACCTTCAGCTCAACATGAATAAAACTAAAATTATCCAATTTAAGCCTTATCAAAAATTATCACTGCCCATAGATTATAAATATAATAATTTAAAATTATCGAACGTAAATTCTGCTACCTTATTGGGTATTGATTTAGACTCAAATATGAGCTGGAAAGGCCATATTCAAAAACTAGCAAAAAAGTTATCGTCTTTTATATATGCCCTTCAACCTACAGCCTACAACCTCCAACCTACAGACAGCCCTGACGGCATATTACTCGTATGTTTATTCTCGAATATCATACGGCCTGGTTCTTTGGGGAAATAGCTGTGATATTGATAAAATATCCATTTTACAAAAGAAATGCATCAGAATTATAGTAAATATAAACCAAATGGAGTTATGCAAACCTTATTTCGTCAAACATCAAATATTAACTGTTATGTCCATGTATATTTTTGAATCGTGTAAATTTGTTAGGAAACACCAAAACTTATATTCACCCAAAGATACAAGCCAAATTAAAAGAAATGATCGAAATCTTAATAAACTGATATTGCCATTTTCAAAACTAAAACTCACTGGTAGCCCTCATTATATGACAATCAAAATCTACAATCACTTGCCAAATTCCATTAGAAATATCGATAACCCAGGTTTGTTTCAAAAGCAATTGAAATTATTCCTAATTAATAAATGTTTTTATAATTTAAATGAATATTTTAATAATGATAATTGAGTGAATAATGTAACCGTAATGTTTTGTTTTGTGTAAATATGCATGTGTATTTGATCCGTAGCATGTAAAATAATTAAGTGCCCTCTGACACTGATATTGCTGTGCCCTTGCAGGGTGTCACATGTCTCACTATTTCTTATAATTCCATCTATATGTTATAATGTGATATGCAATAAATGATTCTATTCTATTCTATTCTATTCTATTCTATTCTATTCTATTCTATTCTATTCTATTCTATTCTATTCTATTCTATTCTATTCTATTCTATTCTATTCTATTCTATTCTATTCTATTCTATTCTATTCTATTCTATTCTATTCTATTCTATTCTATTCTATTCTATTCTATTCTATTCTATTCTATTCTATTCTATTCTATTCTATTCTATTCTATTCTATTCTATTCTATTCTATTCTATTCTATTCAGTTTTAGGTACTAAATCGATATTAATTACTCCATATCGGTTATTCGAGAACAAAGGTTTCATTTACATCCAAATATAGTTTTATAGGATACTTTTTACTGGAAAAAGAACGAACGAACCTTCTAGTTAGTTTTTAAATATTGTTTTACTTTTGGGATTGCGGGTCGTCAGTCATAAATCATAATCTATTAGAGACGACTATTAAATTAGATACACTACGTCACTATACCACTACCAATACGAACGCGTGGCACGTGCTGAACGGATGTTTTTTCAAGCTACCTTATATAAATATACGGAAATATACAAATAAAACCGGAAATATTGCCGGCAAAATTCCCAATTTCGATCATAACCAGATGATTAAATAATCATGGGTCTCGTGCCCACGCCGACTTTTTTGACAGTTATTTATTATGCCTAAAACTGTTGAGGAAAAACTTTGGGGATATCCGAACGGCCCATAATTTCCCAAACAGCCTAAGTCTTTAAAAAAGCTATGGACGTAATTATCCGTCCATACTTAATTTTCGGAAACTTTTACGCGACTGAAAAAAAACGGTTTCTGTGCGTTCGCGCCCTCGCTGAGTGCCCTTCGGACTTTACAATAGTCAGAGTAGGTAACTGCTTATGACATAATCCAAAGCTTCTAAATACTAAAATTAAATTAAATAAAATTTGACAACTAAGTTCTTTCTATGGCAGCCGTAGTCCACTAAAGTTTGAATGTAATCAACTAACTGCGTACCATTTTTGAAAGAACATTAAAATTATATAATTTTTCAATAGTCCTTACTGGAAGCATCTACAAACTGCAGGTCATTCATTTTTCATTACCATGGTTTTTCCAAAATGTTTTTCCAAATTGTCAATTTGACAGTTTGCAATAAAATTGTCTGAAGGGACCTTTTGACTTTGATTCCTAATAAAAAGAACTAGTCGATGGTTAACATATTTTTCAATGTCAAAATATCAACAGTCAGAATTTGAATGGTTTGACACTGACTCGTATTTTAATGATTTAACATTAACAAGTGACGACCATGGTCAAATCAAACATTCAAACATTTTGGAAAAACCATGGCAAATAAAAATGAATGACCTGCAGTTTGTAGACCGTTACAGCAAGAACTATCGAAAAATTATATAATATAATGTTCTTCCAAAAATTGTACGAAGCCTATTAAATGCGGCAATTGATTACATTGAGACTATAGTGGACTACGGCTGCCATAGAAAAAGCTTAACTATCAAATTTTATTTTATTTCACTTTAGTGTTACGAAGCTTTGGATTAAGTATGTTATACTCGTAAGCACTGTTTAAAATTATTGTATTAAGCGGTTTACACTCACGTGAAATTGTCAGGAACGGCCAGACATGTTTCGAACTCGTATGGAGCTCTTCATCAGGGACGGCGGCCCGTACACCTCCGTGGCAACCTCGTCACTAAACCGCTTAATACAATAATTAAATATGTCTCACGAAAGTTTTAATAAAATTATCACAGTTTTAAAGGAGGAGGATGTAAAGTATCGAGTTCATTCATTGCATTTATGCATAAATACGTGCGATAGTTTTTAGTACTAAGAAATAATTATTCTGTGGGAAGTATTTCATATTATCTCGAAAAATGCTCATTCCTGCAATATTTACTTATGAACAAAAAAATAAAAGATACCATCTCTAAACTTATTAAATTTACCCTAAATTGAGCCAACCCTCACCATAACAATGCTTGCGTTACTTAAGGTCAGTCAGACGTTAATACCTTATGATTTTTAGAACTTCGAAGGGAAAAACATGTCGAGGGGTGAAACGGGCTTACCGTTTCGAATGTATTTTGATACTCGAAGGGAAGTTTGCAACAATACAAATAATAAAAAATACTAAACTCAACTCTTAAAAAGCTAAATTTGTTATTTTTCGTTTACTCACTACCCTAAGGTTGTCTGGAATAGATCGCTTTTTAGCGATAAAACCGCCTGTAGTTACCAACTGTATATTATTATGCTCTTTATTTATTTTAGATTATAAAGATTATTAGAGATTATAAAAAGCTAACCTAGGGTCCCGCCGGCAGCGGGCAGGGCCCAGGCTGCCGGTGGTTAGGGCTGCAGAGAGAGGAACCTCCTGACGATGCGCGCCGTGTCCAGGAGTACCGCCGTCTTAATCTGACAATATTATTATCATGTCGTTTATTCATTTAATTTCTTAGGTTAAGTTTTTTTTATTATTATTATTTGCATACCTGTGAACTGATACTAAAGTAATGTAGCAAAATATTTTATCGACAAATAAATATATCGATGTTACTGTCAACATCTAAATGTTAATCAACATAAATATATTTTCTCAAACATGCTCGGAAATGTATGCGTTAATGTCCCGATATGAGGACATGAAGTTTCTCGTTTATGGCTCCCTACATTACTTCTTGGCCTAGGCCACAAAAGTTAGTATGAAAATCCATTTTTGTCCGCTGCTCTAATTTTTTAAATTTCTATACTAAAATTAAATTGGCAAAGGAAAAATTACATACAGCCAACCACCTCCACAATCTGTAAGCAAAATTGCGACACAAAAAATCTATGGTACTATATTTATGTGCGGTTAAACATGGTGCTCAAATAGCTGGATCAAATAACATATTTAAAAATAAAAAAGGTGGCAAATTGAAAATCTTTTTTTCTGCTTATTCGTATTTCGTAGTGATTATAAAATAATTTAGACAGACATAAAAATTACTTCTAGTGATGAGAGTGACGGGGAACTTATGAACAAAGGATGACGGGGAACTTTATGAGGAGGCAAATTTAGTCATGCAAAATATGCTACGGGAAAAAAGTAAAAACGAAACAGTTTTGTGTTGTTTACTTGATTATCTAGTAGTTATTTTAATTTTAATATTTCCTCACATCGTTTGAGAAAAGCACTATACAAGCTTCGGCCGGAACAGGGATTGCAGGACTCGTTCTATCTGGCCTCGTCTTCGACTCGGCCATCTACCCCAAACTCGTCCAGCAATCCCTTACTTCACGGCCTCTGCAGTAATGTACTATTATTTTTCTCTTCATATCAGAATGAGAACAATAAACAAATTAAAACGTGTATGTGTTTTTTTGTTTTAAATAATTTTCATAGTTAGTATACAATCAATATTTTGCCATATTCGTTGGTGCCGTCTATTAGGTGAAAATATCCACTTCATCAGACATGATATCGCACCGTTTTATAGTAATCGAGAACTTTCAATGCATACATCGGGGTTTTCAGAGCGGGAACGTTTGACATTAGCCAAAGAGTAGGTATTGACTTAAAAAACAGAATGTACTCTAGCAGGTTTCTACGTCATGAATAATTAATTGAAAAATATAAAATAATAATCATTAATATAGGTTCACATGTTATAATGGTCAGTCATTATCAACCTCTTCAGTTAAGTTCCTACTCATTTATAAGCAAATAATTAATAGATATCGGGTGTCAATATTGACATTATATTAGACACTTATTGTCATACCGTACCCTTGTCTAGTAGATAAATTACAATGCAATTTCATTTTAAAAATACTATATAATAATCAATACAAATATGCCTCCAAGAAAAAAGCTCGTTACGAGTTTGTGCGTTCGTGGATAGAAAATAATCCAGATTCTTTATTTAGTTCGAGATTCTTTATTTTTGGCACCAAATGCAATGTTAGCTTCGCTCAAACGAAATTTGGTGTAACGCGACACGTTGCGTCCAATAAACATACAAGTATAAAATATGATTTCAATAGTGAGCTCGTGAATTTTTTTTGTGGGCTGTAATATACCATGGACGCAAGTAAGCAATCCGATATTAACCTTGACTGCGCAGTAGCCGATTTACGTACAAATGCGAATGATTTGTGTACATGCGCAGATCCGCTATCTTTGTTCAAAAAGTTTGCCGGCAACTATACCGGTAAATTTGTAAAAACTGTAAAAGTTCTTCAGTTCATTTAAGTAAAAAAAATGAATACAATACGGAATGAGCTTAAAAATTAATATATTTACGGCAGTGTTGACGAAACCACGGATGATGTCGGTCGGCAAATAGCTAATGTCATAGTAGCCATATTGGCTCAAAAAAAGGTGTTGAATAAATATTCTGGCTATAGCACGCTAAAAATTATAAATTAATTGTTAAAAGGCAAAGAAATTGAACTTTAATCGCAAAATTCTCGTACATCAATTGATTCCTTCAAAAAGTTTAAATATGCACTGCACCTATTACAACTGTCGACGTGGAAAGATCGTTCAGTTCATTGAAATTGATATTTACAGCAAGACGCCGCAGATTAACTGTTCCAATTATAGAAAAAATATTGATAGTTTTTTCAGAAAATCGTGTCAACTACTAAATTTAGTGCAGGTAATTAATTAAAGTTATTTTTATTGTTATCTAAAGAGGCTTGGTAATAAAGCTAAAGTACTACATGAATTAAAATAAAACTGTCTCATAGAGTGTATACAATTCGCAGAGAGGTAGTTATTCATTAGGCATAATATGATATTTTCTCAGACTAACGTATCTGTTTATCTCTACTCTTTTTCAAATCGTTCCCGCTCCGAAATCCCCGATGTATGTCAATGAGACATGTATATTGACATCTTTTTATCGATATCAAATCCCTAGAGCGTGCCCCGAGTGAGCACAGGTATGATTATTTGTCTGTCTAGCGGACATGACAAGCCTCCACCGGCCTGCGCACTATTGCTGTGACGTCACTAGTCACTACACTCCCACCGTGACGACGAGTACGTCAGTGGCGCCTCGCGCGCGTCACTAACGATCGTGGTTTGCTAACACAACAGTGACCTTACTAAAACGTTTGCCTGTTTACGTGGGTTTTGCAGCAGCGTATTAACCGACGGTTTATTCCGTTAAATCAAGCAAATCCAGCAGACAAATATTATTAAAATTATCGTGAGACATCTTTAATAATTATAAAAACGATGCAAACTCACGTACAAATTGTCAAGAGCGATAGCCAGTGTAGTGAGCCGCGAATCACGTAGCGGCACGGATAAGTGTCCCTGATGAAGAATTCCATATCAGTTCGAATTATGTCGGGCCATTCCTGACAATTTTTACGTGAGTTTTAACCGTTTTCATAATTATTAAGTACAGAAAAATATATTTTTCGACACAGGATTGAATTGTGTGGAATTACGAGCTATCTTTTATATATGTACCTATTACTTTTTCGCGTGATCGTATCGCTATGTAAGTAGGTCATATTCCGTACACACGTCACATCTCGCTCAAATATTCGACTGTGCAGCGTAATAGCTTCGGTGTAGATTATTTTAAAATAATCCGTTTATAATTTAATTTCCACTTAAAAAAATGTGGTAAGTTATAGTATTTATATGTAGGTATATGTACCATACCTTATTAAAACATCAAACATATAAAAATAAACATACCTACCAATTGAAAAACACGATTATGGAGTAGAAACAGTTTTTAAGTGTCATCACTTCGTAAGCATTACTAATTCGACCCCATACCAGAATTCCGATCTCAAAACCAAAAAAAAAGCATTCAACATCCCGCCTTCCGAGTAAAGATTACACAACATTTCGCGACAGCGGGCACAAACAAGGGTGTTTCCAAACAAGGGCGCTCATTGACGGCATTCATTCATAGATCTGTTTTTTTGCATTCCTTTCGGGTTAGTCAATCAACGGGCCCCCTGGACAGGTCGCTGCAGGTTGGTACACTGTGCTGCGGTAAAAAGCCTTAAAATACTATGCAATCCATTAAAGATACAACCTTTTACCATAGCGTGGCAAACTTGGTATGCGCACGCGTCCGGGTAAAGAAAGCCGCGAATCTTGCACAGAATGAATCATTCAAATCCGATTTATTTCCCATTCCCATGGCCATAAAGCTTCAACAGCCGCGGCTTACTAATGAGCCGTCGAGCAAGCAAAGCACCTCCATTTCATAATTATAATAAAATAAAATAAATTACGAAAAAAGGAAGATTATATTTTTATAAATACTGTCGCAAATTAAGGTAAATTATGAAAGAAATATAAAACCATGTTTTTAGATAATGTGTTAGCTACCTCACGGAGTCATCTTCCCCCTTGTACACAACTATAAAGTAAATTACCGACCTTTTAATCTGTTTACAAGTTTCTTGGAGAACGTTATAGCGCACCGGAGCACCCCAGCGGGAAGCCTATTCACCCGAATGCCACACAAGCACTACTATAAAGCGCCCGCGGCTTACATTTATTTCCCTTCTTCTTCACACATTACTGCCAATAGTTTAGCCACTAACGGACACATTAACGGAATCCTTTCAGACCTGCGCCGGCGCATTGTCATCCTATCTCCTTAAATGAGGGTCGCGGCTTACTGCTTCCGACCCGCTTCCAATAAGTAATTAGGTGCGTTCCTCGAAGCATCTTTGACAGAATTATAACCGAAAGTTTTGAGAATAGCGGTCGACATTAAACTATTGATCTTAAACTTTGGTGGTCGGCGCCGGTCCGTCGATTTTTTATATAAAATTTACGACCAAGTTATCGATTCAGGCGGCCAAATGGAGAACTAACAATATTCCTTTAAACACGAGCAAATTTACGTAGATGCTAGCGACGCCAATAACTGTTACAGGTAACCTTAAAGATTTCGTCAAAGCAACCGGCACGGGGTGTGCGTGGCGCGAGCGGGATGGGAAATACTAAGATGACAGCAAACGTGCCGCTTTGTGCGCAGGCGCCGGCGCCTCCCCATTCATCCCTTCCAGCAACTGTCACCATTGTTTACCAAACAAATACTTCCGCAAGTTTCTTTGGAATTCGCTGCCCTTTATGACTGGAGTACGCTCATTCATACCGCAAGTGAGTCATGGGATAACTTGACTAAGCTATTGTTAAGTTGCGGTGTAAAAGACTTCAACGAGCCTGTGAAGCTACTTAAAGTTGCTATTATTTAAAAATATTGTTTTTACGAAAATAAATTTCTTTTGTAATCGCAAGCGTTGGTGTGGTGTGAAAACCGAAGCATTATTTAGTTAGAAGATAAGATAGTATTGGAATTTTTAACTGTTGAAAACAAAAGGAACTCGTTTGTGTTGAAAGAAATAGTACCTATAGGCGATGCCACATTTTTCCAGATCTATAAATTAACTTTCATTCATTCCAAACTGTAGATATATTAAATGAACCCATGGGGAACCGTTTGAATGAGACTTTGTTCGTTTAATTCTAAGTAATGAGGATCGGACTTAAAGAGAGTAGGTATACATAATAATTTCCCAAAATAATAATTTTACACGAATATAAGTAGGTATTGGTTTACAAACCGAAACCATAAAATATTAATTATTGTATTAAGCGGTTTACACTCACGTCAAATTGTCATATTACATATTAGTATATCTCGGGAAACTTCATGAGAGTCGTATTCTGGAGAGATTAAATTTTGTCGTTCCTAAAACTAACGTAAGATTTTCTCGCATCACCACTTTCCGACCTAAACTATCCAAATCAAACTTGGGTAAGTTTTCTGCCTTGCATAGGTTCCAGTCGCTGTACAACCAATACCAGAAATCGCATGGTTTGGACATTTACTCTAATGAGTTGGCCAGTTGGAGGCGTAGGTTGCTGTCATCTAGCAAAGTAGTCATAAATAAATAAATAGTTTAGTTAGTTCTTTTATTTCTTATGCTGAAATAATCCATAGTTTAACTTTTATGTTTTTATTATTGTTATGCTATGTTTTAAATTTTGTAATATAAATCTTATTTTTAAAATTGACACCACTGTATATACTCGTACGTAGTTCAGTAAACTAGCCGTCTACTTGAGAATGCTGTTGCACGCCTGTAATTGAGGCACAAGCTAGACGTGCTACCTGTGTTTTATAATTTTATTTTGTGATTGTATAAGCCTGTGTTTTGTTGGTGTGTCTAATAAATAAATAAATAAATATCTCCAAATCAGGAATCTCTTTCTGAATGAGGACATTATAATGGAGAGCGATGTTAAATCCTCTATGTGAATATTGGGATCTTACTCTCGTATGCTATTCTTGATGACGCTGTTGGCGCAGTGGTTAACTGCCTACTGAGCCGACGGTCCCGGGTTCGAAGCCCGGCAAGGGAAAATATTTGTGTGATGAACTCGAATATTTGTGCGTGGGTCATGGATGTTTTTTGTATTTATGTAGGTATGTATTTATCTACCTATGTACCTAAGTATGTTCGTCGTCTAGTGTCCATAACACAAACGCAAGCCAACTATAAAGCTAACTGTGGGAGTAAATTGACTTAAGTGAGATTGTCCGATATTTATAAAAAAAGAAAATCTTTCTTGGGGTCTAAAAAAAATCCAGCAAGGCTAGCATCTGATGCCGTGACTGCGCTTATCGCGCGACTCAGCATCACCTGCCTTGCTCGCACGGTACTGAAAGGAAAGTGACGGATAATATTAGTTGTGCGACAAAAAGTCGCGTGCCTCAGTTATGCTAGACGTGCTGTTATTAGAATAAATACGCCTAGAAGGAGTCTTCATACAACAGATTTGCGAAAGATGAAACCACTTTTTGTTTCATGTGTGCGTGTCTACGAACCAACCTGTTCCCAAGTAGCTAAAAATCACATAAGTAGCATAAGCGCTCTTACAACCTTTATTCAGCTTAAATTAGCAGTATAAAGGCTCTATAAGCTCTTCAGCGGGTTGTTTGCTACTTGGGTTGCTTGTGACATTGACGTTGTAATAGACGCGCACGCGTATAAAAATAGGGTGCAGTGGGCAGCTTCTCCGTAATACAAGATATATGACATCGACATAAAGTAGGTATATTGATTTAGGCAAATGATTCCTAAAATTTCGTGAATTGATATATCCTTCTTACCATAAATACTCTTTTTGTTTTGGTTCTGGGTAAGACGCGTGAAAACAGCTACTTGCGTCATTGACAACCTCATAAACCGAACAAATATGAAGTCAAGCTTATATTGCGACCAACTATTTTGTAAACTGAAGGGTGTCGCTACTATCTTCGCACACAGAGCACTCAAACGCAGAGATACTGACAATTGTATGAAATTTCAGCAACAGTCGTAGTTCCTAATTTCGCCGCTTCATGGATAAGTTTGTCGCACTATACAAATCGCTGGGTGCGCGATGATAGCGTCAACTAGCGGCTACATTTACGGCGGGCTTTTTAATGTCAAATGGCTGACTGTCTTTACGAATAGTAAGTAAACAAACGCTTCCTGCTATTTATTTATTTATTTATACATAAAAACCTTTCTCTTGAATAACTCTCTATTAAAACCGCATTAAAATTCGTTGCGTAGTTTTATAGATCTAAGCATACTTAGGTATAGACAACAGGAAGCGACTTTGTTTTATACTACGTAGTGATAAACGTTAGGTGTTATTTTAGGTTCACTATTATCTTGTTGTCTTTTTTGACATATATTTGTTTTGCATAACGATACTTAGCAGAAGTAATGTTTGGCAGAAACATCTTACGCAGAGTATGCTTTGGCATAAATCATTTCGCAGATTTTTATAATACCGAATGTTATATTGGCATAATGTTGATGAGCATAACAGTCTTGTAAACGAATAGTACTTTAGCAGATATTTTTTTTGAATAATATTTTAGGCGGCATAAAGTTGTCAAGCCGAATACCATTTGATTCCAAGATAGACTTCATTGTCTTATCTTGTTGTACAGGACATATGCGGAATACCTAACCTAATCCAAGTCGGACCTGCCCTAAGGTGCAATCAGTACCTAATTTATGCATTACAAATTGTTGTGATTACACATTTTGTCCATGGAGTGGTATGGTAGCCGGCCGATGCCGCGCGGCTCGCTCGCTTCGCTCGCTCGTTAGGGTCTCAGTTCAACCTAACACTCCTCCTCGCTTCGCTCGTCGTCGTACCTCACCTAATCCAAGTCGGACCTGCCCTAAGGTGCAATCAGTACCTAATTTATGCATTACAAATTGTTGTGATTACACATTTTGTCCATGGAGTGGTATAGTAGCCGGCCGATGCCGCGCGGCTTGCTCGCTCGTTAAGGTCTCAGTTCAACCTAACACTCGCTTTGCTCGTCGTCGTACCTAACCTAATCCAAGTCGGACCTGCCCTGAGGTGGAATCAGGACCTAATTTATGCATTACAATTGTTTTGATTAAAAATTTAGTGGCAGTAGCCCCGCGGCGGCAAGATACCTAACACTGCTCCTCGAACCGCTCGTCGTCGTACCTAAACGGTACTTACATTCTACTACGTAAAGTTTACTTAACGCACTTTTCTGCTACTAGAAAATAATTATGCTATTTTAATCGTATGCGTATCGGATTATTATGGTACATAAAATTATGCTAAACCAAAGTCGGCCAAAGAGATATTCTACAAAACAATGTGCTGCAAAATGTGTCGTATGCGAGGTAGTAGTAATGCCAACTATACCTTTATGCCATCTTACCATTCGACCGAAAGTGTTTCTGCGAAACGTGTTATGCCAAGTGTATTTCTGACCAATATTACGCACCCTTGGTAAAACAAAGCCACATCTGCAAAATGTGTACTTTACAGGAGAGCAGTTTAAAAATTCTGCAAGTGATTTTTGCTGATAACATTTTTGCGTTTCGTCGAATTGTCATATACTTTTGCATATAGGTTTATATTAATGTAATCAATTAAATGCGTTATGTCCCATTTAATTTAACGCATTATTTTTCAAAATAATGTAACGGATGTGCACATACGGCTATTTATTACCAAGCATCAGCCGACGTATCAGCAGATCCGCCATTATTTTACAAAAATCTAGGTGACGCATGTGCACATACGTCTTTGTTTGATGAATAACCCTTGAAAGTATGAGGTCGTATATGTGTAAAATATTATATTTCTATAGAATCTGAAAGATTTAGGTATCTGTAAATGAATATTATTTCAAGTGAACTTATTTTACCGAATTATTTACTTAAATAACTAGGCAGCAATGAGTAAAAATACTGTGGTTTGCTACTAGACCACAGTAAGTGCAAGAAAATAAAACAAGGTTATTAATTTTAATACATATTAACTTTTTATCGGCATGATAAGGTATCATCACTTACATAATATTTTCCATAAAATATGTACTCCACAAAAAAAATAGGCGTTAAAAACTGAAACTAGTATGTAAGTAACAACTCGTTCATACTAAACGCTATATAAATTTTATTTATGAAATACCCGTACTTGTATTATAAAACTTAATAAACGAATAGATAAGACTATTAAACTTTTTGATAGTAGCATATACAACTGTTACTTAATGTTAAGCCTTAAAACATGAGCATTGACCTGAGCTTGGTTTTACGAAACACGAGTGTTTTAAGACCTAATAATTATATTATTAGTCATAAACTGTTTTCATCATAGGCCTTCAAATTTGTATCAGATGATTATTTTACTATGCAGCGTTTTTGTGGTAGTGTTGATTAAGAATGACTATAAAGTCCGATGCGGGAGTGACAGTGATGAAGATTGACATTTCAATAAAGGGTCGTTAGATGATCGAGCTGGTGAAACAACCCTGCTCTCATTATGGTGTCTCCTCTCGCGTTTTGCGCCTAAAACCTGAAACCAGCTTTGATTTCTCAATCTTACAGTCTTCGGCTAAAGACTTTCTCCACTTGCTAAGCTCGTCGGCTAGAGTTTCCCAGTCTGCTGGGCTGATGCCAAATGCCGGCATTGCTCGCTTAGTGCAGTCCTTGAAACGCAACATGGGCCTCCCCACATTTCAGGGTACACAGTAAGCGAGCGGCATCCATACGGTGCACATGCTTCCCCAGACACCACAATCTACGCTGTTTAAGCATTGCAGTAATGCTGGAAAACTGCGCGACTTACAACACTCATTCATGACCCTGTCTCGCCAAGTGATGTTTAGACTGCTACGAAGGCACCGCAAGTGGAAAATATTCAGCCTTACTTCTTGCTTGGCATACGACGTACTGGTTTCAGTTCCACACAAAACTATACTCAGAACACAAGTTTGATACACAAACACTTTGGTCTTGATTGTCAGATAGTGACTAGTCTGGGCTCCTGCACTGAGCTTCCCAAACATTGTAACCGCTTTACCAAGCCGGCTCCCGTTATCCACATTCAGCGACAGATTGCTTGACAAGTGGGATTGCTAGATAAAGAAACTGATCAACAACATCAAGGGACACTATCCAATAAAATAGTTGGTTTCTGGTGAAAACCTTGCGCCAGAACAACTGTCTTCTTAGCATTAATGGACATGGAAAAGAGAGAACAAGGGTGTGCGAACTTATCGAAAAGAATCTGTAACTCTTGGGAAATTTTTGGCAACGAATGCGGCTTCCTCGGAAAATAACAGTGAATCTATGTATACGTTTACGACGAGACCTCAACAGGGAAAAATCAAATTGTTTCCCTTCTGCTCTTCTGTGTAAAGTGTATCCCCTAAACTTAAGTTCCCAAATGCAACCTTCAGAAGCAGGGATAAAGAAAAGAGCAGAAGTCCGGCTGTCATGAACAACAGCACCGTGCGTGGAAAGATTTAACTAGGTTTAAAAGTTTTAGTGGACATCTGTTGAGAGCAGGGCCTTCCTTCTTATCTTTTTCTGCTTTTACTGTCACAAGCACATTAAATGCTAGCATGATGTATGCAGTCGTAAGTAGTAACAGGTTATTTTTTCGCTGATAGGGTCGGGTAGAGCAGATTCTTCTAAGTTCGCTTTGTCGAAGATTTCCTCGTGTCTTAACATTTCGAGATTCTTTTAGAAACTTTAAATAACGAAAAGAGTAATCACTTCTCTAAAAACGGCATCATAGAAATAAATACAATATGATAAATATGTTAAGATCTACAAATAAGTAGATTTTATTAGGTAAAGTTCGTACACAGTTCATATAGGTACCTAATTAAAATACGATTTTAATAGTTTCAAATGGTTGGAATTACAGGAAAGGCATTTAGTTATTACATATTAATAAAACGTTAGATATTTTTTACAATAACATGCTTTTTTATACCTTCAAACTTTTTGATAACGACGCATCTTATACTACGACCTAAAATAACGCAACATGTTACGATGCGACTATGAATAGTTTGTACAACAACGACGCAAATAAATATACGACCATAATTTAAACAAACAATTAAATTACCTTAAACTCTTCTTATAGCATTATGGCAATATTGCCTATCATGTTTGTTAAAAAAAATATTAATTAGTTAAAAATCGATAAATAACGTCGAATGTGATCATGCGACTAGCTATTTAATCTCAATAATTAGAACTCAAACAGTCGTATGTTCACATATGATTGTTTATTACAAGATAATTTTCTTGACCTGTAAAAAGTACTTATCATTACCGGTTTCGTTTTCCGCATCCATTCTCGCCGATTTAGATCCAAAACGCAACGCATGATCACAGTCAGTCCGGTAACACCGACGCATCTGACTTTACGACAACGCGCGCGCCGATATGCGCTCACAGGAACGACGTCAAAAAAGGACGCATACGCATTTGTAGCATTATTTTACGTCGCCTCTTCACTTGCGTCGTTTTCCGCTTAAAATATTTTAGAAACGAAAAAAGTTAAAATTATAAAAAAATTCTACCGTGTAGAACGCATAATTCTAAGGATATTTCCGTAATAAAACCACTTTTGACGCAAAGTCACATGTTGCATTATTTTACCAAGGGTGCGTTATTCTGCCAGATGAGGGTAACCCGTTATTTTAATTACTTTATTATTTTTGTTTCTTTCTTAGAATTTTGCCCTAGATTTAGCCCGATTTTCCAAAATGTTCGTTAGATTATCATAAATAATAGGTACTCATCTAAACATGGTTCTGAGTAAAAGTGACGCGTCTTAACAGTCTTGAACGTCATTGGCAACCTCATACACGAGCAAATATGAAGTCACACTTATTTACATACCTAATCGTTCTTTTGCATATGCAGGTTAATAATTATTATACAGCGTGTTTTCTAAGTGAAGGCTGCGTCTGTGGAGACGAGCGGAACGGAGCGGAAACGTCCCGAATCAACCAATGACGAAAGTGAAGCGCAGCTGAGATACAGATTTCAACTCAGGTGATTCGTTCCGCTTCAATGGAGGCGCACCCTTAGGCTGCCCGTCCACAGAAGCGGAGCGGAGAGGAGAGGAGCGGAGATGAGCGGAGTTGAGTAAAATTGACCAATCACTATCCTCAGATTTATATGCACTTCTTTTGGGCTTCACAAAGACGCAGCCAGATTGGTTCATTTTCTGCGTTTCAGTGGACAGGCCAAAGAAAGGCTGAAACGAAAATTATCAGTGAAAACAACCTGTAGGTTTCGAATATATAACAACAAATCACAATATCCCTGTAATAAGTAGTAACACTGATAATATGTTAAGGAACATGTTTGATCATAGAGAAAAATGTCTACAACAATCAGTATGACCGAATAAGGAGCCTTAAGGTACACACATTTTAGACATTCACCACCTCCCTAAAGATACAAATACAAATACAAAATGCTTTATTGCACACCAAAAAAGGTTACAAATTCAATACAGAACAATAGTTTTAATAACGGTAGACGACAGGCGGTCTTATCGCTAAAGAGCGATCTCTTCCTGACAACCTTTAGGTAGTGGAGGAAGGGAGAACAAAATAATTATCAACAGATAAGCAAGTAAACGTATCAATAGATATATAAATATATAAATAGATATATATAAACCTACTTAAACATAATAAATATAAATAAAACAAGACAGATAAGGAACACATAAACAGTCAGAGGCAAACGAACGAAATCAGTTTCACAAATCACACCATCAATTTTATTAATCGAGAGATAAATAGTATTCTTTTATTTTATTTATAAGATTATATGTGTTAGATAATCATTCTGTACTTATGAGTTACGATTCTCGTAAGTCGCGCCTCCGGCCTCCGTAACCGTGACGTGAGACGCGCGTTTCGTCCTAGATCACGGCAGCGGTGCGCCTACGCATAATACTATATGAGCGGTAACTGCATTTTGAGCTGACATTAATTCATTCATTAATACATTATTTGTCTTTAATTGGATGAGACGGCTAAGAGTCACGCAACGTGCAATGGAAAGGGCTATGCTCGGAGCGACTTTAACGATAGAATCAGAAATGAGGATATCCGCAGAACCAAAGGAGACCGACATAGCTAGCAGGATTGCACGGTTGAAGTGGCAATGTGCAGGCCATGTAGCCCGGAAAATGGGCGGCCGTTGTGGGGCAGCAACGTCCACGTATAGGAAAGCACAGCGTGGTCAGCCCTCGACTAGATGGATGGATGACCGCGTGAGGGTAGCGGGGAATCAATGGATGCGGTCTGTGCGGGATCGCACTTTGTGGCAAGTCATGGGGGAGGCCTATGTTCAGAGAAATCGAGTGAGAACATTCGGGCTAAAGATCAAAAGAGTACTTACTACATATTTAGTTCAACTAAGATGACTCGAAAATGTATATATATCTAGTATGTTTATATATAGTGAACCTGAATCAAAACGTTGTACAGGTAATCCAGATACCAGCAGATTATATTCCCGGTCTTTTGGGCTATAATCTTTGTATTATATGATTCAATAGAATTTGTGTCTTTTTGGATTGAGTAAATGTAAATAAATTAATTAAATAACTCTTTAAAAAGGCATCCTGTACACCTCTAGCACAACTGACGCACGCGACTGTTTCTCGCGCGAGACAATTACCTGTCTCTTTCTGTGCAGTAATGTAAAAGAGTGACGGGTAGCGTAGTTGTGCTTGTGCCAGACGGGCTGTTACGGTTCTTAGAAGGCGCGCCTCCGTGACGTCAAACGCGTGCTGTGCAAGGTGGCCTAGTTCGTTGCGCCGGCGTCGGTGCGCGAGCGCATTACGCGTGGAAACTGCACTTTGAAACGACATTATTGTTTTTGATCGTTAAGGTCCGGGTACTCGGTGGGTATTTCTGAGTCACGGAATATTTAGACTCGACGTTTACTATTGGGTGATTCTGCAGGCGTTTCAACCGCCGTCAGTTCGCTAGAATCTACGCTAGTGCGTCAGTACTTAGTGTCACCTGATCACGTGACATGATGGATGGCGCGACCGATATTAAGTGACTCAAAAATTAAAAAATTACGCTCGTCTGGCTTTACCCTTAAATTAGATTAATTATGGTAAGAAATATGGGTACAGTAAGTATACCATTTGTATAGACTTTGTATAGAATCTTTTTTATCGATTCATATTTTTTTATGTGGTAATACCACATTTTTTTTTTTTTTTTTTATAAATAATGACAGAAAGGTAAATTAAGAAAGAAAAATATATGACGCAGAGGGCGTTCCAGTAGCGTAAAGGATTAAGGGATGAAAGATTTGGTGTGATTGACGTAGCGATCGAATAGCTCAGTTGGGAGAGCAATGCGCCGGAAACGCAGAGGTCGCGGGTTCAAACCCCGCTTCGATTGTTCATTCAATTTTTTTTTTTCTTTTTAATTTACCTTTCTGTCATTATTTATAAAGTATACCATTATAAGAAAGTTTGTAGCTTGATGTTAGCGGTCTGTCAGCGATTGAAACACCTCTAGAATCACCCTATTATAGATCTATGCATTTCTAGGGACTGGGACGACTTTAATTAAAAGAGCTAATACTAAAGTACGAGTTTTTAAACATACTATAAATTACACAGCAACAACATTTGTTACATTATACAGCTAGGCAAATTCTCGTGGTGAGGTAGCATTATTTTAGTAGCAATAGACGGGACTCCTCGTAACTAAAAGAAGAGTCTAAGTCTTGGAAGAGTCCAAAGAAAACTGATTAACATTTTATATGACCAATAGATCACACCGACAAAGTAGGGAAGTGTAAGATTTTGGAAAAATTTGACCTCTGCATAGGTACGCTTTTTTTTTCGAACCCTGCAAGCTTAGATAACATAAATATACTACAATTACTCGGTAGTAACAGAAACTGGACTCTTCAGGCTGTTAATAGACATTATTTTCTGCGGCATTACAAGAAATTCCACAATCTGTAGCTACAACAAGTTGCATCTCGTCTCATGACGTCACGAGCCCGCATGCCCAAGGGCCAGGTCAAAGCCCTGGGAATTCCCTCTGATAAACCAGACTTGTTAACTCCACAATCCTGTGAAACAAAGTAAGAACTCTCTATGAAGCTCATACATAAATACTACCTTTTAGTTTCATGATCGTCCAGGTATACCGCTTTAAAATAATGCAGGAACCACCTGTGAGGTTCATACATAGATAGTACCGTTTGGATGTAGGATGGCAATTAAGAAAGTATGCATGTGGGCCGTGCGTCACAACGCAACGGAGTTTGCTAGTGTTGTAATGAGTGGGGCTGGCGGCGGATGCAAGTGACCTCAGTTGGATCGTTGCGTAAAATTTGGCGAATTCTAATTCTAGTTTGTTTACGTTTCGGTGATGAATAATCAGTACAAGTACCTAACCGGTCTAAGCGGATTTCCTATCTGAAACACTAATTTTTGTTTCCTATGTTACATTTCGCCAAATTTTCAGTTGTCAGAAAGCCATTTTTTCCAAAACTGTTAATTTTTCTGAATAATTATAAAACAAACCTACTAACGTAATGAGTTCTTTAAAACGATGTTTATAAAATCCTGAAAATATTACGGGTTTCAGGAAAAAAATACTTTCGGCCTAATGAAAATTTGGCGAAACGTAACAGACAGGTACGTAACTACGTATGTACCCTAGGGCGCCAAACAGGCAGGGGCGGCGTAGGCGCCCCTGGCCGATTGCATTGTGTATTGGTTTTGGCGCCCTTCCACCAACTATTACTTCTCACCTTTTTTTTGTCAATCCTCAATTTGAAATTAACATCAAAGTATTCGAGCTCCTAATACCCCGGGGTGTGCTAATAATATGTACTTGCGCTAACTTAACACGGACAGATTATTAAAATTATACATACACCATTTAGATTAAAGCTTATAAACTAGTGGCTCTGTAAGCTACGGACTTTTTTATATTACAGTTTTTTTTCCAACCTTCATATATTTATCGAACCTACTAAAATCATGAGAATCGGTTGAGAAATGTGGCCTGTACTGTAGACGAGAGCATCCGGACATACGAAAGAAATTCAGGCGAAGCTCAAACAGAGAGGCTTCGCTCGTTCGGTCAATTATGACGAGTCGCACTCCCAGACTAGCTCAAAGCAAACGTCCGTCAACCCTCAACTTGCTCTCGGCCAGAATTAAGCAGAACCGTTATGACGTCCATGTGTAGCACTGTCACGGACATCCGCCATGCGGGGCGCGTGCGCAAGTTACGCCATACCTACCAAATGCAGCGCTTTTTTCCTGTGGATATATTTCACCATGATAACGCAACTTTTATAAAATTTTTGTAATACCAAACCATAGTAAACTGCCTACAATTTTTCTGATTTGCCCTTAGGTTGTTAGAGAATGCCTCATGGTATGTCCGAGTTTTATACGACAAGTTTTCTTTTGAGCAATAAAAAATAAATAAATAAATAAATTGTTAAACCCGGGACTGGTTTTAGGGTAGGACGGCCCGGGATGTTAAGGATTTAACGTCTTCATTCATTAATTCATTCATACATTTATTCATTTATTTATTGCCATTGCTTAACCAGTTAGTTCCTCTAGCACAACTGTGACACGCGATTCTTTCTCGCGCGAGAAATATTTCCTATCTCTTTCTTCGCTGTACTGTAAGAGAGTGACGGGCGATGCTACGTCGTGCGACATTAGTCGCGAAGCGTAACTACGCTCCTAGTTCTGCCCATCTAGCATATTTGTGCTAGATGGGCAGAACTAGGAGCGTAGTTACGCTGACTATTAACTATTATGAACACTCAATGAATGACTATATATAGAGTCTGGCTAGCCAAATAATGTTGACAAATATTTCCTTGTGGCATCACCAATTGTCTAAGAATTAAACAATTTAGGGTGGGTCCTCTATAAATAATTTTGATACTTTATGTACTAGTTCTAACATTCGGATCAAGTTTTTTGGATTAATATGGTATTATCAAGCTAGGTCTATTTACACTACATTTAATTTTTCGCCTTGTCTATGGTTAGAAAGTGTAAACATATGTGTTTGTCGTTGACTGTTCTGTTCATAGTGGTAGATATTATGTGAGCTGACTATCAGTGCACGTCAACAGATTCAGATTCTTTATTGGTAAAAATAAACATTTTACAATTCAATGTTAACAATAAGTAGGTACATACATAATTAAGTAGGATATGTCATTTTAATAATTTTATATAACATAATGATTGTGTTACATTATAATATAAGTAGGTATTCAATTGTTCAAACATTTTCGTTAATGTTTTGTTTGGGTTAGTGATGATATTTTGTGGAAGAATTCATCAGTTCAACTTTGAGTAATATTCACTAGCCAGACTATACACACCAGGCGCCTGGATGGCTAAGGATTTTTTTTTGTGGTAAATATTGGCCTGAGTCTTTCGACTGTGCGAGGCGATCTGAGAGTGCGGGTGGGGACCTCCTGTCCCGCAGAAAGCATGAACCATAGTTTATCTATTACTGCATTATCTGTTTTTAAACGACTTCAAAAAAAAGAGGAGCCAACCATTTTGTTTCATATGTGCACGCTGTCACGGACATCCGCCATGCGGTGCGCGTGCGCAAGTTACGCCATGACTACCAAATGCAGCGCTTTTACCCCTGTGGAAATATTTCACCATGATAACGCAACTTTTATAACATTTTGGTAATACCTACCAAACCCAATTAAACTACCTACAATTTTTCTGCTTTGCCCTTAGGTTGTTCGAGAATGCCTCATGGTAAGTCCGCCTTTTGTACGACGGTAAGTTTTCTTTTGAACAATAAAGATTAAATGAATAAATAAATTGTTAAATCCGGGACTGGTTTTAGGGTGGGGCGATCAGGACTTAACGCGAATTCACGAATTAATTCATACCTACATTTATTCAAAGGTACTTTGCTTCGCCAGAACTAGGAATACTCAATGAATGACTATGACCCGCACCAGGCGCCTGGATGGCTAAAGACAGTAAACCATTTTTTTGGTAAATGATTGGCCTGAGTCTTTCGACTGTGCGAGGCGGTCTGAGAGTGAGACTGGGGTCGCCAAAGGGGACCTCCTGTCCCGCAGTAACCATAAACCAGTTTATATATTACTACATTGTCTGTTTTTTTACCTGTGCTAAATGCAAAGGCTATTGATAAAACTGTGATATTTTCGTTAGTAGAGACACAGATGTAGAGATAACAGAATATCGTTACGAGCGGTATTTTACGTAATGGTAGTCAAGTCAGATATAAGATTAACGTGTGAGTACATTTCATAGATTACTCCGGATTTCTAAGGAATTACTTTGTAAAAGGCAAAATATTTAGGTTTGTACACTACGATAATAAATATCTGACAACCTCACACAAATCGACCTAGTTTTAAATTTAATTAAGCTCTAGTAGGCTTGTGTTATGGGTACTATATGACGATATATGTATATTCTTCTATAGAGAAATTATATTATACTTGCTTACATAGAAAATTCAGGACTCAAGATCAATATTCGGGATCATAACATGAACCAATGTCCTTGCCGGGATTGGAACCCAGGACTGCTGGCTCAGTAGGCAGCTGCATACACAAGAATATTCTATGAGAATTCTATTTTACTTGAAATATCTCGGTGTCAGTGCCCCCGCTAAGTCCAGCAAAAAAGGATCCATACCATGCACCCTTGTGTTAAATATTTCGTCTTGGCTGAACGTCATTTAGCATTTTAATCACCTGACTGATTTTATGTCTGCTCTGTTCAAAGGGCTATGTCAAAATCCGCTAACTAGTTGGACGTTGAGTGACGCTTCAATCAACGTTCGGCCTAGTCATTCAATTGAATGTTGTCATTCAATGAACGCGCTAGTCATTCAATCAAATAGCAGATTCAACCAGATGACTGCGACAGATACCTACACAATAAATCGTAACAACTGTATGAAAGTGATCACGCCGGGAGTTTGCCGCGACTGTATTATACCTAATTATAGAAAACCGTTTGCAACTCGCAAGCATCACTCCTAATCACTCCTGTGTCGCGGAGATATTCCCATTAGCGGGTTACACTCCCACACAAAGTCCGACTCACTGGTAGTGAGGGCTAACCAGCCCTGATATAGTTCAAGTCATGAATAAAAAAAAACGCAAGTGTGCGAATGATAAGGCTCTAACGGGTAATTAACACTGAGTGTGGGTGCTGAGACTATGGCTTTATGTTATCTGTACATCATTGTCTACCTTTCTGTTTCATTGTCTGGCTTTCATTCAGAAGGCTATTGACAGAACGGTCGGGTGATGGGTATCATTACGAGCGGTATTTTGACTATACCTACTTATGACGTTAGGGTGCTGCTTCACTGCGAGTATGCTCCTGTAATGGTTACATTACTGGCGAATGCTTGCAGTGAGCGAGTACCCTTATACGGGTGATTCTGACGTCTCCCTACTGACCCATTTGGATTGATCGCCCGGTATATACAAAAGTCGGTAAAAAATTACAGATTAAATACTGACGGGGTTTTTTAAGGAACTTATTTGCGAAATACATAGGCATTTGGGTTTTTGTGGCAAAGCTATTAGGTAAGTCATCTATCGTATAATTACAATTAATTAGTAAGTCCGTGATTGAGCACCATCTCCATTATGGTGGTGCAACCATAAGTGTTACGTCTTAAATCTTAAGGTTACCTTAACGGCTGTTGACACTGAGCTATAGCTCTATGTTATCTATACACCATTGTGTACAGCTTGTGCCTTTCATTGAGACGGCTTTTGGCAAAACTGATAATATTTTCGTTCTGCAATAGATAACGGGTGTAATTACAAGGGGTCGGATTTATTTAACGAGTTTCTATTGCGAAACCGCCGTTTTTACAACTGTTCTTTACCAAAAATGCCGATAGTTTTAGAAAAATAATCTGTATAATTTTATGAAATTTTATTTTTACGACGCGGTTGGCGCTGTTTGTCCTGGGTACGACAAGGTCCGGCAAGGTCAAATTTAACGTAGGACCCTTCAAACGAAGTGTGAAGAAGCATCTCTCGGGCCAGCATGGTAGTGTCAACTAACATGGCACCGTTGATTTCTTGTCAGTTGATATATAGCAACTTGGGCACCCCTTTTTGCTCACTATCAGGCGAAGTGAAGCCACTATGTTGTGCCGTTATAAAAAAAGTAAAAACTCGAATATTTATTCCAGGGTCACACATGTTATCTATATAATTATTATGTATTTATATATAATGTATACCGTCGTCTAGTACCCATAGTATAAGCATTGCTTAGTATTGCTTAGTATAGATCTTATACAAGCATTGCTTAGTATAGGTCTAGGTCGATTTTTGAATGATTGTCCCTTAATATTTTATTTTATTGTGTTGAACCACTGTCTACAAATCCAGGAACAAAATGATAAATATACATGTCTCATTGATTAATATTTCGTCAACAGCATAACGATGCAACAAGTTCAGGCGCGAATACAGAGGGAGGCAGAGGGGAGGGGAAAAAAATCAATCTTCACCCCCCTGGAGGCCCTAACTTACCAACTTGCTGAAATTTCACCATATTAGGTCAATCGCGACAAGCTGCGCCACACAGTATATCAAACGCACAATAAATAAATCCAAGATTACAGATGTTAATTGTAAGATGGCGTTAGCTTATCCCGTGTAACGTGCTTGCCCCGATGGCCAAACGTATTTTTTGGGTGATATAACTCACCTTAGTCTTCTTCTTCTTCTTCAAGTGCCTCTCCATTACTGAAGGTTGGCAGTCAGCTTCTTAAAATTGACCTTGTCAAGCGCCAATCTGAACAGCTGCTCGACGGTCTTAATCCCTGTCCACTCCCTGATATTTCGGAGCCAAGACATCTTGCGTCTACCTGCTTTCCGCTTCCCGGGCACATTTCCCATCATGATAGTCTGCAGGAGGGCATACCGATCATGCCGCAGTACATGTCCGAGGTAGGCGACCTTTCTCTGTTTTACAGTCCGGATAAGTTCGACGTTTTTTCCCATACGGTGTAACACTTCTGCGTTTGTAACTTTATCCGTCCAGCTGATACAAAGCATGCGACGCGACGGTATGACCACATTTCAAAAGCTTCTAATTTTTTACGGAGCTCTGCTTTCATGGTCCACGCTTCACACCCATACAGAACAACGGGCCAGATGTAGCATTGAAGGAGCCTGGTTCTCAATTCGATGGAGAGATGTCGACTGCACAAGACTTTCTGCATGCTAGTAAATGAAGCACGGGCTATTTCGATACGAGCACGAATTTCAGTATCGCTCTCCCAAGTGTCAGTAAGCCACGAGCCTATACTTATACTTGTCAACGTTCTCCAGTGTGTTGCCGTCGACCTGGATGTTTGCACGGATTTTCTGCGAGTGTGATATTACCATGACCTTAGTTTTCGAGACGTTCATATTCAAGCCGACTTTTCTGCTGTGTAGAGAAACCCGGTTAACTATCTCTGTGCTTGCTATAAGAACGGTGTCGTCAGCATAGCGTAAATTACCTTAGTCTTCGAGGCAGTTAAATTCTATAACCACGCCTGAACAAATTAGCACTTTCATTTATTTATCTTCGGTGTATAATGGAGAAAATTAGTTGAACAGAAAAAGTCACAAATGAAGAAATACTTAAAAGGGTGACCGAAAAAAGCAATTTGTTGAAAACCATAGAGAGGAAAGATGTTTGATCATCTTATACGACATGACGCTTTTATAAGCAACATCATCGAAGGAAAAGTTGAAGGAAAGCGAGTCAGGGGAAGACCAAGAATAGCTACATTAAACAAATAAAAGAGAAGGTAAACGTCATGTCTTATAGGGAAATCAAGGTGGTGACTATAGATAGGGATAGATGGAGACAGTTACATACTAGTTAGGTACATCAGCTACACCGACAGACTTTGACTCTAAAATGTATGATGATGATGATGATGTATTGTATTGGAAGTTATTTAAATTCAAAACATAAATCGTTGTTCCTGTAAATTATCTGCTACTATGTGAGTACCCACTGCTACACAAGTACACAGGGTATAGGCCTCTTGTTTGTTCACTATGGGAGACGTCCACCAATGCTTCGACCTTGACCACCATTCAGGACCTTAACGGTTGATGATAATTTACAAGCGTGAGTCACAGCCGCATCTCTAAGAAGAAGGCAGTTGCGTTCTATAACGATTACGCATATGTTTGTACGTATAGGTATGTAATGTAGTTTTGGTCCCGCGCCGGCGGCGGCGTTGCACCTAGGGTTGTCAACCGTATTTTTTTTTATATTAACATTAATATGCAAAATACTGTTTTGCTGGTATTAAGAACGTTAGTCAATTTTTAAACAATGCATGAAGCTTAAATAAAAATGTTTTATTCCGTCAAGACACCAAGTGGCGCCTTGAGATTGCAAACAAACGTGGCAGGTTCAGATGGAGCATTGATGGGTTGGAGCAGCAGGCGGGTTGACTTGGACTGGACGCATTCTTCAGCAACTGGGTGGAGAAACAAAATGGAAGGATCAAACACGACCAGTAAAAATTTCAAGATTCTAACTAACTAACTAACTAACTGGGCGCAACGAACCAAAGTGGATCTTGGCCTCCGACACCAGATCACGCCACGCTCCACGATCCTGAGCCAGCTCTCGCCAGTTAAAGATGCCTAGGTCCCTGAGATCTTTTTGGACTTCATCACTCCAGCGAATTTTTTTTTTTTTTTTAGTAAAAATTTCAAGATTCTGCCTGCAAAGTATACACAGTCATGCCGTTCGACATAAGCCTACTAATACTGTTGATGCTGACCGTACCAACGTCAAACTATAAAATACTGTTTCTAAAATATGTACTTTATTTCTCAAACAAAAAGTTGTGAACCCTAGCTGCGGCTGCGCGCAGACGCGTCGAACGGTCAAGGACGCACGCGACCTGCGCGACATTCACACTCGGAACTAGGACTTTCACTCCACCCACATTTACCGTAAGCCAATTTTTTTTTATATTATGTTTGGTTCGACAGACATCCGTGATCGAATTATGAAAACACAACGAGTTGAAAATGTAAGGATGTTTTTTCTTTTTTTCTTATTTTTTCTTTAACCATTACTAATAAGAATACCATTTTGGTAAATGTCCGAGAATGTTGCGGAAATATTGCACACACGCTGAGAAAAGAAGACGGTACCTACCTGCATAAGTATTTCTGTTTGTGTGTTGTATTTTATATTAGAAACCTAGATTCATTTACAAAAAATTCCGATGTCCACAGTTTTAACACTAGAAATAAAAATAAAATTGCTATTAGAAAGTTTCGTGTTCGTAAAGTAAGTAAATCATTTTTAGGCCAATGTATTCATTTTTATAACAAGTTACCTGATCATGTTTTAAAATTAGCCTTTCCATCTCTCAAAAATTATTTAAAAAAATCTCTAATGTCAAAAGCATATTATACAGTAGAGGACTATCTGACAGACAAAAATGCATGGCCTGAACCAGAAACCGCGTAGCTGACTCCTTCATAGATTGTACCTAACTAGTTTAAGGGACACAGTTCTAATAAGAAAGCATATCAAACGTACATAAATTGTGATAAACCGTCAGGCTTTCTTGTAGTTTCTATGTTATTCTTACAGTTTTCCTCACTTATGTCTTAATAATTACACTTTTAATATGTTTTCTTGTAGAACTACGTATAGTTAAGTACATATCATTGTAATAGTTAAGTACTTATGCTTTCTGAAAAAATGACTGACTGTTGAGTTTCTTTCGGCGTTTCTTCTCAACAGTGGTCTCCTCTTGTGAAATGCCGGTAGACTCAGACATGTAAAAGTGCCCTTGTGGCCTACTTGCAGAATAAAGTTCATTGTTTCATTATTTCATTATTATGATATGCTGCCAGAATTCCATTACTAAGGGATGAATTTTGAAAGATTCATTCTACAAATGTTAATAAGTATTCAAATTAATACTACATTTTCAACCGACTTCAAAAATATTGAGGTTCTCAATTCCGTCGTTTTTTTTTCGGTCGTATCTGCCAGTCACTGTTTCCGATCATGCTCAATATACGTAAATATAACCTACGTAATATTGGGGAATGACTTAACTTTAAGGTATGTGCTAACGTCCCAATTGTGTATGTAGAGATGACTAAAGCTAAAGTTTCGCCATTTTTGCGAATCATGGTCGGCATGTCTATTAGATAAATTATGTATACAACAGCGCAATAAATCTAACGTATCTGTGTATTTTGTATGAAAAATGCCAGACTGTTACCATCGCATAGGATCCATATATAATATAATAGTAATCGTAACTATACAAAAAATACGTATTTTCCTATCTATTTAGAATTTAGATATTTTCATTTTCTTGGATCCCATTAAATAATATATTCAAATTGATATGTTTGGATATGATAGTTTTTGCTGCTCCTGTAACTGTCACTTTGATACAAATGCTGCATCTTAATTATTTATCGCACGATAAATTAGTCATTATCAAAAAACATGTACTTACTAGCTGTACATAGTTAAGGGCTTTAATTAAAACAAAACTTAATAGATTCCTTTGTGTAACGATAGTTGGTTATCCATATTTTGTATGAGTAACTTTCGTAACACAAAAGAAGCAATCGTAATTTTGTTTTTATTAAGCCTTTAACTATGACATGTTTTTATAAAATGACTCAAATGCGACCAGCATAAGCTGGATGTCAATCAATATGTACAAATTACAAACGTAGAATTTATTCAATTTGCGTTACCTATATAAAATACAATCGTTTTGTTGTTGAATAAAATTACAAAAAAATATTGGATTTTCGTTTATATGGGATCTTCTCCTTTTATATAAAAACACTTCACCGAAAACTTCACTTCATAGAATTTTTATTTCATAGACAAAAAATATCCCGGAAGTCATAACATGGTTCATAAATCTGGAAAATGTCAACCTATAGACTAGGTTAGGTTTGTGTAAAAAACATTTTATGATTTGAGAAAAAATGCTTTCAATGAAATGATCTTCTTGTGCCTGGCCCTTTCCCATTTTATTTGTGGTCGGCCCTCCGTATCCCGCGTCTCCAGGCTGTTCGGTCCTGGGTCGTCTCTTTGGGCTTCTTTGAGGATCTTATTTACTACGGACTTCCATGTGATTCGGGGTCTTCCTCGTCCTCGGGGTTAAGTTTCGATATCAAGTACTTTTCTGGTCATGTGGTCGGATGGTGGCCTGATAACGTGTCTGTACCACCGCAGACGGCTCTCCTGTAGTTTTTCTAGGATAGGTCCCACTTTAAAGGTGCCTCTTATGTAGGTACGTGTTTCTGACATGATCCAGCCTAGTTACACCACCTGCCCACCTGAGCATCTTCATTTCTGCGCAGTGTAACTGATTTTCGTGCTGCTTTTTGAGTGGCCAGCATTCGGCTTTCGATGAAATGATATTTCAATCAAATTAAAATTCGATGAGACGTTTTTCTATAAGACAGGGGTAAACCATCGTATGTACATATATGTATTGTACATACATACATAGTGTACCTACGGGTAAAACGGTGTGTGAAACAGAATGGAAGCGTTGCATCATCCAGATATTCCAAAATATTTTGTTACATTGAGAACACGTTGAATCTTGTTGAATGATGCAGATGTGCAGCATATGTTTTTCGTTCGTTTTATTAGTAAATTGCGTGTTTACACCAACTCAGATCATGCGCAGTTGATATTTGCGTATAAATTACCTAAAGATAATCATATCTT